>CAUDMG010002591.1:3905000-4335000 GCA_958450375.1 Homarus gammarus
AGACCACCTCCCGTCCCCCACTAGACCACCTCCCGTCCCCCACTAGACCACCTCCCGTCCCCCACTAGACCACCTCCCGTCCCCCACTAGGCCACCTCCCACCCCCACTAGACCACCTCCCGTCCCCCACTAGGCCACCTCCCACTCCCACTAGACCACCTCCCGTCCCCCACTAGGCCACCTCCCACCCCCACTAGACCACCTCCCGTCCCCCACTAAACCACCTCCCGTCCCCCACTAGACCACCTCCCGTCCCCCACTAGACCACCTCCCGTCCCCCACTAGACCACCTCCCGTTCCCCACTAGACCACCTCCCGTCACCCACTAGACCACCTCCCGTCCCCCACTAGGCCACCTCCCGTCCCCCACTAGACCACCTCCCGTCCCCCACTAGACCACCTCCCGTCCCCCACTAGACCACCTCCCGTCCCCCACTAGGCCACCTCCCACTCCCACTAGGCCGCCACCCACCCCCACTAGACCACCTCCCACCCCCACTAGACCACCTCCCGTCCCCCACTAAACCACCTCCCGTCCCCCACTAGACCACCTCCCACCCCCACTAGACCACCTCCCACCCCCACTAGACCACCTCCCACCCCCACTAGACCACCTCCCGTCCCCCACTAGCCACCTCCCGTCCTCCACTAGACCACCTCCCGTCCCCCACTAGACCACCTCCCGTCCCCCACTAGACCACCTCCCGTCCCCCACTAGACCACCTCCCACCCCCACTAGACCACCTCCCGTCCCCCACTAGACCACCTCCCGTCCCCCACTAGACCACCTCCCGTCCCCCACTAGGCCACCTCCCGTCCCCCACTAGACCACCTCCCGTCCCCCACTAGACCACCTCCCGTCCCCCACTAGACCACCTCCCACTCCCACTAGACCACCTCCCGTCCCCCACTAGACCACCTCCCGTCCCCCACTAGACCACCTCCCGTCCCCCACTAGACCACCTCCCACCCCCACTAGACCACCTCCCACCCCCACTAGACCACCTCCCGTCCCCCACTAGACCACCTCCCGTCCCCCACTAGACCACCTCCCGTCCCCCACTAGACCACCTCCCGTCCCCCACTAGGCCACCTCCCGTCCCCCACTAGGCCACCTCCCGTCCCCCACTAGACCACCTCCCGTCCCCCACTAGACCACCTCCCGTCCCCCACTAGACCACCTCCCGTCCCCCACTAGACCACCTCCCACCCCCACTAGACCACCTCCCGTCCCCCACTAGACCACCTCCCGGCCCCCACTAGGACCACCTCCCACCCCCACTAGGCCACCTCCCGTCCCCCACTAGACCACCTCCCGTCCCCCACTAGGCCACCTCCCGTCCCCCACTAGGCCACCTCCCGTCCCCCACTAGGCCACCTCCCGTCCCCCACTAGACCACCTCCCGTCCCCACTAGAACCACCTCCCGTCCCCAACTAGGCCACCCCCCACTAGACCACCTCCCGTCCCCCACTAGGCCACCTCCCGTCCCCCACTAGGCCACCTCCCGTCCCCCACTAGGCCACCCCCACTAGGCCACCTCCCGTCCCCAACAAGGCCACCTCCCACCCCAACAAGGCCAACTCTCTCAGGACACACCACACCTCACGACAAGCAGAACGTGACCATCGGCTACACACACTGGGTGGCCCACCTTGTGTTCATCTGGCCACAAAAGTCACAACAGACACTCAAGCTGAAAGTCTTATTGGGCCATATTATTCTATGGGACACATTACCTCTAAGGCCATGTTTACAGTACCGACTCACCACACTAAGACACCATACCAAGTCACCACACTACAGTACCTTACTACGGAACCATTCCTCAGTCACAACAATATAGCACCATACATCAGTCACTACACTATTGCACCATTCTTCATTCATCACACTATGCACCATACCTCAGTCTCTACAATACAGAAACATACTTCAGTCACCACAATACAGCACCATACTCCAGTCATCATAATACAGCATCATAGTTCAGTCACCACACTAAGGCTGCAGGTATGGTGATGATGGTAGTAACAGGTGCCTTGGTGAAGATGGTAATAACAGGTGATGGTAGTAGTAACAGGTGAGGGTGGTAGTAACAGGTGATGGTGGTAGTAACAGGTGTTTTGGTGATGATGGTAGTAACAGGTGAGGGTGGTAGTAACAGGTGATGGTGGTAGTAACAGGTGTTTTGATGATGATGGTAGTAACAGGTGATGGTGGGAGTAACAGGTGTCTTGGTGATGATGGTAGTAACAGGTGAGGGTGGTAGTAACAGGTGATGGTGGTAGTAACAGGTGTCTTGGTGATGATGTGTTGTAACAGGTGATGGTGGTAGTAACAGGTGATGGTGGTAGTAACAGGTGTCTTGATGATGATGGTAGTAACAGGTGAGGGTGGTAGTAACAGGTGATGGTGGTAGTAACAGGTGTTTTGGTGATGATGGTAGTAACAGGTGAGGGTGGTAGTAACAGGTGATGGTGGTAGTAACAGGTGTTTTGGTGATGATGGTAGTAACAGGTGAGGGTGGTAGTAACAGGTGATGGTGGTAGTAACAGGTGTTTTGGTGATGATGGTTGTAACAGGTGATGGAGGTAGTAACAGGTGATGGTGGTAGTAACAGGTGATGGTGGTAGTAACAGGTGTCTTGGTGATGATGGTAGTAACAGGTGCATTGGTGATGGTGGTAATAACAGGTATCTTGGTGATAGTGGTTGTAACAGGTGTCTTGGTGATGGTGGTTGTAACAGGTGATGGTGGTAGTAACAGGTGATGGTGGTAGTAACAGGTGTCTTGGTGATGATGGTAGTAACAGGTGTATTGGTGATGATGGTAGTAACAGGTGTATTGGTGATAGTGGTAATAACAGGTGTCTTGGTGATGTGGCAGTAACAGGTGTCTTGGTGATGGTGGTAGTAACAGGTGATGGTGGTAGTAACAGGTGATGGTGGTAGTAGCAGGTGATGGTGGTAGTAACAGGTGTCTTGGTGATGATGGTAGTAACAGGTGTCTTGGTGATGGTGGCAGTAACAGGTGTCTTGGTGATGGTAGTAACAGGTGATGGTGGTAGTAACAGGTGTCTTGGTGATGATGGTAGTAACAGGTGTCTTGGTGATGGTGGTAGTAACAGGTGTCTTGGTGATGGTGGTAGTAACAGGTGATGGTGGTAGTAGCAGGTGATGGTGGTAGTAACAGGTGTCTTGGTGATGATGGTAGTAACAGGTGAGGGTGGTAGTAACAGGGGTCTTGGTGATGATGGTTGTAACAGGTGATGGTGGTAGTAACAGGTGTCTTGGTGATGATGGTAGTAACAGGTGATGGTGGTTGTAACAGATGTCTGGGTGATGATGGTTGTAACAGGTGATGGTGATAGTACCAGGTGATGGTGGTAGTAACAGGTGTCTTGGTGATGGTGGTAGTAACAGGTGATGGTGGTAATAACAGGTGATGGTGGTAGTAACAGGTGATGATGGTAGTAACAGGTGATGGTGGTAGTAACAGGTGATGGTGGTAGGAACACGTGTCTTGGTGATGATGGTAGTAACAATTGATGATGGTTGTAACAGGTGATGGTGGTAGTAACAGGTGATGGTGGTAGTAACAGGTGTCTTGGTGATGATGGTTGTAACAGGTGATGGTGATAGTAACAGGTGATGGTGGTAGTAACAGGTGATGGTGGTAGTAACAGGTGATGATGGTTGTAACAGGTGATGGTGGTAGTAACAGGTGATGGTGGTAGTAACAGGTGATGATGGTTGTAACAGGTGATGATGGTTGTAACAGGTGATGATGGTTGTAACAGGTGATGGTGGTAGTAACAGATGATGGTGGTAGTAACAGGTGTCTTGGTGATGATGGTAGTAACAGGTGTCTTGGTGATGATGGTAGTAACAGGTGATGGTGGTAGTAACAGGTGATGGTGGTAGTAACAGGTGTCTTGGTGATGATGGTAGTAACAAGTGTCTTGATGATAATGGTAGTACCAGGTGATGGTGGCAGTAACAGGTGATGGTGGTAGTAACAGGTGATGGTGGTAGTAACAGGTGATGGTGGTAGTAACAGGTGATGGTGGTAGTAACAGGTGTTGGTGGTAGTAACAGGTGATGGTGGTAGTAACAGGTGCCTTGGTGATGATGGTAGTAACAGGTGTCTTGGTGATGGTGGTAGTAACAGGTGATGGTGGCAGTAACAGGTGATGGTGGTAGTAACAGGTGATGGTGGTAGTAACAGGTGATGGTGGTAGTAACATGTGATGGTGGTAGTAACAGGTGATGGTGGTAGTAACAGGTGATGGTGGTAGTAACAGGTGTCTTGGTGATGATGGTTGTAGCATGTGATGGTGGTACTAACAGGTGTCTTGGTGATGATGGTAGTAACAGGTGATGGTGGGAGTAACAGGTGATGATGGTAGTAACAGGTGTCTTGGTGATGGTGGTAGTAATAGGTGATGGTGGTAGTAACAGGTGTCTTGGTGATAATGGTTGTAACAGGTGATGGTGGTAGTAACAGGTGATGATGGTAGTAACAGGTGTCTTGGTGATGATGGTAGTAACAGGTGATGGTGGTAGTAACAGGTGTCTTGGTGACGGTGGTAGTAACAGGTGTCTTGGTGACGGTGGTAGTAACAGGTGATGGTGGTAGTAACAGGTGATGGTGGTAGTAGCAGGTGATGGTGGTAGTAACAGGTGTCTTGGTGATGATGGTAGTAACAGGTGTCTTGGTGATGGTGGCAGTAACAGGTGTCTTGGTGATGGTGGTAGTAACAGGTGATGGTGGTAGTAACAGGTGATGGTGGTAGTAACAGGTGTCTTGGTGATGATGGTAGTAACAGGTGTCTTGGTGATGGTGGTAGTAACAGGTGTCTTGGTGATGGTGGTAGTAACCGGTGATGGTGGTAGTAACAGGTGATGGTGGTAGTAGCAGGTGATGGTGGTAGTAACAGGTGTCTTGGTGATGATGGTAGTAACAGGTGAGGGTGGTAGCAACAGGTGTCTTGGTGATGATGGTTGTAACAGGTGATGGTGGTAGTAACAGGTGTCTTGGTGATGATGGTAGTAACAGGTGATGGTGGTAGTAACAGGTGTCTTGGTGATGGTGGTAGTAACAGGTGATGGTGGTAGTAACAGGTGATGGTGGTAGTAACAGGTGATGATGGTAGTAACAGGTGATGGTGGTAGTAACAGGTGATGGTGGTAGTAACACGTGTCTTGGTGATGATGGTAGTAACAATTGATGATGGTTGTAACAGGTGATGGTGGTCGTAACAGGTGATGGTGGTAGTAACAGGTGTCTTGGTGATGATGGTTGTAACAGGTGATGGTGATAGTAACAGGTGATGGTGGTAGTAACAGGTGATGGTGCTAGTAACAGGTGATGATGCTTGTAACAGGTGATGGTGGTAGTAACAGGTGATGGTGGTAGTAACAGGTGATGATGGTTGTAACAGGTGATGATGGTTGTAACAGGTGATGATGGTTGTAACAGGTGATGGTGGTAGTAACAGATGATGGTGGTAGTAACAGGTGTCTTGGTGATGATGGTAGTAACAGGTGTCTTGGTGATGATGGTTGTAACAAGTGATGGTGGTAGTAACATGTGATGGTGGTAGTAACAGGTGTCTTGGTGATGATGGTAGTAACAAGTGTCTTGATGATAATGGTAGTACCAGGTGATGGTGGCAGTAACAGGTGATGGTGGTAGTAACAGGTGATGGTGGTAGTAACAGGTGATGGTGGTAGTAACAGGTGTTGGTGGTAGTAACAGGTGATGGTGGTAGTAACAGGTGCCTTGGTGATGATGGTAGTAACAGGTGTCTTGGTGATGGTGGTAGTAAAAGGTGATGGTGGCAGTAACAGGTGATGGTGGTAGTAACAGGTGATGGTGGTAGTAACAGGTGATGGTGGTAGTAACAGGTGATGGTGGTAGTAACAGGTGTCTTTGTGATGATGGTTGTAGCATGTGATGGTGGTAGTAACAGGTGTCTTGGTGATGATGGTAGTAACAGGTGATGGTGGTAGTAACAGGTGATGATGGTAGTAACAGGTGTCTTTGTGATGGTGGTAGTAACAGGTGAGGGTGGTAGTAACAGGTGATGGTGGTAGTAACAGGTGTTTTGGTGATGATGGTAGTAACAGGTGAGGGTGGTAGTAACAGGTGATGGTGGTAGTAACAGGTGTTTTGGTGATGATGGTTGTAACAGGTGATGGTGGTAGTAACAGGTGATGGTGGTAGTAACAGGTGATGGTGGTAGTAACAGGTGTCTTGGTGATGATGGTAGTAACAGGTGCATTGGTGATGGTGGTAATAACAGGTGTCTTGGTGATAGTGGTTGTAACAGGTGTCTTGGTGATGGTGGTTGTAACAGGTGATGGTGGTAGTAACAGGTGATGGTGGTAGTAACAGGTGTCTTGGTGATGATGGTAGTAACAGGTGTATTGGTGATGATGGTAGTAACAGGTGTATCGGTGATAGTGGTAATAACAGGTGTCTTGGTGATGGTGGCAGTAACAGGTGTCTTGGTGATGGTGGTAGTAACAGGTGATGGTGGTAGTAACAGGTGATGGTGGTAGTAGCAGGTGATGGTGGTAGTAACAGGTGTCTTGGTGATGATGGTAGTAACAGGTGTCTTGGTGATGGTGGCAGTAACAGGTGTCTTGGTGATGGTGGTAGTAACAGGTGATGGTGGTAGTAACAGGTGTCTTGGTGATGATGGTAGTAACAGGTGTCTTGGTGATGGTGGTAGTAACAGGTGTCTTGGTGATGGTGGTAGTAACAGGTGATGGTGGTAGTAACAGGTGATGGTGGTAGTAGCAGGTGATGGTGGTAGTAACAGGTGTCTTGGTGATGATGGTAGTAACAGGTGAGGGTGTTAGTAACAGGTGTTTTGGTGATGATGGTTGTAACAGGTGATGGTGGTAGTAACAGGTGTCTTGGTGATGATGGTAGTAACAGGTGATGGTGGTTGTAACAGATGTCTGGGTGATGATGGTTGTAACAGGTGATGGTGATAGTAACAGGTGATGGTGGTAGTAACAGGTGTCTTGGTGATGGTGGTAGTAACAGGTGATGGTGGTAGTAACAGGTGATGGTGGTAGTAACAGGTGATGATGGTAGTAACAGGTGATGGTGGTTGTAACAGGTGATGGTGGTAGTAACACGTGTCTTGGTGATGATGGTAGTAACAATTGATGATGGTTGTAACAGGTGATGGTGGTAGTAACAGGTGATGGTGGTAGAAACAGGTGTCTTGGTGATGATGGTTGTAACAGGTGATGGTGATAGTAACAGGTGATGGTGGTAGTAACAGGTGATGGTGGTAGTAACAGGTGATGATGGTTGTAACAGGCGATGGTGGTAGTAAGAGGTGATGGTGGTAGTAACCTGTGATGATGGTTGTAACAGGTGATGATGGTTGTAACAGGTGATTATGGTTGTAACAGGTGATGGTGGTAGTAACAGATGATGGTGGTAGTAACAGGTGTCTTGGTGATGATGGTAGTAACAGGTGTCTTGGTGATGATGGTTGTAACAGGTGAGGGTGGTAGTAACATGTGATGGTGGTAGTAACAGGTGTCTTGGTGATGATGGTAGTAACAAGTGTCTTGGTGATGATGGTAGTAACAGGTGATGGTGGTAGTAACAGGTGATGGTGGTAGTAACAGGTGATGGTGGTAGTAACAGGTGTCTTGGTGATGATGGTAGTAACAAGTGTCTTGATGATAATGGTAGTACCAGGTGATGGTGGCAGTAACAGGTGATGGTGGTAGTAACAGGTGATGGTGGTAGTAACAGGTGATGGTGGTAGTAACAGGTGATGGTGGTAGTAACAGGTGTTGGTGGTAGTAACAGGTGATGGTGGTAGTAGCAGGTGCCTTGGTGATGATGGTAGTAACAGGTGTCTTGGTGATGGTGGTAGTAACAGGTGATGGTGGCAGTAACAGGTGATGGTGGTAGTAACAGGTGATGGTGGTAGTAACAGGTGATGGTGGTAGTAACATGTGATGGTGGTAGTAACAGGTGATGGTGGATAGTAACAGGTGATGGTGGTAGTAACAGGTGTCTTGGTGATGAGGGTTGTAAGCATGTGATGGTGGTAGTAACAGGTGTCTTGGTGATGATGGTAGTAACAGGTGATGGTGGTAGTAACAGGTGATGATGGTAGTAACAGGTGTCTTGGTGATGGTGGTAGTAATAGGTGATGGTGGTAGTAACAGGTGTCTTGGTGATGATGGTAGTAACAGGTGATGGTGGTAGTAACAGGTGATGATGGTAGTAACAGGTGTCTTGGTGATGATGGTAGTAACAGGTGATGGTGGTAGTAACAGGTGTCTTGGTGATGGTAGTAGCAACAGGTGATGGTGGTAGTAACAGGTGATGGTGGTAGTAGCAGGTGATGGTGGTAGTAACAGGTGTCTTGGTGATGATGGTAGTAACAGGTGAGGGTGGTAGTAACAGGTGTTTTGGTGATGATGTTTGTAACAGGTGATGGTGGTAGTAACAGGTGTCTTGGTGATGATGGTAGTACCAGGTGATGGTGGTTGTAACAGATGTCTGGGTGATGATGGTTGTAACAGGTGATGGTGATAGTAACAGGTGATGGTGGTAGTAACAGGTGATGGTGGTAGTAACAGGTGATGGTGGTAGTAACAGGTGATGGTGGTAGTAGCAGGTGATGATGGTAGTAACAGGTGATGGTGGTAGTAACAGGTGATGGTGGTAGTAACACGTGTCTTGGTGATGATGGTAGTAACAATTGATGATGGCTGTAACAGGTGATGGTGGTAGTAACAGGTGATGGTGGTAGTAACAGGTGTCTTGGTGATGATGGTTGTAACAGGTGATGGTGATAGTAACAGGTGATGGTGGTAGTAACAGGTGATGGTGGTAGTAACAGGTGATGATGGTTGTAACAGGTGATGGTGGTAGTAAGAGGTGATGGTGGTAGTAACCTGTGATGATGGTTGTAACAGGTGATGATGGTTGTAACAGGTGATGATGGTTGTAACAGGTGATGGTGGTAGTAACAGATGATGGTGGTAGTAACAGGTGTCTTGGTGATGATGGTAGTAACAGGTGTCTTGGTGATGATGGTAGTAACAGGTGATGGTGGTAGTAACAGGTGATGGTGGTAGTAACAGGTGATGGTGGTAGTAACAGGTGTTGGTGGTAGTAACAGGTGATGGTGGTAGTAGCAGGTGATGGTGGTAGTAGCAGGTGTTGGTGGTAGTAACAGGTGATGGTGGTAGTAGCAGGTGCCTTGGTGATGATGGTAGTAACAGGTGTCTTGGTGATGGTGGTAGTAACAGGTGATGGTGGCAGTAACAGGTGATGGTGGTAGTAACAGGTGATGGTGGTAGTAACAGGTGATGGTGGTAGTAACATGTGATGGTGGTAGTAACAGGTGATGGTGGATAGTAACAGGTGATGGTGGTAGTAACAGGTGTCTTGGTGATGATGGTTGTAGCATGTGATGGTGGTAGTAACAGGTGTCTTGGTGATGATGGTAGTAACAGGTGATGGTGGTAGTAACAGGTGATGATGGTAGTAACAGGTGTCTTGGTAATGGTGGTAGTAATAGGTGATGGTGGTAGTAACAGGTGTCTTGGTGATGATGGTAGTAACAGGTGATGGTGGTAGTAACAGGTGATGATGGTAGTAACAGGTGTCTTGGTGATGATGGTAGTAACAGGTGATGGTGGTAGTAACAGGTGTCTTGGTGATGGTGGTAGCAACAGGTGATGGTGGTAGTAACAGGTGATGGTGGTAGTAGCAGGTGATGGTGGTAGTAACAGGTGTCTTGGTGATGATGGTAGTAACAGGTGTCTTGGTGATGATGGTAGTAACAGGTGTCTTGGTGATGGTGGTAGTAACAGGTGTCTTGGTGATGGTGGTAGTAACAGGTGATGGTGGTAGGGACAGGTGATGGTGGTAGTAGCAGGTGATGGTGGTAGTAACAGGTGTCTTGGTGATGATGGTAGTAACAGGTGAGGGTGGTAGTAACAGGTGTCTTGGTGATGATGGTTGTAACAGGTGATGGTGGTAGTAACAGGTGTCTTGGTGATGATGGTAGTAACAGGTGATGGTGGTAGTAACAGGTGTCTTGGTGATGGTGGTAGTAACAGGTGATGGTGGTAGTAACGGGTGATGGTGGTAGTAACAGGTGATGATGGTATTAACAGGTGATGGTGGTAGTAACAGGTGATGGTGGTAGTAACACGTGTCTTGGTGATGATGGAGGTAACAATTGATGATGGCTGTAACAGGTGATGGTGGTAGTAACAGGTGATGGTGGTAGTAACAGGTGTCTTGGTGATGATGGTTGTAACAGGTGATGGTGATAGTAACAGGTGATGGTGGTAGTAACAGGTGATGGTGGTAGTAACAGGTGATGGTGGTAGTAACAGGTGATGATGGTTGTAACAGGTGATGATGGTTGTAACAGGTGATGGTGGTAGTAACATGTGATGGTGGTAGCAACAGGTGTCTTGGTGATGATGGTAGTAACAAGTGTCTTGGTGATGATGGTAGTAACAGGTGATGGTGGTAGTAACAGGTGATGATGGTAGTAACAGGTGATGGTGGTACTAACAGGTGATGGTGGTAGTAACTGGTGTCTTGGTGATGATGGTAGTAACAAGTGTCTTGATGATAATGGTAGTACCAGGTGATGGTGGCAGTAACAGGTGATGGTGGTAGTAACAGGTGATGGTGGTAGTAACAGGTGATGGTGGTAGTAACAGGTGTTGGTGGTAGTAACAGGTGCCTTGGTGATGATGGTAGTAACAGGTGTCTTGGTGATGGTGGTAGTAACAGGTGATGGTGGCAGTAACAGGTGATGGTGGTAGTAGCAGGTGATGGTGGTACTAACAGGTGATGGTGGTAGTAACATGTAATGGTGGTAGTAACAGGTGATGGTGGTAGTAACAGGTGATGGTGGTAGTAACAGGTGTCTTGGTGATGATGGTAGTAACAGGTGATGGTGGTAGTAACAGGTGATGATGGTAGTAACAGGTGTCTTGGTGATGGTGGTAGTAATAGGTGATGGTGGTAGTAACAGGTGTCTTGGTGATGATGGTAGTAACAGGTGATGGTGGTAGTAACAGGTGATGATGGTAGTAACAGGTGTCTTGGTGATGATGGTTGTAACAGGTGATGGTGGTAGTAACAGGTGTCTTGGTGGTGGTGGTTGTAACAGGTGATGGTGGTAGTAACAGGTGTCTTGGTGATGATGGTTGTAACAGGTGATGGTGGTAGTAACAGGTGATGGTGGTAGTAACAGGTGTCTTGGTGATGATGGTAGTAACAGGTGTCTTGGTGATGATGGTTGTAGCATGTGATGGTGGTAGTAAGAGGTGATGGTGGTAGTAACAGGTGTCTTGGTGATGATGGTAGTAACAGGTGTCTTGGTGATGATGGTAGTAACAGGTGATGGTGGTAGTAACAGGTGTCTTGGTGATGATGGTTGTAACAGGTGATGGTGGTAGTAACAGGTGTCTTGGTAATGATGGTTGTAACAGGTGATGGTGGTAGTAACAGGTGATGGTGGTAGTAACAGGTGTCTTGGTGATGATGGTAGTAAGAGGTGATGGTGGTAGTAACAGGTGTCTTGGTGATGGTGGTAGTAACAGGTGATGGTGGTAGTAACAGGTGATGGTGGTAGTAGCAGGTGATGGTGGTAGTAACAGGTGTCTTGGTGATGATGGTAGTAACAGGTGTCTTGGTGATGGTGGTAGTAACAGGTGATGGTGGTAGTAACAGGTGATGGTGGTAGTAACAGGTGTCTTGGTGATGATGGTAGTAACAGGTGTCTTGGTGATGGTGGTAGTAACAGGTGTCTTGGTGATGGTGGTAGTAACAGGTGATGGTGGTAGTAACAGGTGATGGTGGTAGTAGCAGGTGATGGTGGTAGTAACAGGTGTCTTGGTGATGATGGTAGTAACAGGTGAGGGTGGTAGTAACAGGTGTCTTGGTGATGATGGTTGCAACAAGTGATGGTGGTAGTAACAGGTGTCTTGGTGATGATGGTAGTACCAGGTGATGGTGGTTGTAACAGATGTCTGGGTGATGATGGTTGTAACAGGTGATGGTGATAGTAACAGGTGATGGTGGTAGTAACAGGTGTCTTGGTGATGGTGGTAGTAACAGGTGATGGTGGTAGTAACAGGTGATGGTGGTAGTAACAGGTGATGATGGTAGTATCAGGTGATGGTGGTAGTATCAGGTGATGGTGGTAGTAACACGTGTCTTTGTGATGATGGTAGTAACAATTGATGATGGTTGTAACAGGTGATTGTGGTAGTAACAGGTGATGGTGGTAGTAACAGGTGTCTTGGTGATGATGGTTGTAACAGGTGATGGTGATAGTAACAGGTGATGGTGGTAGTAACAGGTGATGGTGGTAGAAACAGGTGATGATGGTTGTAACAGGTGATGGTGGTAGTACCAGGTGATGGTGGTAGTAACAGGTGATGATGGTTGTAACAGGTGATGATGGTTGTAACAGGTGATGCTGGTTGTAACAGGTGATGGTGGTAGTAACAGATGATGGTGGTAGTAACAGGTGTCTTGGTGATGATGGTAGTAACAGGTGTCTTGGTGATGATGGTTGTAACAGGTGATGGTGGTAGTAACATGTGATGGTGGTAGTAACAGATGTCTTGGTGATGATGGTAGTAACAAGTGTCTTGGTGATGATGGTAGTAACAGGTGATGGTGGTAGTAACAGGTGTCTTGGTGATGATGGTAGTAACAAGTGTCTTGATGATAATGGTAGTACCAGGTGATGGTGGCAGTAACAGGTGATGGTGGTAGTAACAGGTGATGGTGGTAGTAACAGGTGATGGTGGTAGTAACAGGTGTTGGTGGTAGTAACAGGTGCCTTGGTGATGATGGTAGTAACAGGTGTCTTGGTGATGGTGGTAGTAACAGGTGATGGTGGCAGTAACAGGTGATGGTGGTAGTAGCAGGTGATGGTGGTACTAACAGGTGATGGTGGTAGTAACATGTAATGGTGGTAGTAACAGGTGATGGTGGTAGTAACAGGTGATGGTGGTAGTAACAGGTGTCTTGGTGATGATGGTAGTAACAGGTGATGGTGGTAGTAACAGGTGATGGTGATAGTAACAGGTGATGGTGGTAGTAACAGGTGATGGTGGTAGTAACAGGTGATGGTGGTAGTAACAGGTGATGGTGGTAGTAACAGGTGTCTCGGTGATGATGATTGTAGCATGTGATGGTGGTAGTAACAGGTGTCTTGGTGATGATGGTAGTAACAGGTGATGGTGGTAGTAACAGGTGAGGGTGGTAGTAACAGGTGTCTTGTGATGGTGGTAGTAATAGGTGATTGTGGTAGTAACAGGTGTCTTGGTGATGATGGTAGTAACAGGTGATGGTGGTAGTAACAGGTGATGATGGTAGTAACAGGTGTCTTGGTGATGATGGTAGTAACAGGTGATGGTGGTAGTAACAGGTGTCTTGGTGATGGTGGTAGTAACAGGTGATGGTGGTAGTAACAGGTGATGGTGGTAGTAGCAGGTGATGGTGGTAGTAACAGGTGTCATGGTGATGATGGTAGTAACAGGTGTCTTGGTGATGGTGGCAGTAACAGGTGTCTTGGTGATGGTGGTAGTAACAGGTGATGGTGGTAGTAACAGGTGTCTTGGTGATGATGGTAGTAACAGGTGTCTTGGTGATGGTGGTAGTAACAGGTGTCTTGGTGATGGTGGTAGTAACAGGTGATGGTGGTAGTAACAGGTGATGGTGGTAGTAGCAGGTGATGGTGGTAGTAACAGGTGTCTTGGTGATGATGGTAGTAACAGGTGAGGGTGGTAGTAACAGGTGTCTTGGTGATGATGGTTGTAACAGGTGATGGTGGTAGTAACAGGTGTCTTGGTGATGATGGTAGTACCAGGTGATGGTGGTTGTAACAGATGTCTGGTGATGATGTTTGTAACAGGTGATGGTGATAGTAATAGGTGATGGTGGTAGTAACAGGTGTCTTGGTGATGGTGGTAGTAACAGGTGATGGTGGTAGTAACAGGTGATGGTGGTAGTAACAGGTGATGATGGTAGTAACAGGTGATGGTGGTAGTAACAGGTGATGGTGGTAGTAACACGTGTCTTGGTGATGATGGTAGTAACAATTGATGATGGTTGTAACAGGTGATGGTGGTAGTAACAGGTGATGGTGGTAGTAACAGGTGTCTTGGTGATGATGGTTGTAACAGGTGATGGTGATAGTAACAGGTGATGGTGGTAGTAACAGGTGATGGTGGTAGTAACAGGTGATGATGCTTGTAACAGGTGATGGTGGTAGTAACAGGTGATGGTGGTAGTAACAGGTGATGATGGTAGTAACAGTGATGATGGTTGTAACAGGTGATGATGTTGTAACAGGTGATGGTGGTAGTAACAGGTGTCTTGGTGATGATGGTAGTAACAGGTGTCTTGGTGATGATGGTTGTAACAGGTGATGGTGGTAGTTTCTTTTGATGGTGGTAGTAACAGGTGTCTTGGTGATGATGGTAGTAACAAGTGTCTTGGTGATGATGGTAGTAACAGGTGATGGTGGTAGTAACAGGTGATGGTGGTAGTAACAGGTGATGGTGGTAGTAACAGGTGTCTTGGTGATGATGGTAGTAACAAGTGTCTTGATGATAATGGTAGTACCAGGTGATGGTGGCAGTAACAGGTGATGGTGGTAGTAACAGGTGATGGTGGTAGTAGCAGGTGATGGTGGTAGTAACAGGTGTTGGTGGTAGTAACAGGTGATGGTGGTAGTAACAGGTGCCTTGGTGATGATGGTAGTAACAGGTATCTTGGTGATGGTGGTTGTAACAGGTGATGGTGATAGTAACAGGTGATGGTGGTAGTAACAGGTGATGGTGGTAGTAACAGGTGATGGTGGTAGTAACAGGTGTCTTGGTGATGATGGTAGTAACAAATGTCTTGATGATAATGGTAGTACCAGGTGATGGTGGCAGTAACAGGTGATGGTGGTAGTAGCAGGTGATGGTGGTAGTAACAGGTGTTGGTGGCAGTAACAGGTGATGGTGGTAGTAACAGGTGATGGTGGTAGTAACAGGTGATGGTGGTAGTAACATGTGATGGTGGTAGTAACAGGTGATGGTGGTAATAACAGGTGATGGTGGTAGTAACAGGTGGTCTTGGTGATGATGGTTGTAGCATGTGATGGTGGTAGTAACAGGTGTCTTGGTGATGATGGTAGTAACAGGTGATGGTGGTAGTAACAGGTGATGATGGTAGTAACAGGTGTCTTGGTGATGGTGGTAGTAATAGGTGATGGTGGTAGTAACAGGTGTCTTGGTGATGATGGTAGTAACAGGTGATGGTGGTAGTAACAGGTGATGATGGTAGTAACAGGTGTCTTGGTGATGATGGTTGTAACAGGTGATGGTGGTAGTAACAGGTGTCTTGGTGGTGGTGGTTGTAACAGGTGATGGTGGTAGTAACAGGTGTCTTGGTGATGGTGGTAGTAACAGGTGATGGTGGTAGTAACAGGTGTCTTGGTGATGATGGTAGTAACAGGTGTCTTGGTGATGATGGTTGTAGCATGTGATGGTGGTAGTAACAGGTGATGGTGGTAGTAACAGGTGTCTTGGTGATGATGGTAGTAACAGGTGTCTTGGTGATGATGGTTGTAACAGGTGATGGTGGTAGTCACAGGTGTCTTGGTGATGATGGTTGTAACAGGTGATGGTGGTAGTAACAGGTGTCTTGGTGATGATGGTAGTAACAGGTGATGGTGGTAGTAACAGGTGATGGTGGTAGTAACAGGTGTCTTGGTGATGATGGTAGTAACAGGTGATGGTGGTAGTAACAGGTGTCTTGGTGATGATGGTTGTAACAGGTGATGGTGGTAGTAACAGGTGTCTTGGTGATGGTGGTTGTAACAGGTGATGGTGATAGTAACAGGTGATGGTGGTAGTAACAGGTGTCTTGGTGATGATGGTTGTAACAGGTGATGGTGGTAGTAACAGGTGATGATGGTAGTAACAGGTGATGGTGGTAGTAACAGGTGTCTTGGTGATGATGGTAGTAACAGGTGAGGGTGGTAGTAACAGGTGATGATGGTTGTAACAGGTGATGATGGTAGTAACAGGTGATGGTGGTAGTAACAGGTGTCTTGGTGATGATGGTAGTAACAGGTGAGGGTGGTAGTAACAGGTGATGGTGGTAGTAACAGGTGTCTTGGTGATGGTGGTTGTAACAGGTGATGGTGGTAGTAACAGGTGATGATGGTTGTAACAGGTGATGGTGGTAGTAACAGGTGATGGTGGTAGTAACAGGCGATGGTGGTAGTAACAGGTGATGATGGTTGTAACAGGTGATGGTGGTAGTAACAGGTGATGGTGGTAGTAACAGTTGATGGTGGTAGTAACAGGTGTCTTGGTGATGATGGTTGTAACAGGTGATGGTGATTGTAACAGGTGATGGTGGTAGTAACAGGTGTCTTGGTGATGATGGTTGTAACAGGTGATGGTGGTAGTAACAGGTGATGATGGTTGTAGCATGTGATGGTGGTAGTAACAGGTGTCTTGGTGATGATGGTTGTAACAGGTGATGGTGATAGTATCAGGTGATGGTGGTAGTAACAGGTGTCTTGGTGATGGTGGTAGTAACAGGTGATGATGGTAGTAACAGGTGATGATGGTTGTAGCATGTGATGGTGGTAGTAACAGGTGATGATGGTTGTAACAGGTGATGGTGGTAGTAACAGGTGATGGTGGTAGTAACAGGTGTCTTGGTGATGATGGTTGTAGCATGTGATGGTGGTAGTAACAGGTGATGATGGTTGTAACAGGTGATGGTGGTAGTAACAGGTGATGGTGGTAGTAACAGGTGTCTTGGTGATGGTGGTAGTAACAGGTGTCTTGGTGATGATGGTAGTAACAGGTGTCTTGGTGATGGTGGTAGTAACAGGTGTCTTGGTGATGGTGGTAGTAACAGGTGTCTTGGTGATGGTGGTAGTAACAGGTGTATTGGTGATGGTGGTAGTAACAGGTGATGGTGGTAGTAGGTGTGATAATGACTGGGGCGTGACACTAAATATTCAAGTTAAAATTCGATACGTTTCTGCTAAAAGGAACTCAATACAATCACTGTACTCTCTCTCTCTCTCTCGCTCTCTTTCTCTCGCTCGCTCTCTTTCTCTCACAATCCCTGTACTCTCTCTCTCTCTCTCTCATTATTCAGATCTTAGCCATTGTCAATAAATTACTAAAATCATGAACCTCGACTCTGCACACACACACACACACACACACACACACATTGTAAGTGACGTCGTCGACCTGCAGTCAATTGCATCCACACTCCGTTATCTTTCCGCTGAGAGCGCCCGACCTGCACGTCATCCAGGTCAGGTTTTTGTGTCTCATTAAGCTCTCTCAGCACCTGAAGCTATAACTCCTCAACAGGTGAGAATGACGGGGTATAGAAATGGACCTGGTTATAAACAGGTCATATTCTTGCCTCCCATAGGTGCTATGTGTTTCTGAAAAGACATCAGACATCACCTTATTTAATAGTGGTTTAAAACAGTCCTCCGTAGACGCTAATTAACTGTACAGACTCCACAGTGTTGTGTTGAATGTTATGGTGTTCCCTGAGGTCTTTGCTTATGCTGCCTTAATGATACTGTACTGAATTCCCACTGACATGAATAGTTGTATATAAGTCTGGATAAGTGAAGTACATCATTGTGGGGGAACTGATTTTTCTGGGAATAATAATTTGATGTACTGTTATCACCATCATGTGTGTGTGTGTGGGTGTGTGTGTGTGTGTGTGTGTGTGTGTGTACAACAGTAATAGACGTGTCCTTCAGGAAGCAGATAATAAACAATAATAATAATCAGTACTTGATAAAAAAATATTTGTATAATTTCCTCTTGTCAGTTTCTCTCCATCACACGACAAGCTGTAAACTCAACAGCAAATGGCGGAAGAACTCAATTATATGTTAGAATTCATGTAACCCCTTTTAATTATATTATTTAGTTAACGCCAGGCGATTATATTCAGCAGAGAGAGGACCCCGTACACGAGGGCTTAGTAGACTATCTCTCCTATTGGCCATAGAACGCAAGACATCAGTAAACATAGAGCTGAATCAAACAACAAAATATAGACTGTAGAATCTGATAGTTTGTCTTGTGAAGGTTGGGCGAGAGGACAGCAGTCGATCAGTTGTTGGTTAGTAAGACGAGTAGTCAAACACTCTAGCGGTGAAATGGTCATTCAGTCAGTCAATTAAGGAGTTAGGTAGTCAATCAGTCAGTCAAACAAGCATTCAGTCAGTCAGTCAGTCAGTCAATCAACCAGTTGTTCACTCAGTCAGTCAGATAGTCAATCAACCAGTTAATTAATCAATCAGTTAGTCATTCCGTTTGTCAATCAATTAGTCAAGCAGCCACTCAGTCAGTCAGTCAGTAGGTCAGTCAGTCAATTAGTCAAATAGGAGACTGTCACAGAAGCCCGGTAGCGTCTCACGAGTAACCGGAAGAGAAAATATCTTTCAGTGAGACAGTTAGTCAGCCAAAAAAGCCGTTCATAAAGTTGATCAACGCAGCAAAAGTACAGAAAATAATATAATGTATATTTTGACGCCGTGAGGAACAATAAGACGGTAAAAAGAAATAAGTCTGTAGCCTCTGTTTATCTACGCTGTCGAAATGTGTGGCGTCTTTGGTGTTTCTAGTTGAGTAATTATTTTCTTATCTGTCGAAGAATTAACACATTCACTGATATATATACTGTAATTATATATATTAAGCTTAACTTCTTTCAAATTATATTAATCTACGTTTAATTTTGTTACTGTGAAAACTTAATAAACTTTTTTAAGTTAAAGAAATAAATATGAAATGTGATCACGTAGTTCTCTCTTATTCTGATATACTTTAATGAGTATTGTTTTAAGTGAGCGGGAAACACTTCATTGTTGTGCTATATTTATGATCGTGTTCGTCGGATAGGTGTCATTAACAACCAAAGGTAAACAAAAATAATTAACTCTCCTTCACCTTTACTTCTATTATCTAATATATTTAGTTTTATTGACATATTTTATGATACTTAATAATGTTAGCTGATATCATCTGTTAGTAATGTAATAAGCCATTAAACTGTAGTCTATAATGGTTGTTATATAAATCAGAGTTCATTGTATTGTATCTTACGTGAGTGAAGGAATGAGACTTGTGGTGAATGTGCATGTAGACGCCATGTTTATACTTTCACTTATCATATTCATAGTTTATCACCGTCATAAAGAGAAGTATTGTAGGTGTTGTTACAGTCATACAGCACTGACACCGACCTGGATTTCCTTTCATCATATAAGCAGAAACAGCGGCACAATCACATCTGCAGATAACCGTATATGATATATCAGGGTAATATATGAGACGTTTTCAAGCCTTTGGGTGGAATATTTTAAAATGATATTATTACAGTGTCTTACTGTTGTGGGCGTCCTTGTGCTGGAGAGGTAACGGGGTGCTAGGTGTGAGAATTTACAGTCGCCTGCACTTATACCTGGTACAGTGGCTGGTGCGTTTTGTGACATGTGGTAACTCTGTGGAATGCTTATCTAGCATCCTTATTCTGTCTACTATTGCTATGTTCCTTAAGGCCATTCTTGGAGTTTTAATACGACGTAAAGAAACACAGAGCTCCGACATCTCACAAAACGCACCAGCCACTGTACCAGGTATAAGTGCAGTGTTTACTGTGATGAGATGAATCAAGTAAAACATGTATATGGAGCACGTAACAAGATCACAAGATTACGATGTTGTAGCCGCTAGACTAGGGTTAGGATATAAGTACCTCTGGCAGTATGCCCTTCAGGCAGATGTGAACAAAACTAAATGTAAAGTGTGCGGCCAGACATATGGCTACGCACTCCAACACTACGTCTTAGATTGTGAAGAAAAGAACCTTATAGAGATAGATCCAAGTACACTGTGTATGCAATGGCACAGCACTTTATCTCTGATGGCAAGGTAGCTGATATACTAAGGCTGTGTCCACACTTCACATCTAGTACCTAATCAAAATTCTATGTATCTACTTAAACAAACAATGTACTGGAAAGACTCTGTAACATTCATTGCCATAATATTAAAATCACTGGTGTCTGATAAACACCCTTTGTGCCCTATACTCTGCTATCCTTTATGCGCTACCGTTCACAGGATGAATATAGGATGCACAATAAACTAGCTGCTCTCCACAGCAAAATTCAAACGGTATAAGTGCAGACAACTGTACTGTACCTGTGTGTTGGACGACCTCGCCGTAGGTGCTGCCTTCGTCACCCTTATTGCCTGTTCATGAACTTCATGTACCTGGCAGCGTGGATATAACATATATACATTATTAAGCCATTGATACAGAATGAGGCACTGTAGTGTAACCTCACTTTTACCACCTTAACTCTCCATCAGCAGCTTGGATCAACCGTAACCTAATCCACGCATTGTGATCCAAGAAGCCTTACGGAGGGTTAGCTCAAGAACTGTCGTTACTGATCACGGATTCAATTATTGTTCCACTTCCTCCTGGCAGTTCTTCTACCAGGTTGGAGGCGTTCGTGGCCATGTGAGGCAGTAGTGTGAAGCAGCAGTGTGAGACAGTAGTATGAGGCAGCAGTGTGAGGCAGTAGTGTGAGGCAACAGTGTGAATCAGCAGTGTGAGACAACAGTGTGAGGCAATAGTGTGAGGCAACAGTGTGAGGCTGCAGTGTGAGGCAGTAGTGTGAAGCAGCAGTGTGAGACAGTAGTATGAGGCAGCAGTGTGAGGCAGCAGTGTGAGGCAGTATTGTGAGGCAGCAGTGTGAGGCAGTAGTGTGAGGCAACAGTGTGAATCAGCAGTGTGAGACAACAGTGTGAGGCAGTAGTGTGAGGCAACAGTGTGAGGCAGTATTTTAAGGTAACAGTGTGGGCAGTGGTGTAAAGTAACAGTGTGACTCAGCAGTGTGAGGCAATAGTGTAAAACAGCAGTGTGAGGCAGCAGTGTGAGGAAGCAATGTGAGGCAGCAGTGTGAAGCAGCAATGTGAGGCACTAGTGTGAGGCAGCAGTGTTAGACAGCAGTGTGAGGCAGAAAGGGTAGAAGATGAGGCAAGAGTATAAGGCAGCAGTGTGAAGCAACATTGTGAGGCATTAATGTGAGGCGATAGTGTGAGGCAGTAGTGTGAGAGCGCTGTTGTAGCCACACGGCCGCTGCACCCATGACACCTAAGTGAGATTCTGTAGTGATATTGCCGTTACTACTGAGAGATCCCACTCAACCACACGTTACCTCCTCCATTAGTGTCAGGAAGACCGAGAATAGTCGATAATTCTTGAAAAGGGGTTTTTATCTTCAGACGTGTATACAGGATGAACTTAAACAATCTCATACTACCAGAAAACCTCGCTAGAAGAGAATGAGATGCGTAGATGTAGCGGAACGGGTGTCACACATAGAACCAGATTCTTGATGGCGCGTATCGGAAAATCAGCTTGTCATTACTCGCTGCTGCATTGTTTAATAACTGATATTACTCCTCCTTCCATGACTAGAGACAAAGTTAATTTAGTTTCCTGTCTATTTCTAGATATTGGCATTAACACCATCTTATGCTCTGGAATATTTGCTGCACTGTTCTTGTCGACCATGATGTATTTTATTTAAGTAGTGTTGGCGAGGTCCGTCATCTCTCTACGACGTAACGACAATTTCTAAATTCGATTGACCTTTTTTCTTCAAGACAAAATAATTGACACTGCAAGTTTTTTTTTTCTCAGCTATTTCCTGTGAACGATTCTAATTTGTTTTTGTAATAGATTTCACAGTCATCAAACCAACTGGGTTACTTTTTGTGTTTCAGTGCACATTGTATCAGTGCTGAATTAACCTCTCCGGAGTAAGTCAAGTTCTTTTTCTGACACAGACAAATAAAAAAAAATGACAACAAAGAAAAAATAATCGATACAATAATTATTATTTGTACTGAAAAATAAACTGAACATGAATGTTAACGTCACATGAGGGAAGTTAACATTTTTGGGGGTTATGTCAAAAATGAATCTGTGAGCTGACTTATGGTGGATCCTCAGCTGTAGTCCTGTTAACTCATGGCTTTATTAAGGATCCTCAGCTGTAGTCCTGTTAACCCAAGGCTTTATTAAGGATCCTCAGCTGTAGTCCTGTTAACCCAAGGCTTTATTAAAGATCATCAGCTGTAGTCCTGTTAACTCAAGGCTTTATTAAAGATCCTCAGCTGTAGTCCTGTTAACCCAAGGCTTTATTAAAGATCCTCAGCTGTAGTCCTGTTAACCCAAGGCGTTATTAAGGATCGTCAGCTGTAGTCCTGTTAACTCACACCTTCACCTGACTGTGTTGAAGGCTTAGCGCCGTATTCTCTTCCACTGTGTTCATATCCTTCTGATACATTGAACCTATGTCTGTTATATTGGTCTAATAGATAATTCAGAACGTACAGTTAAACTTATGAGTCACTTAACACTTGAACAAAACTTCCAATATAATTTCTTTCGAGGATTTCCATCAGGTTTCAGTATTCGTAGCTCATTTATCTATTCCATATATCGTAAACACGGGAGAGAGATAACATATATCATTGTATGTGGTCGGTTATAAACTTATAATGACAGAAACATCGGTGACTATTTTTATTAACTGTGGTTTAGTCATGGTCATAACCAACACCTGTCCCCAGCCACTGACGTATATAGAGAGACCTTGTGATGTGGAGAGTTTGTGTTCTCTCCCCATCCCAACCTACATCATTGGGTAGCCTGTGACAATATTCCCAAGGGCTCTACTTAATATATCCTGAGACTCTACTAAAGAATATTTCCAGACCATGGGGAGTAGGTGGTGTAAGGGAAAATATTCGATATAAGGAGAGTATAAGGTATGAGGAAGAGTACGAGGCGTAAGGATAAGGTGTGAAGGAGAGAATGTGGTATGAGAAACTGCATGAGGTATGAAATTGAATTTTGTCGCAAACAGCAGCTAGTTTATTGTGCACCCATACTTCTGGGGTGCATAAAGGGTGTACTGTATAATATTTATTTAGGGTTGTACAGTCACCCAAAAAAGTCCTGTCGCGAACCATGAACCATGAGATTCAGAGTCTTGAATCCGAAGCATTTATGGACAGAATAATGTATCAATTTCTACTGCTTCGGGTTCACGAATTTGAATCGTGGTTCGCGACAGGACTTTTTTGGGTGACTGTACATAGAATTTTGATTAGGTACTAGATGTGAAGTGTGGATACAGCTTTAGTATATCAGCTACCTTGTCATTAGAGATAAAGCGCTGTGCCTTTGTATACACAGTGTGCTGGGTCTATCTCTAAGAGGTTCTATTTTCTAACAATCTAAGAACCTAAGAACATAAGAAAATAAGGAGTCTGCAATAGGCTGGTTGGCCTGTGCATGGCAGCTCCTGTCGAGAGTTTCTACCACTCTCTATCATCCATGAATCTATCTAGCCTCCCTTTGAAACTTTCCAGCGTTCCAGCACTTACTACAAGGTTGCAAAGTTTGTTCCACTCGTCCACCACCCTATTTGTGAAGCAATTCCTTCCTATCTCCCTCCTAAACCTAAACTTATTCAACTTGAATCCGTTGTTCCGAGTCCTATCCTGCTCGGATATTATAAGAACTTTATCTAAATCACCTTTATTGATTCCTTTCACCCACTTAAATACTTCTATCATATCTCCCCGCACTCTTCGTCTTTCTAGGGAATGCAAGTTTAGCTTCTTTAACCTATCCTGATATGGAAGGTTTCTAAGTCCCGGAATCATTTTTGTCATTCTTCGCTGCACCGACTCTAGTGAATTGATATCCATTCTATAATAAGGGCACCAGAACTGAACCGCATAATCGAGGTGCGGCCTGACTAGCGCAAGATATAGTTGCAATAAGACCTCTGCACTCTTATTACTTACACTTCCAGATATAAAACCCAATACTCTGTTTGCCTTATTTCGAACATTAACGCACTGTTTTCTAGGCCGTAGGTCCGGGCTTACAAGTACCCCTAGGTCTCTTTCACAAGTCGACTTCTCTAGGTTGATGTTGTTAAGGCTGTATACATTGACAGTATTTGTTCTTCCAAATATTAAGTACGCTGCACTTGCTGGTGTTGAATTTCATTTGCCATTTTTCAGACCACCCCTGCAGTTTATTTAGATCCTCCTGTAATGCATTTGCATCCTGCCCTGAATTAATCTGCCGCCCTATTTTGGTGTCATCAGCAAACTTGCTTATGTCACTGCTGATCCCAGTATCTAGATCGTTTATGTAGATTATGAACAAGAGTGGGCCTAGTACTGACCCCTGGGGAACCCCACTGGTTACAAGACCCCACTCAGATTTAACACCATCTACGCTGACCCTCTGCGTTCTATCGGTGAGCCATGATTTTATCCAATTTAAAACTTTCCCCTCGATGCCATGAGCCTTAATTTTTCTCAGAAGCCTCTGATGCGGTACTCTGTCAAATGCTTTGCTAAGACGTTGTGTTGGAGTGTGTGGCCATATGTCTGGCCACACACTTTACATTTAGTTTTGTTCACATCTGCCTGAGGGGCATACCTGTTCCCTATACATGTTTTATTTGATACATCTCATTATGGTAAACAATGGACTTACTAGTAACTGTTTGCTCTTGTCTACTTGCTTCAAATTCATCAGCAAGTTCTTTTCTGATTACAATTTTACGGTTCTGTTTGGCAGTCCCAGATTGTACTCAACATTGTCATTGTTGGACGCGAGTTTAGCTAAGGCATCAACTCTATCATGTTCACTAATGCCCATGTGATAGAGGCAGTGTGAGGTATGAGAGGCAGTGTGAGGGTGACTCAGGGCTGGCGTGGGAGAGAGGCAACACAGACTCACATTGCCTTTATTAAGTACAGAGTTCTTGTACCTAACCTTCCCACGTTAATAAATCACACCACAAATATTTCAAATAAATACAATGTAGAAAACCCATGACAGTGTGGAGGACCCAAGGCTGTCACTCCCACATGTTCCCTGTCACTGCCACACTTTCTCTCCTGTCACTCCCACATGTTCCCTGTCACTCCTACATGTTCCCTGTCACTACCACACTTTCTCTCCTGTCACTCCCACATGTTCCCTGTCACTCCTACATGTTTCCTGTTACTCCCACATGTTCCGTCTCCCCATACACACAGTCATCCTCTTCCCCACCTCTCCCGCAATACCACCTCTCTCCCTCCCATCTCCTCCCCACCTCCCCCCCCCCCACGCAACCCCTCCCCAATTTCCCCCACACTCCCTCCCTCAGCCTTCACCTATCTACAAAACTCAAGTCTTTGTTCCGCATTAGACGACGCTGACATAATTCATTGAGTATAAATAATGCCAATAATAATTACAGTAACAGTAATGCCTCAGTGAGAATAAGAACGGATGAAACCAATTATGATATTAATAATATTTGTATTTCACAGCAGCAATAATAATAATAATAATAATAATAATAATAATAATAATAATAATAATAATAATAATAATAATAATAATAATAATAATAATAATAATAATAATAATAATAAAAATAATAATAATAATAATAAAAATAATAATAATAATAATAATAATAATAATAATAATTATCGAGTAGTGTTGAAGTTTATCAAATCAGTTATCAGTGTACCGTCAGCGTGTACCCTGTGAGGTGGACTCCACACGATGATTCAGCTCACCCACCTAACGGAGAGACAGTGAAACCGACCGTGTAGTGTGTATGTGTGTGTGTGTACGTAACTCCATTACTATAGGCAATAAGTTATGATGGCACATTATTGCTCATTACCACACACACACACACACACACACACATACACTCTCTCTCTCTCTCTCTCTATCTCTCCATCTGTTGTTGTTTACATTCACTCTACTTACAGTATTATGCTTGAGACGAACAATACTAGAGTGGCGAGGAAGCATGTGTTAGGAGGCGGAGTGCAGGAGAGTGAAGGTGGTGCGGCTGAGTGAAAGTTACCCACGTCACTCAAGCTAAATTACTCGTATTACAGTGCGCATTACAAGGCCCGTCATGTGAAGGTGATTGTTCAGCTGCACACCTGTTGAACACTCTTATATCTAACACACCTGTTGAACACTCTTATATCAGACACACCTGTTGAACACTCTTATATCAGACACACCTGTTGAACACTCTTATATCTGACACACCTGTTGAACACTCTTACATCTGACACACCTGTTGAACACTCTTATATCTGACACACCTGTTGAACACTCTTATATCTGACACACCCGTTGAACACTCTTATATCTGACACACCTATTGAACACACCTTATATCTGACACACCTGTTGAACACACCTTATATCTGACACACCTGTTGAACACTCTTATACCTGACACACCTGTTGAACACTCTTACATCTGACACACCTGTTGAACACTCTTATATCTGACACACCTGTTGAACACTCTTATAGTTGACACACATGTTGAATACACCTTATATATCAGACACACCTGTTGAACACACTCTTATATCTGACACATCTGTTGAACACTCTTACACCTGACACACCTATTGAAGACACCTATTGAACACACCTTATAAATGACGCATCTGTTGAACACTCCTATATCTGACACACCTGTTGAACACTCTTATATCTGACACACCTGTTGAACACTCTTATATCTGACACACCTGTTGAACACTCTTATATCTGACACACCTATTGAACACACCTTATATCTGACACACCTATTGAACACACCTTATATCTGACACACCTGTTGAACACACCTTATATCTGACACACCTGTTGAACACACCTTATATCTGACACACCTGTTGAACACTCTTATACCTGACACACCTGTTGAACACTCTTACATCTGACACACCTGTTGAACACTCTTATAGTTGACACACATGTTGAATACACCTTATATATCAGACACACCTGTTGAACACACTCTTATATCTGACACATCTGTTGAACACTCTTACACCTGATATACCTATTGAACACACCTATTGAACACACCTTATATATGACGCATCTGTTGAACACTCCTATATCTGACACACCTGTTGAGCACTCTTACATCGGACACACCTATTGAACACTCTTACACCTGACACACCTGTTGAACACTCTTACATCGGACACACCTGTTGAACACTCTTATACCTGACACACCTGTTGAACACTCTTACATCGGACACACCTGTTGAACACTCTTATACCTGACACACCTGTTGAACACTCTTACATCGGACACATCTGTTGAACACTCTTACACCTGACACACCTGTTGAACACCTAGTTATCTGTAAGACCAACACGTTTTAATTCAACAAATAAAAACTTGCCAATACAGAATCTAATTTAGCCAATCACTGATCAGGACGCTGTAACACGCTAATATACTTTCCTTTCACAGTGGTAGCCGCGTTAGCCAATCAGCGATAAGCCATGAGCCACCGCGTGTGTAGGTGCTGTGAGTATGTACGTGAATTTGTCTTTGTAGCCTGTTGTTACTCTTAATGAGTGAGCCTCTGGAGTAATGGGTGTCACTTAACCTAACCTACCCAAATAGCACCACCAGGTAGCGTTAGGGTGGCGACCTGTGGTGTAATGGTCAGCATCTTCACCTCGCAAGCCAGTGGACCCTACTTCGATCCTCGGGCAGGGTGAAACTATGGGCAAGTTTTTTTACGCCATTTGCCTCTGTCTACCCAGCAGTAATTAGGAACCTGGATATTAATCGATTTGCGAATCGTGTTTCGGGGTAATGGCTAGCCAGTGCAGTTGGCGAGTTGTCCGGTCTTCTCGGACTATTCCTTGACACTGAGTCATGCAGCTCGTTAACTTGGGGTGTGGTTGTTGTGTAGGCGACAGCTTCTACACCTTAACAAATTCACGCCTTGGGCCGGCCATCCTCGTTTCACGAGGGCCAACCATTGATATTTAGATGAAATAAACTGGGGGAGCAAACCTTCAGGTAACTCATATATAGTGAGCGGTTTAAACATATCACACACACTGTAGCTCAAGAGGTACCATAAGGTGTCTTGTAGATCCTCTTGATACATTACACAACACAAGAGAGACGCCGTGCTGTGTAATGCATATAACTTTTGTCGGATCACTTGAAGGTTCGACCCCACTACCATATTTCACTTGATCCTTAAAATTATCCTAACGCTATCCGTAGCGGTTAGGTTAGGTTAGGTTAGGTTAGGTTAGGTTAGTGTTAATGTGGTTAATCATGAAGTGAAATAACCGGATGCGCTGAAGCTCTCAGGTGATCCATTATTTTCTTATATTGTTTTAACTGAATAATTTGATCACACCTGCCTAAGTCTCTCCACAAGCTGTGGGATGCAGACATACACGTCACTTCGTCACAGATAATACAAGAGCTTACATTCATACATTAGTAACCTTCACCTCCCGGGAATGGTACACAGTTTACCTTTTACATTGATATACACGTATACAATTCATCACGTATATAAACAATACAACAACTCGGTCCAAATATACATAAAAACGTACCTAGACAGTGCAGGTATACAAGCAATGGTGAACACTCAGGTATTTCTACTAAAAAATATCCAACGAAGACATCGAATGCTTACTTCCTGTACTGCCCTCTGCTTAGGCTTAGATACTAATCAATAATAATAAATATACCAAAAATAGAAATAGAAAACTTGTGGTTGAATATAAGAAACACTACAATAACTCAATCACTTTTCTTGCTGTAGATTTATTGCCTATATTTATACTGTAGTTTAGTTTAAGCTTTGAATGTTTTGATAATGTTACAGAATAAACAGGAAACAGCCCTATGACAGCACATTATTTCCATCAATATTAACGGGGATACGTTACGACTTATTGATTGTTCAGGGCACCCGTAGTCGACCCAGCTGTGAATGGTTTGTCATATGATTAAGGTTAAGGTAGTGAAGAGGGTAGAGTGAAGAGCCGAGCATTGTACATCCTTGAGTACCAGAGGCTTGTAGACCTCTCTCTCTCTCTCTCTCTCTCTCTCTCTCTCTCTCTCTCTCTCTCTCTCTCTCTCTCTCTCTCTCTCGACTTCCCTTCCATCGAAGAGGGCACAGACTGTGTCAGGTAACACTGTTTCGTGACCGGAAGCTACGGCTATTAAACACGTATTCCATTATAAATTATGATCAGCTAACACCTGGAGGCTGGTGGGCCAAGGTTTTGTGGTGCGGCAATTGGGCCAAGAGTCAGGAAGAGTCGTGATATCCTGATGGAACTGTGTATGAGATCTGAATGTTGTCCATGTATGATGTCTGAGAGCTGAATGTTGTCCATGTATGATGTCTGAGTTCTGAATGGTGTCCATGTATGATGTCTGAGAGGTGAATGTTGTCCATGTATGATATCTGAGAGCTGAATGTTGTCCATGTATGATGTCTGAGTTCTGAATGGTGTCCATGTATGATGTCTGAGATCTGAATGTTGTTCATGTATGATATCTGAGAGCTGAATGTTGTTCATGTATGATATCTGAGAGAGAATGTTGTCCATGTATGATATCTTAGAGGTGAATGTTGCATATATATTATGTTGAAGATTAGAATTTTCCATTTAATATGAAAACTAAACGAGACAATAGCTGACCCCTGAGTTGCATTATTGAGAAATGTCCGGCTGGGGTGCAGTGAAAGGCGGACTGGAGGCGCGGGAGAAAAACTTTGGAATTCAGTCAGGCAGAGACAGCATTCATTAAGCTGAATAATGCACCTAACTATTGTGGTTCATAGTAATATAACTGTTTACTTGATCACTGTAGATTATCACACACACACACACACACCGGCTGCTACTCTATTAATAAACCGTTTATTATTATAATTATTACTACTACTACGATTACTACTTTTTTTTTAGTTGGCCTCTAGCCTCCCCCAATAGCCACACCTTCGCCGACATTTTATTACCTTAAAATTAAATATTTTAATACATAAGTAGCTACCCTAGCTGTGTTGAGTTAGTTGAGCCGCAGATCTATGAGGCATTCAGTGACTGTTGCCTCATAGTCAATATATACGACTTTTGTCGGCTTTGGGGCCGATGCTCTCGTTCCCCTGAGGCAAAGCAATGCAAACCAAAGCAGAGAGAAGGACAGTCGACATCTCAACCATACTGTAACGTAACTTCTGGGTTCCTTCTTCCGTTCAGATAACACCTCTGCGAATCTAGCATAAAAACATCTTGCACTTGGTCCCATCCCACCAGAGGTTGTGAACGCCAGAGGAGTGAAGCTGCCCTGATCAACATTCCGAATTATCTCCTCATATGCCCTGAACTTGTCATTCCCATTCCTCCCGTGTGAAGCATCGAGAGCTAAGTTACGGTGACAAGCGGCCATGGGATCGAAAATCCTTATGTCAAAGAAGTCTCGCTGTGCCCGCGTACAGAATCCTATAGCACTGACGTCCACACGGGCCTCGTTGGATGTGTTTGAAGTCCTGTGACGGAGGTTCTCACCATGACGTCGTGGCAGATTTCCTTCGCCATGCCCCATGCATACGAAGCCCCCTCTCTTGCACACCATGGCGTGGTCGATGTCATAAGATGAACCACACACGTAATGGGAGGGCAAACCTTCTACTGGCCAACCGTACCTTAGAGCAATGGCATCTGTGAATTCTTGTTTATTAAGGATGAAGCCTTTTGCCCTTATCGGTAACGTTGTTAACCAGTTCGAAGCGCCCACCTCCTGTGCTGTAGCTACTTTTTATCAAGTTCTCTGGTAATTGCTGCAACAGTTGTTGCAGTTTATCACTTTGAGTGTGCTGCCGCTCTGTCGTAATGGACCGTCGAATCTTGTTTATTTCGTTGGTAACCAACTGACTTGCTTCATTCTGAGCTATTATGTGCTCAGTGAGCTTGACAGGGTTCTGATGTTCTGTGGGTGCAAGCTCCACTGGAGTAGTCAATCCCATTCCCCCCAGTTTCGGTGATAGTGCAAAAAGTGACCTTTCTGCTTATTTATGAATTTGACGCAAGCAGACAAGTGCAAACAGGCACTAGTCAATCTATTGTTTACCATGATGAGATGTTGTAGCCGCTAGACTAAGGTTAGGATATAAGTACCTCTGGCAATATGTTCCTCAAACAGATGTGAACAAGACTAAATGCGAAGTGTGTGGCCAGACATATGACCACACACACTACGTCCTCTGCTGTAAAGTGGTTGAATACCTCTCAAGCATTTGTGAATAACAAAGTGTGGGGCCAGACATATTGTCTCGCACCACTCAGTTACTAATAAGTTACCCGCTATGTATAAAACGAAACAAAGAATTTATTTGAAATACTTTGTAACATTCAGTGCCAAAATATCCTGACCACTGGGGCTAGTTATACTGACCCTTTGTGAACTCTACTCTGTAATCCTTTTGCGCTACCATCCACGGGATGCATATGGAGTGCACAATAAACTAGTCGCTGTAAGTGGCAAAATTAAAAATTAAATTACTACTTCTACTACTACTTTGCTGACACTCGGAATCAAGTATGACAATCATATACCTATGATACAATGATATGAGTTATTAAAGATCCCACCTTCATTGGTGAGCTCTGAGGTGCCTCGATAGGCCGATACCGGACCTACAGGCCGTCCACTGATGTTGCACATGTGGAGGGCTCCATCTAGTGTGGCAGCGTCTTTCCGGCGTTTGCGCTTGTCTGTCTCTGTTGCAGTTCGGCTAACTCGAAAGTATTGACACCTTTTCGTGTGGTGCTCCTCCAAGCGTTACAGTGTGAAGTTATTGTCTCCCAGGTGAGGGGGTCGATTTGGCACTGTTTCAGGTTTGTCTTAAGACTATCCTTATACCTTTCCAGCTGCCCACCAGCGTTACGATTACTGCTCGTTAGGTGACTGAAAAGTAGCTCTTTTGGCAGTCTACTGTCGTCCATGTGGGTAACCTGGCGAGTACAACGTAGTTTTTCATGGATAATGGTAGCCTCGATGCTCCTACAGTTGGTGCCAGAAAGAATACTGGTATTTGTTCTCTTGTCTTCCCAGCGGACTTAGACTATTTTGGTGAAAGTTTTCAAGTGCCTTGAGGTGCCATACAGCAGGGTGGGGACGACCACGGCTAGAATGCACATTCAACTTTGTAAATAACTTCAGCTCCTTACAACTGAAGACACGGGTATGGAGTTTGCCAAAGGCTTGAGATGCACATTTGATCGATGTTTGCGGTGGTGGACAGGAGGAAGCCAAGATACTGAAAATGGATAACATTAGAGAGGGTAGTACCGTTAAGCTGGATGGGTGGTGGAGGTGTGACTGGACCAGGGGCAGGCTGAAAGAGAATCTGAATCTTAAGTACTTTCGCCTCAAGGCCGAAGTGTGCAAAACATCTGTGTAGGTGTTCAGGATCCACTGTAGGTCGTGACCAGTGTGAGAGACGAGGGTAAGGCTGTCTTCATACTGAAGCTCAGTAATGGAAGCTACTGGCAACCTTTATTCTGCTTGGAGTCGTCTTATGTTGACAAGTCCTTTCATATGGCACGGGATGTCCATCCTGCCAGCACACATCCTTGTTTTATCCCCGTTTGGATGATGAAGAACTCAGACTGGGTGTTGTGCAGGACACTGCCCTACAAAAGCGATTAATTTGGGTGGGCAACCAAAACGAATGAGAGTCCACCAGAGGGCTTCCCTGTTGACCGAATCGAAGGCCATGTACAAATCACGACGCAGGTCTCTGCATTTTTCCTGTATCTAGCAGGTAGCAAATATCAAGTCAGTGGTGCCACGTGATGGTGTAAAGCCACATTGAGATTCTGGGAGGCAGTTTTCCGCCTTAGAAAGAAGTCTGTTTAGGAGGATTCGGGCAATAATCTTGCCAGCTGCGGACAGCAGTGAGATCATGCAGTATTTGCCACACTCTGGCCTGTCTCTGGTATTCTTATAAATATTGATGATTGAGGCGTCTTTAAGATCTTGAGGGATTTCCTCCTTCTCCCATATATTCTCCAGGAGAGAGTGGAGACGACTAGTAAGCAGAGGTCCTCCTGCTTTATACACCTCCGCTGTGATTCCGTCAAGCACTGAGGCTTTGTTATTTTTCATCTGCTTGATGGCCGTAGCTACCTCACCAAGGGATGGGGGATAGCTGAGGTGAGTCAGCTCTGGATGCTGAGGGACCTGCTGGGTAGTCAGGGCATCCACATCGGTAATTCAAATGAGCAGTGAATGGTAGTTCACTTAATATATATATATATATATTAATGGTTGACTGTAACGAGGATGGCCGGCCCAAGGGCCACCTAGGCTTGAATTTGTTTATGGTGTAGAAGCTGACGCCAACACAGCAACCACACCCTAAGTTAACGAGCTGCATGACCCAATGTCAAGGAATAGTCCGAGAAGACCGGACAACTCGCCAACTGCACTGGCTAACCATTACCCCGGAACACGATCTGCAAATCAATTAACATCCAAGTTCCCAATTACTGCTGGGTCGACAGAGGCAAATGGCGAAAAAAAATTGCCAAAAGTTTCACCCTGCCCGAGGATCGAACCCGGGTCCGGTCGCTTACGAAGCAAGCATGCTGAGCATTACACCACACACACACTGCACCCGTTGGTGGTTTATATATTGGAAGTAAATACTTAAGGATGAAACAGTAATCACAGATCAATATCGATACAACGCAACATTCTCGCTCTTAAGGATACTGTTTATAACTTGTTCCTTGTGTGTGTGTGTGTGTGTGCGCACGTCTGTCTGTCTGTCTGTCTGTGTTTCGTCACCATCGCTAATAATATAATGTAACTTATCACAACCACAACTACACCAAAACTGCTCCACTGTCCAGGATGAATTATAGGAGACACACAGTTCATTAACCCCTGAACAGCACAGTACACAAATAACACTAATAGCCTCACTATCATCATTAACTATGGTTGTTTCTGTAACACTAATAGCCTCACTATCATCATTAACTATGGTTGTTTCTGTAACACTAATAGCCTCACTATCATCATTAACTATGGTTGTTTCTGTAACACTAATAGCCTCACTATCATCATTAACTATGGTTGTTTCTGTAACACTAATAGCCTCACTATCATCATTAACTATGGTTGTTTCTGTCATCCTAAGGAGAACAAACCAATAATTCTCCAGGTGTTTGTTCATGGCATCAATATATCAAGGAATATTATTTGTTCTTTTTTTATATTTTGGTTAGATAATTCATGTATGAGTTGTGGCTAGTTAGGTGATTCATGTATGAGTTGTTGTTGATGGTTAGGTGATTCATGTATGAGTTGTGGCTAGTTAGGTGATTCGTGTATGAGTTGTGGCTAGTTAGGTGATTCATGTATGAGTTGTGGCTAGTTAGGTGATTCATGTATGAGTTGTGGTTAGTTAGGTGATTCATGTATGAGTTGTGGCTAGTTAGGTGATTCATGTATGAGTTGTGGCTAGTTAGGTGATTCATGTATGAGTTGTGGCTAGTTAGGTGATTCATGTATGAGTTGTGGCTAGTTAGGTGATTCATGTATGAGTTGTGGCTAGTTAGGTGTTTCATGTATGAGTTGTGGCTAGTTAGGTGATTCATGTATGAGTTGTGGCTAGTTAGGTGATTCATGTATGAGTTGTGGTTAGTTAGGTGATTCATGTATGAGTTGTGGCTAGTTAGGTGATTCATGTATGAGTTGTGGCTAGTTAGGTGATTCATGTATGAGTTGTGGTTAGTTAGGTGATTCATGTATGAGTTGTGGCTAGTTAGGTGATTCATGTATGAGTTGTGGTTAGTTAGGTGATTCATGTATGAGTTGTGGTTAGTTAGGTGATTCATGTATGAGTTGTGGCTAGTTAGGTGATTCATGTATGAGTTGTGGATAGTTAGGTGATTCTGTATGAGTGTGGTAGTTAGGTGATTCATGTATGAGTTGTGGCTAGTTAGGTGATTCATGTATGAGTTGTGGCTAGTTAGGTGATTCATGTATGAGTTGTGGTTAGTTAGGTGATTCATGTATGAGTTGTGGCTAGTTAGGTGATTCATGTATGAGTTGTGGCTAGTTAGGTGATTCATGTATGAGTTGTGGTTAGTTAGGTGATTCATGTATGAGTTGTGGCTAGTTAGGTGATTCATGTATGAGTTGTGGTTAGTTAGGTGATTCATGTATGAGTTGTGGCTGTTAGGTGATTCATGTATGAGTTGTGGCTAGTTAGGTGATTCATCCTCCGTCGACACACAGTATATTTTGTCGCAGTCCTTCTTCTTCCCTTATCTCTCTCCTCTGTAATCCGCCAACATTATCATACTTCTCCTACTCCCTTCTCCTCCCACACTATCACCCGTTTATCTTTATCCCCCCTTGCCCCTTGCCCTTTCCCTTACCAAGAACTGTGTGAGGGGAGGAGAATGGGGTGGGTGTCGGGGAAAGGGTACTCAGGGCTGCTCCGGTCAAACAGCCATAGGATATAACCAGTGCGTGGGAGGTCACTGAACGCGCACCTGCCTCCACCACCTTTTTGCGGCCACTGTTCTCTCCCTCCCTCCCTGTAATTGGCAAGTGGAGGGTTGCAGACGGCCTCCTCCGCTGCCCTGTCCAGGACCCGGATTCCTTGGTTGCATTTTCCACCCCGATATTGTACGAAAAAGCAAACACTTGAAATATACCACGAAGATCTCCCGTGTAAATGTCGTTTAAGTTATGTTGAGACTTTAACTTAAGTAAATGTGATCTGTTACTTCTGTTTAATGAGAAAATAGCAGAAGAATGCTTGAGAATGTGGTACGAGGAGGGTGGTAAGGTAAGTATTATATTATTAAAGCAATGTATCAACAGACATGGTACTATGTTGTATCGTCTTTAGTAAAACCCTCCACATTTGTTGTATAGTACCAAGTTAATTTTTATGTTTATTTTATATCTTTTACTGATAATACTAAAGATATGTTGTATCCTATGAAAATATAGGTATCTGTATATTATGTTATATATCAGGTAGAATTATATGAGAATAGCTTTATGTTGTGTCGTGAGAGTGGATGGGATAAATATTTAGTACATTATAATTATTAAGTAAAAATTAAAAGCGTATTTCTTCCTTTTGGCCTCAACTTACACTAAGAGAGATGCGCGAGGACCTCCCCATTGTTGGAACACATCTAAATACTGATCACCTCAAGACCACGTCATATAAAAAACAATAAAATTCCTCTTTTTTCTTTGCCTTGTTAATTAACCTCCAAAACCCACCGACCGTCGCCTCTCAGCAGCTGCTAAGGAGGACTTTCACCCCGCCAGGAGACAACGACACAAAAAAATTAATAGACTAGCCGCTAAAGATCACAATGGTGGTACGTGATGCACAATTACCACGGCCGGGACGAAGGGTGATGTCACCACTCCCACTAAACTGTAATGACTTACCTCCACAAAGACACTTGTTTGCCTGCTTCTGCTGCTGCTGCTGCTGACAGAGGAATATAGTACCTGTTTCCTACTGCTGGTGGAGGGACCCCTGTTTACTCTTCTTGGTAGCAGAAAGACGCCTGTTTACATCTACTGGTGAATGAGGAACACACTTTCTTTCCCCGGCCTATGACAGAAAGATGCCCTTCTCTCACTTCTGCTTCCAACTGAAGGACACCCACTCTTGATGGTTAACGGAGGGGCGCTTGTCTACTGATGCTGGTGATGGAGTCATAACGTCCAAAGTTTTAGTGTTGACGGTCACCATTATTGTTCTTATCACGTTGAATACCATAATTACTACGACCACCATGAAGGCCATTACAACCGAGATACCATTTCTGTTACTATCATCATTGCTCCCAGGTTGGTGATCTAACTTTCTGCCTCATTTACACACAATTGCAGGGTCTCAATTGTTTCTCTTACTATTGACAACACAACATACATATATTGTTTCTCACTATTCATATTTTTTCGTTTTTTATTTCTCTATAATTCTTTATTATTATTATTATTATTAGTTTTATTATTATATTATTATTATTATTATTATTATTATTATTATTATTATTATTATTATTATTATTATTATTATTATTATCACTACCACCACCACTATCACTAACACCATTCTCACTACCACCACTATCACTACCACCACTCTCACTACCACCACTCTCACTACCACCACTATCACTACCACCTTTTTCACTACCACCACTATCACAACCACCACCACTTTCACTACCACCACTATCACTACCACCACTATCACCACCATCACCACCACCACCACCACTATCACTTCCACCACCGCTATCACTACCATCACTATCACCACCACCACCCTACTACTACTACTACTACTACCTTCATTACTAAGGACACCACAACTATCATCATCCTCACTACAACGACCACTACAACTACTACTGCTACATCACTACTTGACCATCACCACCACCCCCAGCCGTTAAGTCACCCCCCGTGATGTACAACACTTGTGGAAGCAGCAAGCACCTCACGACCTGTTGAAGAAACAATGTGTGTGTGTGTGTGTGTGTGTGTGTGTGCGTGTGTGTGTGTGTGTGTGGTTGTGTGCGCGTGTGAAGACAATCAGATGAAGACAGTACCACATCTCAGTTAATCTAGTCTGTCTTGCCCACTGAGTCTAGATTGGATCACATTCTCAATAAGTCCAGGTCACAATGTGCTCTTTATATAACCGGGTTATTTCCACTCTCCCTCAACCTTCAAGGAATACCTCCAGAAAGGTTCAGATTCTGTTTAGGTTTTCACTTTGGTTCCCATTTGAAGTAACATTAGTACTTTGTTATGAATAAATCCAACTTACTTCTCATACCCTCAGTATACCCAGTAACATCATACCCTCAGTATACCCAGTGACATCATACCCTCAGTATACCCAGTAACATCATACCCTCAGTATACCCAGTAACATCATACCCTCAGTATACCCAGTAACATCATACCCTCAGTATACCCAGTAACATCATACCCTCAGTATACCCAGTAACACCATACCCTCAGTATACCCAGTAACATCATACCCTCAGTATACCCAGTAACATCATACCCTCAGTATACCCAGTAACATCATACCCTCATTATACCCAGTTGATATCTTGCTCTCGGGAGACCCAGGTGACGCCATGCACTAATTTTGCGAGAATATTTTGGAAAGACTAGCCGTGTGTTCCCCCGTGTGTTCCCCGTGTGTTCTTCCGTTTGTTCTTTCGTGTGTTCTTCCGTGTGTTCTTCCGTGTTTCCCTCCGTGTGTTCTTCCGTGTGCTCCCCGTGTGTTCCTACGTGTGTTCCTCCGTGTGGTTCTCCGTGTGTTCTTCCGTGTTTCCCTCCGTGTGTTCTTCCATGTGTTCCTCCGTGTGTTCTTCCTTGTGTTCCTCCGTGTGTTCCTCCGTGTGTTCTTCCATGTGTTCCTCCGTGTGTTCTTCCTTGTGTTCCTCCGTGTGTTCCTCCGTGTGTTCTGAGATGCACCACATTTTACAAAGAAGAAAGTCAACCAAAAATGTGTGGTTAGAGAGATAGTCATGTACTGCATGTTTTTCTCTAGATGTTCACCACAGTACTGGAACACTGCAGTAGCTGAGGATAACTAGCCATAAGATTAACCAACGTGAACGCTAACCTAACCTAACTTAACCTCACGATAACCAAACATGATATAACATAACCTAATGCTAACCTAATTTAATTTAACCTAACCTAACTTAAATTAACAAAACCCTAACGGTCTAACCTAACCAAACCTAACCTAAGCCCCTCAAGTATAGCGTGAAGGTGTTAATGATCAAGTGAAATAAGCTGGCGAGCTAATCATCCAGTGATCCGAATTTTCCCGCATTATTGGAAGCGTCACCAACAGCTAAGAGAATAAAGTGATTACATACAAATGTCTTTAAGTTCTCTATAGTGTATCGAGGTATTTTTTATGTAAATTAATATAATATTATCATACACCTCACTCATCTCCTTGTGGATAGTGAAGGAACTCTTTTTAAGAATCTTTGGTAGTAATAGTGACGCAAGAATGAATGACGGGAGACAGAGATCGGACGAGGGAGATAAGAGGTTGCACTTTCGACTACGCCACAACAATTACAGACTACCAGCTTTTACTACACGACCTCTAAAGGTACGAGTATTCCCGAGGCACAGTAGACACCTCTCGCACGGGTGTAATATTAAGCGAGTCCATCATGCCTCACTAACTCCAGGTTGTGCAAGAGTGAACGTTCTCAGACGGCGGCGGCCATAACGTGGATGAGAGCTTGCTAATCGACTTCCTTATCAACCACCTTTCCCTTGCCCCTCTTAATTGCTTTCAGGTAATTACGCTCGGTAAGGTCAACACGGCCCGAGAGGTCTGGCTGTGGCGCGGTATAGAGTGTACCCAAAGTTTATGTCTCTATAAACAACGTTGCCACACGGCTGGTGGTGCCCAGTGGGAGGGGTGTGGCGCTCCGCTACCTCCTCCAACTCCAATTGCCTCCACATTTTTACTTCAGGGACATAAACTATTTCTCATCAAAGCCACAATGTCAAAAACCTTTAAGACGCGTCATATTATCTCTTAACATTAAGTAATTGTCTAAGTTTCTCTGTCAACCTTACTCATGTATTATTCTATATTTGTTCCAATTCAACCAAAAATTGTCTTGTACTTCCTCACTGTCACGTGCCTGTAGCGCTCGGGAACTCGCATAGCGTGAGGCATATGTTCACGCCTACATTTCATACAAGCTATTAATAAATTGTTAATTGTACTTATTATATTATTATTGTTCTTAGTTACTTAGGTTAATTGTATATTTATGTATGTAATTTATATGCATCATTGTCTTACTCTGTTAAGTCAACTCAAGAGTAATATTAATTAATTATATAAAATATCCAGCAAATGTCCTGAATCACGTGATATGAGACGCTCTCCTCCCGGCGTGGGCACGCTTCCCCAGTAGCGAAAAACCGTGGCATAGGTTAGACGTGTCCATTCGTTCTCTAGCCTTGACCCTTGTCTAGTGCCTTGTCCAGTCTTCTGCAATGCCCTAGGGGTATCAGGTATTAGTGACACGTTTAGTTAGGCCTAGGAAGGGATCCTGGTGGTAAGGTATCTCCTGTTTGGTAGGGATAATCATTTTGTAGTGATTGTTGTATATATATATTTCGTATGTCTTGTGTAATATAGTAATGTTAAGTACTATTTGTTTGGTCTAACTCCTTACAGCATATTTTCGCCCTTCCGGCATCACTCTTATTTTATTATACACTTACTTATTCCCTTAAATTCATGTTTGCTAGTCATTACTCCCTTTAGAACATAAATTGAATTAATTAATTATCTTCCCTTTTGTGATTCACTTATTTCAACTGTTCTTACTTTTTCAAGTACATTTAGTTGAGTAGGTTTTTGGTGAGGATAATTATTGCCGTGTTCCCTATTTGTTCCTTTATTTGTTAATAACTGGGGTAGGATTCACTTCCCAAGTATAAAGGGTAGTGGGATCGCGACACTCACTAAGTAACACATGCAAAAACCTGACTCCTCGTCCGCGCCCACCTGCTATTGGTCTCACTCAGGCTCTTGCTGGTAATATCACTAACCTACACTATTACCTCCTATTGTTTTACTTCAACAACATCCTCTACTCTATCCTTACCCAACAACATCCTCTACTCTATCCTTCCCCAACAACATCCTCTACTCTATCCTTCCTTAACAACAAACAACTTCCTCCCCCACCCTCACACCCCCCTTCAGAAGCAGTTCCTACCCCCTTCACTTTAAACGACACGTAACTCTTTCAATTCCGACCATTCCACTTTCGCTTGTGGCCGGACGCTGCACGACCTGCCCCGCCCCTCCGTCACGGTAGCGAGGCCACCTCCTGATGAAGCTGCCCCAGCCACACCCCTCTGTTCCCTTCTCCTCACCCCACCCATCCTCCGACCCCCTGTTGCTCCCTGGCTGGCCAAGGTGGAGAGGCAAGGAAGGGTGTGAGTTAAGGTGGTCGCGGGGTGTAGAATGGACGCTTTGTTGTTCTATCTGGCTCTCTCTCTCTTTGTCTGCCTTCCATTTCTCTCTCTCTCTCTCCCTTGAGCTAGACCGGTCCAGAGGAATCATGGAGAGGTGTTCAGCGCCGTGATGAGGTTCTCCAGGTCACCCGGCCCACGACTCCTACACATTCACCTTCCGTTCCTCTCCTACCTGCACGCCTATTTCATTAACCCCACCCTGGCCTCCATGCATCAGCCACCGCCCACCAGCCGCTCCCCACCAGCCATCACCCACTCCCGACCACCCATCATCCACTCCCCACCACTCCCACCCACTCTCCACCAGCCTCCACCCACTCCCTACCATCTATCACCTACTCCCTACTAGCCATCATGCACTTCCCACCACCCATCACCCACTCCCACTCGGCCATCACCCACTCCCGACCATCCATCATCCACTCCCCACCACCCATCACCACTCCTCATCACCCATCACCAACTTCCCACCACCCATCACCCACTCCCCATCAGCCATCACCCACACCCCACTACTGTCTCTGAAGCCAGACACAAATACGCGTACCTTGTTGACCGGGGTGTCAAGATCAAACCGTTGTGGATCCCCTCTCACATAGGCCTCAAAGAACATGACAGAGTTGATGCCCTCGCCAAACTCGCGTCTAACAAAGACACTGTTGAATACAATCTGGGTCTGTCAAAAAGAGCCATTATACCTGTAATTAGGAAAGAACTTATTGATGAATATGACGCAAGCAGACAAGTACAAACAGGAACTAGTCAATCCATTGTTTACCATGATGAGATGTATCAAGTGAAACATGTATATGGAGCAAGTAACAAGATCACTAGATTACAAGATGTTGTAACCGCTAGATTAAGGTTAGGATATAAGTCCCTCTGGCAGTATGTCCCTCAAGTAGATGTGAACAAAACTAAATGTAAAGTGTGTGGCCATACATATGGCCACACACTTGAACACTACGTCCTCGACTGTGTGAAGATAGAACCTTTTAGGGACAGGTCCAAGCACACTGTGTGTGAAATGGCACAACACTTTATCTCTAATGGCAAGATAGCCGACATATTAAGATTGAATCAACTTTTTTGTACGCGGTAGACATATAATTTCCCATGTATAGAACCAAATACACAATGTGCTTGAATACCCCTCACGAAAATGTGAATAACAAAGTGTGCGGCCAGACATACTGTCTCACACTCCTGTACTCACGCAGTTGCGAACAAGTTACCCTTTATGTATAGAACTAAACGAAATTTATTTGAAATATTGTGCAACATTCAATGCCATAATATCCTGACTACTTGGGTTAGTTATACTGACCCTTTGTGAACTCTACTCTGCAATCCTATTGCGCTACCGCTCACAGGATGAGTATGGGGTGCACAATAAACTAGCCGCTGTAAGTGGCAAAATTACCAATAAAATTATTAATAAATCCACACCAGCCATCACCCACTACCCTATGTATATCCTCCAAAATGTTTACATATGTGACTTCACTTAGGCGGAAGTACTGAGGCAGTTTCTCACAGGCCGCGGTCCATCATAACTGGCTTCATGTTTATTTGTAGGGATGAACCGGAACTTGCCGGAGCTTGCCGGAACTTGCCGGAACGTTAACAAAATCCGGCCAGAAATGCTACTGATATTATTGGTCTTTGTCTCGGTTTTTAAGCTAATTTCTAAAATTAAAGCCGTGAAAATTAATGAAGTTCAAGTCAGCCACTGTGTTAGATATCCTTTACCGCTTTTTAAATTATGGATATGTTAATATATTAACACATTGTGTCATGTAAAGCAGGATTATGGTGTAATAAAAAATATATATTTTTTATACAATTGAATAAATTATTTTTGATGAAATAAATTTTTACTTTTCATACATAAGCAATTCTTAATGCCTCTTATTTTTTATTTCACATAATGTAGCTTATAAAGACATTTCATGGTTAATAATTAAATACTGTGATACATGATGGATTGCAGGAAGAATAAGAACATTAATAAAAACATGTTTATATTCATGAAACAGTAACCAATAACACAATAAAAAGTTCCGGTTCCGGCCGGTTATTTCTAAAGTTTCGGCCGGAACCGGAACTTCATAAACCGGAAGTAACCGGTCCGAAGTAAGTTCCGGTGCTTCCTTAATTATTTAGATTATAATTTATTTTTTTTAAATCCATCATTGTAACCATATACAGTAGAGCCGTAAGTTGAAAGCGTGGAGAAGAATACTGATGGTGACTAATATTCTGCAACAAACTTCTCTCTCTCACACACACACACACACACACACACACATATATATATATATATATATATATATTACAGATTTCTTTACATCCGGAAACGTGGGAAGTGAGAGTAAACCAGAATTGGGGAGGGGGGAGGGGAGGGAGGGATGTGGGAGGGGGAGGGGGGAGGGGAGGGGAGGGGGAGGGGGAGGGATGGGGGAGGGGGAGGGGGGAGAATATTCTTAACTTGTTTGGGGTGTGTAGAAGGCGAATACATTTTTAAAAGTTTATTTTAACACCACACATATTTATTTCTTAATTACCACCTTAAGACACCAACAATGTTGCCTAATATATAACCATGGGGGGACAACAAGTGTCCCCGTGCAGTGACCGCACTTTTTCCTCCTCCAGCTCGTGTTCTTGTTCACACACACCTTATCCTCCACGGTTGCTGGTGACCTTTTTACACTTGTCCTTTTTCCATATTACGGAGAGACAGACAGACAGAAACAATGAGAGAATGATGAAATTATGATACGTTGTTCATGTTATAATGGTGATATGACAGAATAAACATGAGAAGTTACTTTCTGAAATACATTTTGTCCATTTTGCAAAGAAATAAACTGTATTGACTCAGGTAAAAGTCTTCTTCCCTTTATAAAAAGACACAACAAGAGGGTCCCGGGCCGCCTACACCAGCCGTGGCGTGAGGCCGGAGAGGGATGGTCTGCTACAGGTGGGTTGTGCAGGTTATTGTTACAGTCTACGGACAACCCTTGACAGAGCCATCTAGCGGAGTTTCCAGCAAAAAGACACCATTTGTGCATTCATTTGTTGGTTAATCCCATCACACGTGGAGAGTCTGTTTCCTATCTTTCTTACGTAGACTTTGCCAGTGTTTACAACTTTACACTGTCTTCCGACTCGTTGGGTTACTTGTGCGATTTTCCGCGGCTTGTGGTGAAAAGTGAAGCGAATATGGGTGACAGAAGCGGAAAGCTGAGCGGAAGAAAAATGTAGCCAAGAGTAGGAGGAATTGCCCGGCATACACCCAGCCGTGTCGGACGCTTCAATAAGGTCACGAGGGAAGTTGTGGTTGTATATTAACCGCATTCCGGGGTCTTGGTGATTATGGGCCCCAGAGCACATACCGCCAGAAGTTAGTGAATATGGTAGACATTAAACGGAAGCGTGCCTGAGCAGAGGTGGTTGGTGAGTACCTTATGAAAGTGGTTAAAAAACTATAAATCGATTACTCTACTTTAATAATAACAATATAATTATTATTATTATTGTTATTATTATTATTATTATTATTATTATTATTATTACTATTATTATTATTATTATTAGTTACATTTTATTATTATTATTATTATTATTATTATTATTATTATTATTATTATTATTGATATTTTATTATTATTAGTAGTAGTAGAATTATTATTAGTATTATTATTGTTGTTGTTGTTGTTCTGTGCGACTTAGAATATAATGTTACCAAAACTCATACATTTTTAACTATGGGGACGCCTTCTAATATTGTATTCAGCACAGAGAGACCCCGTACACGAGGGGTTAATGATACAAGTACCAGTAATGTCTACCAGGTACTCATAATGACCAATAATTTACGCCATAAAACGCCATTAAAATAATGTTAATTATTACTCTGATCTCTTGAACAAAATGATAATCTATTTACATTATGAACCTTAATCATAATTGTTGTAATATCAGATATTAATCCCATTTACAACTTTTTCCACGCTACCCCTTCAACATATAATTTATTCTAAAAAAAATCTTGCCGTTCTACCTTAATGTCACCTATGCCATTATATTTGGGCATTGAAATGCTATATGTGACAAAAATGCAATGATAATGTTTTTAGTTTAAGATTTATGGTAATTCTATTATCACCAGACTTTAACCAAACGCATGAAAGCTTAGGTGTAAGCTGACAGTGTAAGCATGTTGACACTCCAGTGCAAGAACGCAATAGGCTATATTATTCTTGTGAGCGTTTAGCATTCAATTGTGTTTACACATACCGGTGCGCATGTTTTTCTTGAGACTTTGGATATGAAGACGTTAATGCACTTGAGTTACGTCACATAACTCTGACGTGTAACATCCCTTGTGGAATCTTAGGAAAGTTAGGTCATGTTCGGGGCTTGAGTATGAGGTCGATGTATTAAATCTCTTGTTTGCTTCAATCTTTCTTCTTCTGTATTTTTCATTTACGTCTTCTGGTGAGCATCTTGTCATACATACCCGAGTACTTGTTTGTGTATGATTCATACTGTTATCTACTTTGAATTGTTCGCTACATTGTTTTTTTGATTATGCACGTACGTGTTCGCGACTTCGTCTTACTTACATATGCATGTAGTGGTCTGCATGTGTGTTTGTGTTCCAGCAAGTGGCCACACATCATGGTAATTGGGTAGTTGCCTTCAGAAATTTTCATTAAATATACGCAGCGGAACGCCGGCAGGAGGAGTAGCGTCACTTGGGTGGCTCGTGCCTAAATGCAGAGGTTGGTTGAGCGTGGTCCTGAATATGTATGTGGCTGGCGGGTCACCCTGTCCCCTAGTGCTGTTCACCGCGTTGCCTCAGAGCCTGGTTCACCCTGTCTCCTGCTGAGTTTGCTCTTGTTGCGTCTACTCCTGCTGTGCCTGCTTCTGTCCCTGCCTCTTGACCCAGTGCATCTGCTGCTGCCGCCCTTAAACACTCTTCCTGTCTACCATCTCAACGAGTGAATATATGTTGAGCATCAGTTTCCTAACTATTCAGTGATAAAGTGACTAAGCCGGAGAACTTCACCACTACTATACGCAGTAACCACTCCCTTATTATATACTGTAGGCTATCAGGAGATATAATCAAGGAGCATATACACATTAAGTGCGGTGGCAGCTTCCATAATTAAGGCACGTCGTTATTGTTGCTTTGTTGTTTCATTTCCTCATGAACCCGGGGCTCTCCAGGAAGCCAGCGTCTTGTCTTGGTCACTCCGAGGAATCTCTTGCAGAAGTTATGTTGACTATGTTGTGTAAGGGATGGGCACGAGGCTATAAGATGGTGTGTGGTGTCTGGGGCTGAGTTGTAGAGCGGTTAGCGAGGATAATGGCGGAGCTGGATTCTATGCTTATTGTGGTTGAAGGAAGGATGGCGGCAGTCTCGATGGGTGGAGACTTGTATCTATGGAGAGATGATTTCCATGATTGGATGTTTGTTGCCAGAACCCCCAAAATGGGATTTGGTTATGGTCTATTGATCAAGGAGGAAGTTATCTGGTTTTAGATGTGTTTGTGGGTCTTTGTGTTTGGGAGGGCTAGGGAGGATGTCCTTATAAGGGTTGTTGTTTTGCTGGGCTGACGCCACAAGTTGAGTGCCTCCCGTGGTATCTTGGAAAACATTGAGTGGTTTCTGTTCTGATGATCGTTTGGTGAGTGAAAGTCATGTATATATTGGTCCAATGAGATGACCGGGAAATATGAGATGTCTACTGTAGGAGAGTGGTTGGTTAAGACGTATAAACTGTGTGGTGATGTGAGTCTTGTATTTATCTGGTGCATAAAAACTATCCTGGTGAACTTGGAAGAAGAGTTTGTTATGAAAATTTAACCGGATATTACCGAGTAGTCCTTATATGATATTGTATTAAGAACAGGTTAAAGAGTGTAGCCGAGACAACAGAGCCCTGGATGACCTTAACTACTGGATATGTGGTTATTTTACCTAAACTGAGGCTGGCGATGTAAAAAGGAGCCTTGTTAGCTATTTCTTGTGTATTTTTTTCATTGTAATTATGTTGATAAGAATGAGGCGTGGGACTGTGTCAAAGATATTGTTGATATATACTGAATAATTTGCGACCAGAATTTTTTTGGGGGGAGGGGTAGGAGGGAGGGAGGGAGAGGAGGGGGTTGTGAGAGCTTAAGACGTCGTGAATCTATTGTTAGTATGCAGAGGTGTTGTTGGTGTTGGTAGCGGTGGTGGTTGCGTTGCGGCGGTGGCGTGGTGGGAAGAACACTCGTCTCCGTCGTGAGTGAGAGTTGTTAAATGCTGAAGAGAGTGTTAACATGTGCCAACGACCATTTCTGTGAACCAACTGACGCTGTATCAGAACAACTACGCTGACGGACAGCTGGTGTGAACGTGGACTCACTTATGGCTGATGTCAGACTGTTCTACTCCACCTCTTAATGTCCACCAGAAGTCACCCTGAGTAGCAGATCTAAACGCGTGCTGCACCTGGTCACAATTTTGCACCATCAGGTTGGAAGAAGACCTTGGTGGCACCCCCGTGTTGCTCATCAGGGGCACTACACAGGCCGCCCGTGTACACTTACAATGAAAATATGTGACGAGCCAATGATATGCAAGACTTTATTCATGATATTTGCGGTCCACGGCCAGAGTCAACTCAAGAGTGTTTGGTCAGGAGAGCGGTTTAGCCAGGGTGGGGACTGAGTACACCTATAATGGTGGTCTGCATATCAATGGGTGACGTGGCGCGGGAGATCTCCGGCTACTATATCATTTCCCAGGAGCGTGAAGTGACCCGGTGATGACCTGGGATTATTAGTGAAGAGAGGTCCTGTTGACTCTGCCGCACCCCCCAGTCACCTCCTTGTTGACACACATTATTACCTAATATGTCTGTGTGACTGTCAGTCTTTCTCCTTCTCTGGCTCAGGAGTTTCTTTCACCTCACAGTCACTCCTCAACCCTCCAGGCGCAGACACTCATGCCTCATACCTCACTCACACTCAACAGAACCTCCACACAACCAAACTACACACACATACACACACAACCAAACTACACACACACACAACCACACTGCACACATACACACACAACCACACTGCACACATACACACACAACCACACTGCACACATACACACACAACCACACTGCACACATACACACACAACCACACTGCACACATACACACACACAACCACACTACACACACACACACAACCACACTGCACACATACACACACAACCACACTACACACATACACACACAACCACACTGCACACACATACACACACAACCACACTGCAAACATACACACACAACCACACTGCACACATACACACACAACCACACGACACACACATACACACAACCACATTACACACATACACACACACAACCACACTGCACACATACACACACAACCACACTGCACACATACACACACAACCACCCATTAACTTCACGTATTCACACTAAGTACTCTCGGCTAAAAAATAAGTATATATGTCGGGTAACTCTAAGGAGGAGAAAAAACAAGCGTGATATATGAGGATCGTTTAGAAGACTTTATGGCCAAGGAGGTTCCTAAAATGAAATGAATTGGTCGTGGTATAAGTTTTTATTACAGGCCGTCTTGTGTTGGCGGATCTTGTTTTGTGTGTATGTGTGTAGTTGCGGGGCCTTTGCTATAGACAGGGAGCGGGCAGGGGAGGAGCTAGGCTAGGGAGAGGAGGGAACCTTGTTGAGGGTGAAGACGCCGTACACACACACACACGTACACATCATTTTAGACACCCTATACATGCACACTAGTAGTCGTATTTGACTCATAAAGGCATCATGTCACTCTAATATGTCACAACATTCTGCCAAAGGTAACTGGCGTACATGATAGCATCACTTAATCCTGTGGTGTATTATTATAAAGTCCAGCTTTTATTGAAGACGGAACGAAAACAGGTGGAACAGATCATAGTGGAGAAGGCGGAGGTACTTGGCTGTGGGTCCCGAGATAATGAAGGTTGGATGATTAGCATACGCAACGTTATGAATATTCAGGCAATAAATCGAGGCATTAATGACAACGCCGGTTTTTACATCACTGTTAATGTTCAGCTAATATACACCGCTAATGCCCTCAGCTAATACCCACAGCTAAAATACCGCCACTAATGAACAACATCAGTCGGGCTGGGTATTAGATTCAAGATGATTTGTTTAGATAAGATTTGACATTTGCTTCTATACACAACGACACATAATGAAACTGCTTCTTGCGCCTACAATTGGCTGGAGATATTCTGTTACACTGAGATGATTTCGAGTTTGAGGATGTGTTTCGATTATGCGGTTCAGTTCTGGTGCCCTTAATATAGAATGGATATAAATTCACTAGAGTCTGTGCAGCGAAGAATGACAAAAATAATTCCGGGACTTAGAAACCTTCCATATCAGGATAGGTTAAAGAAACTTAACTTGCATTCCCTAGAAAGACGAAGAGTGCGGGGAGATATGATAGAAGTGTTTAAGTGGGTGAAAGGAATCAATAAAGGGGATATAGATAAAGTTCTTATAATATCCGAGCAGGATAGGACTCGGAGCAACGGATTCAAGTTGGATAAGTTTAGGTTTAGGAGGGAGATAGGAAGAAACTGGTTCACAAATAGGGTGGTGGACGAGTGGAACAAGCTTAGCAACTTTGTAGTAAGTGCTGGAACGCTGGAAAGTTTCAAAAGGAGGCTAGATAGATTCATGGATGATAGAGAGTGGTAGTAACTCTCGACAGGAGCTGCTATGCACAGTCCAACCGGCCTATTGCAGACTCCTTATTTTCTTCTTCTTATAAGTTCAAGAGAGCTATTGAACTTATTAGGGTGAAGGGAGGGATCCCTATCATATGTGGTGTCCTGGCTAAAAGAGGAGTTGGCAATGAATGGTTGTCAAGGGCAGTTGGTGTCAATATCAGTCCCATTAATTGACAACTGGGACAACTTTTAAGTCAGAAGGGACTTTTATGCTAGGGATGGGGTGGTAACCTTGGCTGGCTCACTCGAAAGGGCAGTTCAAAAGTTGTTGAAGTCTTTAAACTGCTTGGGAAACATGTGAGCACGGGGATCGAGGAGACTGCAGTGGGGGTGGGTAAATAAAGTGAAAGGTTACAGAGAAATAGTGATATAAAAATTTCTCAAACTAAGCAACCAGAAGCGAGCTCTTAGAAATGGTTTTAAATTAGACAAATTTAGATTAAGGCGCGAGATAGGTAAACATTGTTTTAGAATTAGAGTAGTGGATGAGTGGAACAAGTTACCAAACAACATCATGCACTCAAATATGTTGGATAGCTTCAAACATAGGTTGGATGGCTATATGAGCGATAGGGGTTGGGTGTAAACTGGACTGCCCAGTATGGGCCAATAGGCCTGCTGCAGTTCCTTTATTCTTATGTTCTTATGTTCTGATGAGATGTATCAAGTAAAACATGTATATGGAGCAAGTAACAAGAGCACTAGATTATAAGATGTTGCAACCGCTTGACTAAGGTTAGGATATACTGTAAGTATTTCTGGCAGTATGCCCTTCAGGCAGATGTGAACAAAACTAAATGTAAAGTGTGCGGCCAGACACATGACCACACACTCCAATAATATGTCTTAAACTGTGAAAAAATAGAACCTTATAGGGACAGACCCAAAGACACTGGGTGTATTGTGTATGTAATGACACATCACTTTATCTCTGATGAATAGCTTGCTCTCTAATCCTTTTTGCGCTACTGCTCACAGGATGAGTATGGGGTGTACAATAAACTAGCTGCGGTTTGCGGCAAATTCTAAAAATTCAATACGCCGCCGTCGCCTTCCCCTCCACCACCACCCCGTGACCCCACACAATAAACAACCTTCACCCGAGGTCAACACTGCATGACGTCACTTAATAACAAAGCAGATGGTGCAAGTCTTAAGGATATTGTAGCTGATGAGAGTGATGGGACTCCTATGGTAATGTTGATGCTGGCAAATTGACATTAGCATAAAGCTTATGCCACTCTCCACGACCCTGCCCCCCCCCCCCCTCCCTCCCCCCAGGGGGTCAAGGCCTGGATTATGACAATGGTGTTAATATACGCTTTGGTGTGTTAATAAAGAGTTACTTACACACTTATAAACCTTTTGACTGATGTTTGATTTTCACATAATTGTGAAGCTTTTTATTGATAACAGTTACTTACATACTTAAAGAAGCGTTCTGTTCGTAGTACTCCCTTACAAACTTATAAAGCTTTGTGGTAGTAATAGTCAACTACGTACTCATAATAGTCACTTAACAATTATATTGCGATTTTGCGTCTTGTTGTAAACAACTGTATTTGAAGTAATTAAATTAAGTCTTATTTGCAATTGAACACATATGGAACACCGTTCATTCAGAAAAGTACAGATACAGGTACAGGTAGAAGTACAGGAATACATACAAATATAAGTACAGATACCTACAAGCACAGATACAAGTACAACTACAAACACATAGGTGTAAGACATGTATAGACATAGGTGTAAGACATGTATAAACATAGGTGTAAGACATGTATAAACATAGGTGTAAGACATGTATAAACATAGGTGTAAGACATGTATAAACATAGGAGGAAGACATGTATAAACATAGGTGTAAGACATGTATAAACATAGGTGTAAGACATGTATAAACATAGGTGTAAGACATGTATAAACATAGGTGTAAGACATGTATAAACATAGGTGTAAGACATGTATAAACATAGGAGGAAGACATGTATAAACATAGGTGTAAGACATGTATAAACATAGGTGTAAGACATGTATAAACATAGGTGTAAGACATGTATAAACATAGGAGGAAGACATGTATAAACATAGGTGTAAGACATGTATAGACATAGGTGGAAGACATGTATAAACATAGGTGTAAGACATGTATAAACATAGGTGTAAGACATGTATAAACATAGGTGTAAGACATGTATAAACATAGGAGGAAGACATGTATAAACATAGGTGTAAGACATGTATAAACATAGGAGGAAGACATGTATAAACATAGGTGTAAGACATGTATAAACATAGGTGTAAGACATGTATAAACATAGGTGTAAGACATGTATAAACATAGGTGTAAGACATGTATAAACATAGGTGTAAGACATGTATAAACATAGGTGTAAGACATGTATAAACATAGGTGTAAGACATGTATAAACATAGGAGGAAGACATGTATAAACATAGGTGTAAGACATGTATAAAACATAGGTGTAAGACATGTATAAACATAGGTGTAAGACATGTATAAACATAGGTGTAAGACATGTATAAACATAGGTGTAAGACATGTATAAACATAGGAGGAAGACATGTATAAACATAGGTGTAAGACATGTATAAACATAGGTGTAAGACATGTATAAACATAGGTGTAAGACATGTATAAACATAGGTGTAAGACATGTATAAACATAGGTGTAAGACATGTATAAACATAGGTGTAAGACATGTATAAACATAGGTGTAAGACATGTACAAACATAGGAGGAAGACATGTATAAACATAGGTGTAAGACATGTACAAACATAGGAGGAAGACATGTATAAACATAGGTGTAAGACATGTATAAACATAGGTGTAAGACATGTATAAACATAGGTGTAAGACATGTATAAACATAGGAGGAAGACATGTATATACATAGGAGGAAGACATGTATAAACATAGGTGTAAGACATGTATAAACATAGGTGTAAGACATGTATAAACATAGGTGTAAGACATGTATAAACATAGGAGGAAGACATAAGTATAAGAGATAGGTGTCAAGACGTAAGACATAGGTATAAGACAGGAGTAGTAATACACATGCGTTAGACATAGGTGTAAAACATAGGTATAAAACATAAGTGTAAGATATCGATGTAAGAGAAAGGTGTAAGACAAAGGTGTAAGACATCGGTGTACGGGAAAGGTGTAAGACAAAGGTGTAAGACATCGGTGTAAGGGAAAGGTGTAAGACAAAGGTGTAAGACACAGGTGTGTACGTATATATGTTTGTGTTGTGGTTCCGTAAGGTGTACGGATAAGTGAACAGGAAGGCAATGTGTGTGTGTGTGTGTGTGTGTGTTAATGTAGCCTTCATCCAATAATCACTGTATATCTGTCTGTCAGTCTAACTGTTCATCAATCTGTCTATATCCTTGTTTGTCTGTCTGTCTAACTCATTGTTTATTCTTTTGTCTGTCTATATCTTTGTCTACCTGTTTGTTTGTCCTTTTATCTGTCTAATCGTTTATTTGTAGGTGCCGGAGGTAGTGAGAGAGAGAGAGAGAGAGAGAGAGAGAGAGCAGGTAGGAGAGGGCTGGGCCACTCACCAGGGAGCCTCACCTGTATCATGTCTTTATTACATTCACCTGGATAATGACCACCACCTGAAGATCTCTATACGCACCGCTGACCACCTGTACGGCTCCTGGTGCATGAGTAACAGTGGTGTATGTATGAATGGCGGATGAGTAACAGTGACGTATGTATGAGTGCTGGATGAGTAACAGTGGGGTGTGTATGAGTGGTAGATGAATAACAGTGACGCATGTATGAGTGCTGGATGAGTAACAGTGACGTATGTATGAGTGGTGTATGAGTAACAGTGACGCAAGTATGAGTGGAAGATGAGTAACAGTGACGCATGAATGAATGGCAGCACAGTGCATCAATTACAATTATTACAGTAATTTATATGGACTTACGCGACAGTTACAGTATGGGAGTTAGAGTGAGGTCTCTGTATCTCTGGGTCATGAAGAAACAAGTGAGGTGACTGGACTGTAGTTGGTGAGCGTCACATTCCCGGCTAGAAGTTAGACACAGAGCGAGGGTTGTGTTCAGTTGTAACTCGCATGGTGTAGGTGGTCCTGGCTATGTAGGTGTGTTGCTGTATGTGATGTGGGTGGCCCTGGCCATGTAGGTGTGTTGCTGTATGTGGTGTGGGTGGCCCTGGCCATGTAGGTGTGTTGCTGTATGTGGTGTGGGTGGTCTTGGCCATGTAGGTGTGTTGCTGTATGTGGTGTGGGTGGCCCTGGCCATGTAGGTGTGTTGCTGTATGTGGTGTGGGTGGCCCTGGCCATGTAGGTGTGTTGCTGTATGTGGTGTGGGTGGTCCTGGCCATGTAGGAGGCGTGTGTTGCTGTATGTGGTGTGGGTTGTCCTGACCATGTAGGGGGCATGTGTTGCTGTATGTGGTGTGGGTGGGTGGTCCTGGCTATGTAGGAGGTGTATGCGGCTGGATAAAGTGTGTGTGTGTATGTGTGTGACTACAGAGACAAGTTAAAGCATCTTAATTTGCACTCCCTCGAGAGACGTAGAGTGAGGGGCGATATGATCGAGGTGTATAAATGGTAAGTCAGGACTAAAGAAAGGTGATATAACAAAGTACTCAAACTATCCAACGAGGAGCGAAGTCGTAGCAATAGTTGTAAATTAGGCAAATTTAGATTTAGGCGCGAAATAGGTAAACACTGGTTTGGAAACAGAGTAGTGGATGAATGGAACAATTTACCAAACATCATCATTAACTCGAATACGCTGGATAGCTTCACACATAGGTTGGTTGGATATATGAGGACAGGGGTTAGGGTGTAAACGAGACAGTCCAGTATGGGCCAATAGACTCGCCACAGTTTCCTCCATTCTTATGTTCCTGCGTTCTTATGTACAGTCCGTCCACACACTCCAAGAAAGTATCTCTACTGTTCGATTAATTTCATAAAGAACACCACGACTCCTGTTGTCTCCGTATGATTGTCAAAATCCTTCGTCCGTTGTGTCATATTGTCTCAAAAATTCGTTAAGATGCTCCTTTAGTTAAATATGTTCCCACTCCAATAATAATAATAATAATAATAATAATAATAATACTAATAATAATAATTAATAATGATAATAAACAACTAACTTCTAACTCGTGTAGGGTGAGACGAAAGTATAGTACAAAGGCCACGGGAATGTCTGGTCTTGTGACGCTCTGAAATAATGTATACCGTCCCCTGCATGAAGTACAGCTGGCCCCAGAGACCCCAGCGAAAACAACGAGTGAGAACAGACATATAGTACTGTACAATATATTTAATAAGGCATATTTTCTATCATTCTGTTTCATTCTACGAAGTTGTTAAGACTATCACCAGATAACCATACAGGGGAGTCTCTACATTAGTATATCAGTGTGGTATTGTGCTATTTTTACCCAATGGCGGTGAACCTCGTCATCCGGGTTCCCGATGACGTCACATGTCGAAGGAAAGTAAAACAGCCGAACTATTATGGACTTGGAGCAATAAGTTCGCATATACACCAATCATCACGTGACGATATCCTGAGGACCTAATACTTACTTGACATATAAAGAGAACATTGATTGGTCTAGCAGAGTGTCTCTAGACCAATCACTGTTCTCATTACATGTCAAGTAATATATCCTTAAGTCTAGACTCTAAGCTTTAGGAAAATAATGTAGATTTTCCCTAGAAGATTACAGAGAATAAAGTCAAGTACAGTCAACTACTAATGTCCGTTCGCCTCTATTGAGCCGCGAACCCCGAGATTCAGACTCATGAATTCCAAGCACTTATGGACAGAATAATGTATCAGTCTACTGCGTCGGGTTCACGAGTCTGAATCTCGGGGTTAGTGATTCGGGGATGGACAAAAATATACCATAAATCACACCCGAACTTAAAACACAACCAGATAACTTTAACAGGAGAATCGGGCGACATTTGCAAAAGTTAAGAAATATCAGAGTTACAAGAGATGGGGGAGTTACCACTGTTTGGTTACCCTGCTGCCATATGGCATCACGAAAATTGTGACCAAGTCCCAGGTTGCTGATCTAACTTTCTGCATCATTACACACAATTGCAGGGTCTCAATTGTATCTCTTACTTTGACAACAGAACGTACATATTTCTTTATTATTATTATTATTATTATTATTATTATTATTATTAGTATTAGTATTAGTATTATTGGTATTTTATTATTTTATTTTTATTTGTTTTTTATTTTATTATAAATTATATTTACTATGAATTATTATTATTACTTTGATTATTATTATTATTATTATTATTATTATTATTATTATTATTTCATTTTCGTCCCTCAGGCCCTGATGTGGGTCAGTGACCTGTGCCCGGGTGGGCTAATCCTCGTTAAAAAAACAAAAAACAACAAAAAAAAAAATCAGATTACTGTACTGTATATCAACTCCACTATAAGATGTGTATTTAATTATAATATAAATAAATAAATAAAGCAATAAATAAATAAATTATTTAATGATAACAGTGGTAATTCTCATATAAGAACATAAGAATGGAGGAAACTGCAGCGGGCCTATTAGCCCATACTGGGCAGTCCCGTTTACACCCAACCCCTATTGCTCATATAAGCATCCAACCTATGTTTGAAGCAATTCAGCGTATTCGAGTTAATGATGATATTTGGTAACTTGTTCCATTCATCCACTACTCTGTTTCCAAACCAGTGTTTACCTATTTCACGCCTAAATCTAAATTTGTCTAATTTAAAACCATTGTTACGAGTTCGCTCCTGATTAGATAGTTTGAGTACCTTTGTAATGTCCCCTTTGTTTAGCCCTGCCTTCCACTTATACACCTCTATCAGGTCGCCCCTCGCTCTACGTCTCTCGAGGGAGTGCAAATTAAGATGCTTTAACCTGTCTCTATACTCAAGGTTCCTAATGCCCGGGATTAGTCTTGTCATTCCCCTCTGAATTCTTTCCAGGGATTCTATATCCATTCTGTAATACGGTGACCAGAACTGAACTGTGTAATCCAGGTGTGGTCTCACAAGAGCAAGATACAGTTTTAGGATGACCTCACTAGTCTTGTAACTAACACTCCTTTGTATGAACCCAAGTACTTTATTAGCCTTGTTACGAGCAAAAACACATTGTTTACTTGGCTTAAGGTTCCTACTTATCATTACTCCTAAATCTCTCTCGCAGTCGGATTTCTCTATGGCATCGTTGTTCTTCTGGTATCTGGCACCACCATGTTACGGGCACTAATCCAGATGATACTAAATGTTACATAATACTTCCTTCAGGTAAATGTATAGTATATATCAGGTGCCTTCAAGAGAGCCCAGGTTCTCAACTGGCTCAGCCATGTCAATAGTGTTATTATTATCCACTCTGGATCTGTGTTTTTCTGGCTAAATAAACTGTTTCAATATCAATATCGACCTTGTTGATAACAACTTATCCAACACATGTTACAGACAATGTTTGCATTGAATCCACAACAACGTAACAATATTGGTAACATTGTTGGTAACTTTAAGGAATAATGATGCCACCATTGTTACATAACAGTCTACACAAGCTGCTGTATGTCTAACAATGTCATGCTGGTGTTGCCTCACCCCCAGACACCATTGTCAACAGGACTATGGAGTCATAAAGCTCTTACAATCTGGACACTTTATTGAGTGAGTCCTTATTCTAGAAGTTTGATCCATTGTATGAATAAATAAAAGCCAGTGAGCTTAACTTGTAGAGCCAGGTGTTAGACTAGAGGTCCTGTACAGGAGTAATAACATGGAACAATAGGAGTGTTAACATGGAACAATAGCAGTGTTAACATGGAACAATAGGAGTGTTAACATGGAACAATAGCAGTGTTTACATGGAACAATGGGAGTGTTAACATGGAACAATAGCAGTGTTAACATGGAACAATAGGAGTGTTAACATGGAACAATAGCAGTGTTAACATGGAACAATAGGAGTGTTAACATGGAACAATAGCAGTGTTAACATGGAACAATAGCAGTGTTAACATAGAACAATAGCAGTGTTAACATGGAACAATAGCAGTGTTAACATGGAACAATAGCAGTGTTAACATGGAACAATAGCAGTGTTAACATAGAACAATAGCAGTGTTAACATGGAACAATAGCAGTGTTAACATGGAACAATAGCAGTGTTAACATGGAACAATAGCAGTGTTAACATAGAACAATAGCAGTGTTAACATGGAACAATAGCAGTGTTAACATGGAACAATAGCAGTGTTAACATGGAACAATAGCAGTGTTAACATTGAACATAGCAGTGTTAACATGGAACAATAGCAGTGTTAACATGGAACAATAGGAGTGTTAACATGGAACAATAGCAGTGTTAACATGGAACAATAGCAGTGTTAACATGGAACAATAGGAGTGTTAACAGGGAACAATAGCAGTGTTAACATAGAACAATAGCAGTGTTAACATGGAACAATAGCAGTGTTAACATGGAACAATAGCAGTGTTAACATGGAACAGCCTTAACAACATCAACCTAGAGAAGTCGACTTGTGAAAGAGACCTAGGAGTACTTGTAAGACCGGGCCTACGGCCTAGCAAACAGTGCGTTAATGTTCGAAATAAGGCAAACAGAGTATTGGGTTTTATATCTAGAAGTGTAAGTAATAAGAGTGCAGAGGTCTTATTGCAACTATATCTTGCGCTAGTCAGGCAGCACCTCTATTATGCGGTTCAGTTCTGGTGCCCTTATTATAGAATGGATATCAATTCACTAGAGTCGGTGCAGCGAAGAATGACGAAAATGATTCCGGGACTTAGAAACCTTCCATACCAGGATAGGTTAAAGAAGCTAAACTTGCATTCCCTAGAAAGACGAAGAGTGCGGGGAGATATGACAGAAGTATTCAAGTGGGTGAAAGGAATCAATAAAGGTGATATAGATAAAGTTCTTATAATATCCGAGCAGGATAGGACTCGGAACAACGGATTCAAGTTGGATAAGTTTAGGTTTAGGAGGGAGATAGGAAGGAACTGGTTTACAAATAGGGTGGTGGACGAGTGGAACAAGCTTAGCAACTTTGTAGTAAGTGCGGGAACTCTGGAAAGTTTCAAAGGGAGGCTGCATAAATTCATGGATGATAGGAGTGGTAGTAACTCTCGACAGGAGCTGCCATGCACAGGCCAACCGGCCTATTGCAGACTCCTTATTTTCTTATGTTCTTATGTAACAATAGCAGTGTTAACATAGAACAATAGCAGTGTTAACATAGAACAATAGCAGTGTTAACATGGAATAAAAGCAGTGTTAACATTGAACAATAGCAGTGTTAACATGGAACAATAGCAGTGTTAACATGGAACAATCGCAGTGTTAACATGGAACAATAGCGGTGTTAACATGGAGCAATAGCAGTGTTAACATGGAACAATAGCAGTGTTTACATGGAACAATAGCAGTGTTAACATGGAACAATAGCAGTGTTTACATGGAACAATAGCAGTGTTAACATAAAACAATAGCAGTGTAAACATGGAACAATAGCAGTGTTAACATGGAACAATAGCAGTGTTAACATGGAACAATAGCAGTGTAAACATGGAACAATAGCAGTGTTAACATGGAGCAATAGCAGTGTTAACATGGAACAATAGCAGTGTTAACATGGAACAATAGCAGTGTTAACATAGAACAATAGCAGTGTTTACATGGAACAATAGCAGTGTTAACATGGAACAATAGCAGTGTTAACATGGAACAATAGCAGTGTTAACATGGAACAATAGCAGTGTTAACATAGAACAATAGCAGTGTTTACATGGAACAATAGCAGTGTTAACATGGAACAATAGGAGTGTTAACATGGAACAATAGCAGTGTTAACATAGAACAATAGGAGTGTTTACATGGAACAATAGGAGTGTTAACATGGAACAATAGCAGTGTTTACATGGAACAATAGCAGTGTTAACATGGAACAATAGCAGTGTTGACATGGAACAATAGCAGTGTTAACATTGAACAATAGCAGTGTTAACATGGAACAATAGCAGTGTTAACATGGAACAATAGCAGTGTTAACATGGAACAATAGCAGTGTTAACATAGAACAATAGCAGTGTTTACATGGAACAATAGCAGTGTTAACATGGAACAATAGGAGTGTTAACATGGAACAATGCAGTGTTAACAAGAACAATAGGAGTGTTTACATGTAAAAATTGGGTGTTAACATGGAACAATAGCAGTGTTTACATGGAACAATAGCAGTGTTAACATGGAACAATAGCAGTGTTAACATGGAACAATAGCAGTGTTAACATGAAACAATAGCAGTGTTAACATGGAACAATAGCAGTGTTAACATGGAACAATAGCAGTGTTTACATGGAGCAATAGCAGTGTTAACATAGAACAATAGCAGTGTTAACATGGAACAATAGCAGTGTTAACATGGAACAATAGCAGTGTTAACATGGAACAATAGCAGTGTTAACATGGAACAATAGCAGTGTTAACATGGAACAATAGCAGTGTTTACATGGAACAATAGCAGTGTTAATATGGAACAATAGCAGTGTTAACATGGAACAATAGCAGTGTTAACATGGAACAATAGCAGTGTTAACATAGAACAATAGCAGTGCTTACATGGAACAATAGCAGTGTTAACATGGAACAATAGGAGTGTTAACATGGAACAATAGCAGTGTTAACATGGAACAATAGCAGTGTTAACATGGAACAATAGCAGTGTTAACATAGAACAATAGCAGTGTTAACATGGAACAATAGCAGTGTTAACATGGAACAATAGCAGTGTTAACATGGAACAATAGCAGTGTTAACATGGAACAATAGCAGTGTTAACATGGAACAATAGCAGTGTTAACATGGAACAATAGCAGTGTTAACATGGAACAATAGCAGTGTTAACATGGAACAATAGCAGTGTTAACATAGAACAATAGCAGTGTTTACATGGAACAATAGCAGTGTTAACATGGAACAATAGGAGTGTTAACATGGAACAATGGCAGTGTTAACAAAGAACAATAGGAGTGTTTACATGGAACAATAGCGGTGTTAACATGGAACAATAGCAGTGTTTACATGGAACAATAGCAGTGTTAACATGGAACAATAGCAGTGTTAACATGGAACAATAGCAGTGTTAACATGAAACAATAGCAGTGTTAACATGGAACAATAGCAGTGTTTACATGGAACAATAGCAGTGTTAACATGGAACAATAGCAGTGTTAACATGGAACAATAGCAGTGTTAACATGGAACAATAGCAGTGTTAACATGGAACAATAGCAGTGTTAACATGGAACAATAGCAGTGTTAACATGGAACAATAGCAGTGTTAACATGGAACAATAGCAGTGTTTACATGGAACAATAGCAGTGTTAACATGGAACAATAGCAGTGTTAACATGGAACAATAGCAGTGTTAACATGGAACAATAGCAGTGTTAACATGGAACAATAGCAGTGTTAACATAGAACAATAGCAGTGCTTACATGGAACAATAGCAGTGTTAACATGGAACAATAGGAGTGTTAACATGGAACAATAGCAGTGTTAACATGGAACAATAGCAGTGTTAACATGGAACAATAGGAGTGTTAACATGGAACAATAGCAGTGTTAACATGGAACAATAGCAGTGTTAACATGGAACAATAGCAGTGTTAACATGGAACAATAGGAGTGTTAACATGGAACAATAGGAGTGTTAACATGGAACAAAGCTTAGTCTGTAGAACTGTGTTGGTATATAAAAAACACCTCTTAAAATAAATAAAATAGGTTGTGTTTATTCCTTTCTGCCTCTCCTCCCTTATCCTTTCTTCGCCTCTCCTCCCTTATCCCTTCCTCGCCTCTCCTCCCTTATCCCTTATTCGCCTCTCCTCCCTTATCCCTTCTTCGCCTCTCCTCCCTTATCCCTTCTTCGCCTCTCCTCCCTTATCCCTTCTTCGCCTCTCCTCCCTTATCCCTTCTTCGTCTCTCCTCCCTTATCCCTTCTTCGCCTCTCCTCCCTTATCCCTTCTTCGCCTCTCCTCCCTTATCCCTTCTTCGCCTCTCCTCTCTTATCCCTTCTTCGTCTCTCCTCCCTTATCCCTTCTTCGCCTCTCCTCCCTTATCCCTTCTTCGCCTCTCCTCCCTTATCCCTTCTTCGCCTCTCCTCCCTTATCCCTTCTTCGCCTCTTCTCCCTTATCCCTTCTTCGCCTCTCCTCCCTTATCCCTTCTTCGCCTCTCCTCCCTTATCCCTTCTTCGCCTCTCCTCCCTTATCCCTTCTTCGCCTCTCCTCCCTTATCCCTTCTTCGCCTCTCCTCCCTTATCCCTTCTTCGCCTCTCCTCCCTTATCCCTTCTTCGCCTCTCCTCCCTTATCCCTTCTTCACCACTTCCCTTTCTTACACCATCTCTCCTCTTCTTCCCCCCTTCGGAGCAGTAAAAGAGGAGTAGGAGGAGGAGCAAGAGAACAGGTGTGTGAGGGTACGAAGAGGAGCAGCAAGAGAACAGGTGTGTGAGGGTACGAAGGGGAGCAGCAAGAGAACAGGTGTGTGAGGGTACGAAGGGGAGCAGCAAGAGAACAGGTGTGTGAGGGTACGAAGGGGAGCAGCAAGAGAACAGGTGTGTGAGGGTACGAAGGGGAGCAGCAAGAGAACAGGTGTGTGAGGGTACGAAGGGGAGGAGCAAGAGAACAGGTGTGTGAGGGTACGAAGGGGAGCAGCAAGAGAACAGGTGTGTGAGGGTACGAAGAGGAGGAGCAAAAGAACAGGTGTGTGAGGGTACGAAGAGGAGGAGCAAGAGAACAGGTGTGTGAGGGTACGAAGGGGAGCAGCAAGAGAACAGGTGTGTGAGGGTACGAAGGGGAGCAGCAAGAGAACAGGTGTGTGAGGGTACGAAGAGGAGGAGCAAGAGAACAGGTGTGTGAGGGTACGAAGAGGAGCAGCAAGAGAACAGGTGTGTGAGGGTACGAAGAGGAGGAGCAAGAGAACAGGTGTGTGAGGGTGCGAAGGGGAGCAGCAAGAGAACAGGTGTGTGAGGGTACGAAGAGGAGCAGCAAGAGAACAGGTGTGTGAGGGTACGAAGGGGAGCAGCAAGAGAACAGGTGTGTGAGGGTACGAAGGGGAGCAGCAAGAGAACAGGTGTGTGAGAGGAGGAAAGACGTGGGGGGGGGGAGGAGGGAACGAGCAGCAATAGTCAAGGCAGCTCGTTAACAAAAACCTTTCTTATCGCACATATCATCAGGGTCGGGCGTCAAGGGGAGGCTAAGACGATTTCATTTATCAAACCACATGGAACGATTAAGACCCTGGGATTCCCTTTGTTGATGTGACGCGTTCATATGCCATATTGATTCGACCAATCGCAAGACAGCGTTCACCTGGGTTTTCGTTTCTTGTGTGGATGTTTTCATTTTGACCAGGTTTTCGTGAGGTCAAGGCAGTGATTTTTTTTTTTCCTGGTGGGGGAGAAAGAGGTGTATTGAATAGTGAGGGTGGGATAGAAGATTGGAATAGGGCCAATAAGATAGCGTCTTTTTATCGTATAATTCGTCAGAGATAAGGATTCTACTGCCTTGGCCACGATACCTTAACGCCAAGTATCCACCAATTTCGTTTTTTGTCTGGCTGCTAACGAAACAATTACTAGCGATGACGCGGGCAGAATGTTGCCAGCGTCTTACACCTGCCCCGCCTCTTCCTTACCCCCCCCACTCCCTTCTCCATCTCTCCCTTCCCTATCCCTCCTATACCCTCCCTTCTCCTACTCTACCATCCCTTCCCCTCCTCCCCCACTACCCCCAGTTCCCTTCCACCCCCTCCTCTCCCTCCCCCCACACCCCCAGTCCCCTCACCTCCCCTCCCCACCAACTCTGAATCAATCCAAGAATACTTCTGTTTAGTTGATAGTGAACTCCCAATTATAAGTCAATTATTATCAGTCAGTCCAAGATAGTCTTACGAGGTGTGTGGTGGCCGGCTAGTGGTGTTGTTGAGCCATAGTGTGGTAGGTGTGGTAGTGTGGTAGATGTGATAGTGTGGTAGATATGGGAGTGTGGTAGGTGTGGTAGTGTGGTGGACGGCTAGTGGTGTTGTTGAGCCATAGTGTGGTAGGTGTGGTGTTGTAGTGGTTGATGTTTGCCATTTATTGTTTAGGTTGGGTTAGGTTAGGGTAGGTTAGGTTAGGTTAGGGTAGGTTAGGGTAGGTTAGAGTGGTTAGGTTATGCTAGGTTAGGTTATGCTAGGTTAGGTTAGGTTTGGTTTGGTTTGGTTAGATTAGGTTAGGTTAGGTTAGGTAGGGTAGGTTAGGTTAGGTAGGGTAGGTTAGGTTAGGGTAGGTTTGGTAGAGTAGTTAGGTAGGTTAGGTTAGGGTAGGTTAGGTTAGGTTAGGTTAGAGTGGGTTAGGTTACGCTAGGTTAGGTTAAGCTAGGTTGGTTAGGTTTGGTTTGGTTGGTTTGGTTAGGTTAGATTAGGTTAGGGTAGGTTAGGTTAGGGTAGGTTAGGGTAGGTTATGCTAGGTTAGGTTAGGTTAGGTTAGGTTAGGTTAGGGTAGGTTTGGTTAGGGTAGGTTAGGGTAGGTTAGGTTTGGGTAGGTTAGGTTAGAGTGGGTTAGGTTATGCTAGGTTAGGTTGGTTAGATTAGGTTAGGGTAGGTTAGGTTGGTTAGGTTAGGTTAGGGTAGGTTAGGTTAGGGTAGGTTAGGTTAGGGTAGTTAGGTTTTTATGGAACAACGGAGCCCAGAACAACCTCAACAAGTGACAAGGGAAAATAAAAAGAAAGGAGAAAAAAAACCTTCCCCCGAAATACAGAAAACATAGACTACAGTAACACACTCAACAACACACTCAACCATCTGCTGTATCACTCAACAACACTCTCAACCATCTGCTGTATCACCCAACAACACACTCAACAGCACAGCTTGGTCGTCTTCTCTCAACTCCACCCAACAAAGTCGGCTAGAGAAGGTACAGAAAGGGGCCTGCAGAATCATGCTCGGCGCAGACTACTTTGGCTACATCAACGTTCTCTCCACCCTGGAAATGCCATTCTTCAGTGACCTCCACCACCACGCACTAGCAAGGTTTGGCAGTGGACTACTGCACCATCCTCGTCATCGCCACCTACTGCCACCGGCAGGGACCAGCCCACCTCGCGCAGTCCTCCACTACAACAAAATTCAGCCCATAAGAGCCCGCACTGATAGATATAAGAATAGCACCATCCCATCTATTGTTAAAATAATAAACACCTACTGATTTATGTACTGTACAGCCCTGTAAATGTATTCAACCCATATCATAATGTCTAAATCAAATGTAAGTCTGTATATTTTCAGCCACCGGCTGCAACTCTATATAAACCGTTTATTATTATTATTATTACTCAACCATCTGCCGTATCGCCCAACAAGGCCTGACAGGCCTGACCCACCATGAGACCTGACCCACCATGAGGCATGACCCACCGTGACGCCTGACCACCCTGAGGCTTGACCCACCTGACCACCCTGAGGCTTGACCCACCATGAGGCTTGACCCACCCTGAGGCCTGACACACTATGACGCCTGACCCACCATGAGGCCTGACCCACCATGAGGCCTGACCCACGCCTGACCCATCCTTAGGCCTGATTCACCGTGAGGCCTGACCTACCTTGAGGCCTGATCCACCTTGATGCCTGACCCACCTTGAGGCTTGACCCACCTTGAGGCCCAATCCATGAAGTCTGGCCGGGAAAGATTGGCTAGCTATAACACAGAGGGGCCAGTTATAACAGGGTGGCCGGTTATAACACAGGGTGGCCGGTTATAACACAGGGTGGCCGGTTATAACGCATGGTGGCCAGTTATAACACAGTGTGTTCGGTTATAAGACATGGTGGCCGGCTATAACACAGGGTAACCGGTTATAACACAAGGTGGCCGGTTATAACACATGGTGGCCGCCTATAACACAGGATGGCCGGTTGTAACAGGGTGACCGGCTATAACACAGGGTGACCGGTTATTACACAAGGTGACCGGCTATAACACAGGGTGGCCGACTATAACACATGGTGGCCGACTATAACACAAGGTGGCCGGATATAACACAGGGTGGTCGGTTATAACGCAGGATGGCCGGTTATAACACAGGGTGGCCGGCTATAACAGGGTGACCGGTTATATCTCAGGGTGGCCGGTTATAGCACAGGGTGGCCGGTTATAGCACAGGGTGGCCGGTTATAACACAGGGTGGCCGGTTATAACGCATGGTGGCCAGTTATAACACAGGATGGCCGGTTATAACACAGGGTGGCCGGTTATAACACAGGGTGGCCAGTTATAACACAGGATGGCCGGTTATAACACAGGGTGGCCTTTTATAACACAGGATGGCCGGTTATAACGCATGGTGGCCGGTTATAACACAGGATGGCCGGTTATAACACAGGGTGGCCAGTTATAACACAAGATGGCCGGTTATAACACAGGGTGGCCTTTTATAACAGGGTGACCGGTTAAAACACAGGGTGGCGGGTATACTGAAACACAATGTTGCCGGCTACAGCACAGGGTGGCCGATTATAACACAGGGTGGCCGGTTATACTGTAACACAATGTTGCCGGCTATAGCACAGGGTGGCCGATTATAACACAGGGTGGCCGGTTATTAAACAGTGTGGCCATGTATTGTGAGAGAACAGCTGGAAATCCATCAATGTCAAAACTCTATCCGGCTGGTCACTGCAGAGCGTGAATGAAACCAGCTAGGTGTATGTGGGTGTAGGGTGTAACAGGATTCAGCCTGATGTTGGGTGAGGCCGGGCTGCAGGGACGCTGTGTGTAAGGTCCGCACCAGGGTAGTGCTGGCCACCGTTTCATTAAGACCTTATTAAAATGTGTGCGTCATGTACCTGTTGGAGCCCTGAGACTTATGGGCCATGAATTAACATATTGATTCGTTCTACGTCGAGGTCAAACTGGGTTAAATATGACCGTGGTAGATTAGGTTAGGTTAGGTTAGGTTAGGATTGATGTTAAACTATTAAGAACATAAGAGCATAATAATGGAGGAAAATGCAGCGGGTCTATTGGCCCATACTGGGCAGTCCCATTTACACCCAACCCCTATTGTTCATATATCCATCCAACCTATGTTTGAAGCTACCCAGCGTATTCGAGTTAATGATGATGTTTGGTAACTTGTTCCATTCATCCACTATTCTGTTTCCAAACCAATGTTTACCTATTTCGCGCCTAAATCTAAATTTGTCTAATTTAAAACCATTGTTACGAGTTCGTTCCTGGTTGGATAATTTGATTACCTTTGTAATGTCCCCTTTGTTTAACCCTGACTTCCATTTATACACCTCTATCATATCGCCCCTCACTCTACATCTCTCGAGGGAGTGCAAACTAAGATGCTTTAACCTGTCTCTGTACTCAAGGTTCCTAATGCCCGGGATTAGTCTTGTCATTCTCCTCTGAATTCTTTCTCGGGATTCTATATCCATTCTCTAACACAGTGATCAGAATTAAACTGCGCAATCCAAGTGAGGTTTCACAAGCGCAGGATATGGTTTTAGGATGACCTTTCTAGTATTGTAACTAACACTCATTTGTATGAACCCAAGTACTTTATTAGCCTTGTTTCGAGCAAATACACATTGTTGACTTGGCCTAAGATTCCTACTTATCATTTCTCCTAAATCTTTCTCACATTCGGATTTCTCTATGACATCGTTGTTCATCTGATATCCAGTTTCTCTGTTTACATCTCCTAGACTACGTACTTTACATTTGTCCGCATTGAATTTCATCTGCCATTTTTCCTGTTTCCTGTCCTGTAACCACGCACTAATCCAATTTAGAATGTCTCCTCCAATGCCATGAGCCTACACTTTTTTATTAGTCTTTCGTGTGGGACTGTCGAAGGCTTTGCTAAAATCGAGATATACCACATCATAATTGTGCCCCTCGTCCACTGATTCGAAAACAGCTGAAATTTTTTTTAATAGATTAGTTAGACATGAACGCCCGCTTGTGAAGCCATGTTGGGGAATCATTGATCAACTTGTGCTTATCCAGGTGATTTCGAATAGAATTTGAAATTATTGCTTACAGTAATTTGTCTACAATTGATGTTAAGCTGGTTGAACGGTGGTTAGAGGATAGTGATCCATCTCCCTTCTTGAAAATCGGTATTACATTCGCTATCCTCCAGGATTCTGGTACTACACCCGTTTTTAAGGACATGTTAAACAAATTTGCGAAGGGTATACTAAGCTCCTCCTTACATTCCTTTCAAGAACATCATCTGATCCTGAATTACCTGTAAGGTCAATCCGATCTATTTGACTAAAGTTAAAGTCGCCTACTATACAGACTTTGTTCTCCTTCACGGCTGTGTGGCTGAGGAAGTGTATTCTGGTGAAACATTCTTGTCTCTCTTGAGGGTAAAATTATCTTTTGTTCGATATTGTGGTAAATTAACATTTTTCTCAGAATTAATATTCTGGCTGAGGTTAATGTGTGTGTGTGTGTGTGTGTGTGTGAGAGAGAGAGAGAGAGAGAGAGAGAGAGACGGACGGACACCTGTAGGTATACAATAGGAGCACCTACCACCTCGTATTGTTGATGTCTATGTTTATTCCTATAACATCAACAACATCACTCCACATAATAAACATAACAGTATATAGTACCTGAATGAAGGAGTCAACAAGAGTAAACAATAACAACATTTTGGTAGGTGTCACCCTATAGAAAAGATATCGAAGTCTTGAAACTGCTAGGGGAGCATATGGGCACAGGGGTGGAGGAGACTGCAGTGGGAGCGGGTAAACAAAGTGAAAGATTACAGGGAAATAGTGTTAGGAATGATGACAAAACTAAATTAGACAGGGAGTTTAAAACTAAATGCGGTAAGGGGAGGACTCAGAACACGACTAACTTAAATGTCTACTACGCGAACAGTAGAAGTATGAGAAACAAAATGGATGATATTAGGGCCTTGGTATGTACCGAAAAAATCGATATAATAGCATTTACTGAACCATGAATCAACCTAGACTCACGTGAGTTACCGGTCGAATACCAAATTGCGGATTACAAATTGTTCCATACTGATAGGCCATCCAGGAAAGCAGGCGGAGTAGCCATCATTTATGTCAGGGATAATCTGAAGTGCGAAATAAATAAGGAAATAAAAACTGAGCGGAATACAGAAACAATTTGGATAGAATTAATCGACGGTAGGGAAAAATTAATCACAGGAGTAATATATAGACCTCCCAATCTTGATAGAGTCAATGAGAGACTTACCTGGGATGAAATGCGCAGGGCTTCCATACACAACAAAGTCTGTATAGTAGGCGACTTTAACCTTGGCCAAATAGATTGGACTGACCTTACAGGAAACTCAGAATCAGAGGATTTTCTCGAAACGATCCAGGACTGTTTCCTAAGTCAACATATAACCGAACTCACACGGAGTAATAATATACTCGATTTAGTTCTGTCGAACAGAGAAAACCTCATTAGCAATGTCGAGGTAGGGAACGAACTTGCAAACAGCGATGACAAAGAGAATTAGATTCCAATTAGATTTTCAGGGCAGACGCAAGGAAAATTCCACTAAAGTACCAGATTTCAGAAGGGCAAACTTTGACAGTTTAAAGAGGCAGCTGAGAGAGGGGGTGTCGCGCTTGGCTGTGAACCTGACAGATGACACCGACCTGATAACGAGATCTGACATTGCCGAGTTCCACGACAATTTAAATAATGAGTTACTTAATGCACACAGGCAGAACATACCATACAAAAAACTTAGATCAGACAACAATGACCCTAAATGGATAAATAATAATTTAAAGAACATTATTGGCCAAAGGAAGGCTATAGGTAGAAGGATACATCGTGGCGAAATTTACCTCCGGGAGTATTATAAGGTGTTGGCCGGTAGGGTTAAGACCGAGATATGAAAAGCCAAGAGGAACTATGAACTGAAGATAGCAGGGGAGGCGAAAACAAGCCCCAAAGGATTCTACCAAATGTATCAAACTAAATCACGAGATAAGATTGGACCAATACGTTCAGACACCGGCGAGCTCACTGATAACGATGGAGAAATGAGCAATAATCTGAATAAATATTTTTCAACAGTTTGCACCACCGAAAATTTAAACATGATACGCGAGGCACCGACTCTATTCAGAGATAGTGAAGAAAACAAATTAAAGGAGATAGTAGTGACTAGTAACGATTTTAAGAAGCAAATAGACAAACTGAAGCCTAATAAGTCACCTGGTCCTGATGAGATATTTGCCAGAATATTAAAGGAATGTAAGGATGAGCTTAGTATGCCCTTAGGAAAGTTGTTTAACATGTCATTAAAAACAGGTGTCGTACCAGAATCCTGGAGGATAGCGAATGCAATACCGATTTTCAAGAAGGGGGATAGATCACTATCCTCTAACTACCGCCCAATCAGTCTAACATCAATAGTAGGTAAATTACTAGAATCAATTATTTCAAACTCTATTCAAAACCACCTGGAGAAGCACAAGTTGATCAATGATTCCCAACATGGCTTCACAAGCGGGCGCTCATGTCTAACTAATCAATTACCATTCTTTTCATCAGTTTTCGAATCGGTGGACGAGGGTCACAATTATGATGTGGTATATCTCGACTTTAGCAAAGCCTTCGACAGAGTCCCCCACGAAAGACTAATTAGAAAGGTAGAAGCGCATGGCATCAAAGGTAATATCCTTAAATGGATTAGGGCGTGGTTACAGGACAGGAAACAGAGAGTGAGCATTAACGGCACTAAGTCCCATTGGAGCAACGTCACTAGTGGAGTTCCCCAAGGCTCAGTACTTGGACCATTATTATTTATTATATACATAAACGACATAGATATCGGCATAGACAGCAACATAAGTAAATTTGCTGATGACACTAAAATAGGACGTGTTATTAAATCTGACGAGGACTCCGCAAAACTACAGGAAGATCTAAACAAATTTTTCGAATGGTCTGAAAAATGGCAGATGAAATTCAATGTGGACAAATGTAAAGTACTCAGTATAGGAGATGTAAACAGGGAAACCAGTTACCAGATGAACAACGATGCCATTGTGGAATCCGACTGCGAGAGAGATTTAGGAGTAATGATAAGTAGGAATCTTAAGCCAAGTAAACAATGTGTTTTTGCTCGTAACAAGGCTAATAAAGTACTTGGGTTCATACAAAGGAGTGTTAGTTACAAGACTAGCGAGGTCATCTTAAAATTATATCTAGCCCTTGTGAGACCACACCTGGATTACGCAGTTCAGTTCTGGTCACCGTATTACAGAATGGATATAGAATCATTGGAGAGAATCCAGAGGAGAATAACAAGACTAATCCCGGGCATTAGGAACCTTGAATACAGAGACAGGTTAAAGCATCTTAATTTGCACTCCCTCGAGAGACGTAGAGCGAGGGGCGACATGATAGAGGTGTATAAATGGAAGTCAGGGTTAAACAAAGGGGACATTACAAAGGTACTCAAACTATCCAACCAGGAGCGAACTCGTAAAAATGGTTTTAAATTAGACAAATTTAGATTTTGGCGTGAAATAGGTAAACACTGGTTTGGAAACAGAGTAGTGGATGAATGGAACAAGTTACCAAATATCATCATTAACTCGAATACGCTGAATAGCTTCAAACATAGGTTGGATGCTTATATGAGCAATAGGGGTTGGGTGTAAACGGGACTGCCCAGTATGGGCCAATAGGCCCGCTGCAGTTTCCTCCATTCTTATGTTCTTATCCACACACACACACTACTACTACTACTACTTTGCCGTCACTCAGAATCGAGTATGACAATCATCCAGCTATGATATAATGACATGAGTTATTAAGGATGTCACCTTCGTTGGTGAGCTCTGAGGTGACTCGAGAGGCCGATTCGGAACCGGCAGGACCGTTCACAGATGTTGCTCGTGGGGAGGGCTACTTCTAGTGCGGGAGGGGCGGCTGCAGCGTCTTTCTGGCGCTGGCGCTTGTCTCCCTTGGTATGCAGTCGGGCTAACTCGAAAATATTGACACCTCGTGTGGTGATCCTCCAAGCGTTACGGTGTGGAGTAATTGTCTCCCAGGTGAGGGGGTCGATTTGGTACTTTTTATCAGATTTGTCTCTAGATTATCCTTGTACCTCTGCCTGCCAGCGTTACGATTACCATTCGTTAATTGACTGGAAAGTAGGTGAAGTAGTTGGTTTGGCAGTCTACTGTCGTCCACGTCCAGGCAGGTAACACACACACACACACACACCTCTGACCTCTCCATCAACGAAGGACATCCACCATCAACACACTGTACTGTACCTCAGCATCTCTTTAGTGTTAATAAAACCAATACTGAACAAGGGATGAATATATTTACCTGTTAGCTTAGTTTGGTACCTGGCGGCATCATATTACCTTAAGGAGATAGTATTATTAGGTTCTCAAAGCTGTCGTGTGTGTGTGTGTGTGTGTGTGTTATGCCAACCGAAAATACTTCAACTGACCATTAAGTATATTCACAAAAATCATTTAATTTAGGGAGATATAATATATGTCTCCCTATCTGTTTAGTCAACCAGTGTAACTCAAGAGGATTTGACTGTATCAAACGAGCACAAAAACAAAAACTGGTATATATTAGACCTATAGCTTCACCTTTATTAACGAGTTATATATTTATTATAATATTTTGTATCACTGGTTTAGCTATTCGTAAACTTCTCACCAAAATAACTTGTGTAATCTCATTAAGTTTGGCAGCAGTTCATCATCATCATCATCATCATCATAAATGCTTACGTAGGATAGCGGTCATTACCTGATGGCAGCTGATGGATAAAACTAAACTCCACACTTTCACAAACCTATGTCTAGTTCCAGCCCAAATTGCAGCCAACGACCCAGATAATGTATGGTGACGCTGTTGCTTCATGCCTGTTGATGCATATATATTTATTCATCTGTTTTGCTACATAGACTAAATTTCTTTACGTTTTCTGTATCTATTGATTTTTTTTCTTTTGAGGGGGGGGTGCTAGGTTAGGTTAGGTTAGGTTAGGTTAGGTTAGGTTGGCTAATCTTAAGGTGAAATAAGCTGATGTCATTTATTACCATTAGTGTCTTCCTCCTGACTGTTGCGCCTTCTCTTGTAAGACCATCAGGATAATTTCTCGTCCACTTGACTCAACACAAATTTGTCATTATATTTTACCTCTAACACATCAAATCAACTTCTCTCCTTCGCTTGCTCTTTTTTTTTCTATTTCTTCTTTCTCTCTTTATTTTTCTCATTCTTTATTGTTATCTTTCTCGCTCTCTATATGGCCAACAGTTTGTTTCTCTTCCCACTTTATGGATCCATCTATCAACAGACTCGGCTCTACACATTCACACTAACCATGAGAGGCGTCGAGGGAACATTCTATAAACAGTACACCACTGAAGCCGAGGAGAACTTTTTGCCGGGATGACCTTCTCAATCTCCAGTGAATCGAACATAGGCACACCTTAACCCCCTGAAGAGTAGAACAACAACTTTATCCACAGTAGATAACCAGGTAACGCATCGGTGTGGTGTAGTGGTGGTGAGGGTCATTTACCACAATCTGATATGAGATGGCAGGTGCAGCGAGGAGTTCCTGTGGTAATGTGCTCTTATCATCGCTACAGGTGAACGGGGACACTCTCCTAGCCACACACTTATTACCAGGGACACTGCCCAGTTCAACCCCCAGCCAGTACCACCACCCCACCCCACCACACCACACACACACACACATATAAACACACACACACACACACTCACTCTCTCCCAGTTCCACCACCCCACCACACACTCTCTGCCAGTAATTCTAGCCTGCCACACTTCCTGGGACACCATCCTGCCACACTTCCTGGGACACCAACCTGCCACACTTCCTGGGACACCAACCTGCCACACTTCCTGAGACACCAACCTGCCACACTTCCTGGGACACCAACCTGCCACACTTCCTGAGACACCAACCTGCCATACTTCCCGGGACACCAACCTGCCACACTTCCTGGGACACCAACCTGCCATACTTCCTGGGACACCAACCTGCCACACTTCCTGGGACACCAACCTGCCACACTTCCCGGGACACCAACCTGCCATACTTCCTGGGACATCAACCTGCCATACTTCCTGGGACACCAACCTGCCACACTTCCTGGGACACCAACCTGCCACACTTCCTGGGACACCATCCTGCCACACTTCCTGGGACACCAACCTGCCACACTTCCTGGGACACCAACCTGCCATACTCCCTGGGACACTAACCTGCCACACTTCCTGGGACACCAACCTGCCACACTTCCCGGGACACCTACCTGCCATACTTCCTGGGACACCAACCTGCCACACTTCCTGGGACACCAACCTGCCACACTTCCTGGGACACCATCCTGCCACACTTCCTGGGACACCAACCTGTCACACTTCCTGGGACACCAACCTGCCACACTTCCTGGGACACCAACCTGCCACACTTCCTGGGACACCATCCTGTCACACTTCCTGGGACACCATCCTGCCACACTTCCTGGGACACCAACCTGTCACACTTCCTGGGACACCATCCTGCCACACTTCCTGGGACACCAACCTGCCACACTTCCAGGGACACCAACCTGCCACACTTCCTGGGACACCATCAGATAAAATGCGGTGTCACCAGGCCTGATCACCAACATACTCCTCTGTGTGTCATCCAGTAATCATGTTTACATAGTCATCCTTCCCAACCTTATCTTCCAGACTCACTCACATAATGCATGCCTCAATATAAGTGCCTGAGAACAAGTGCCTCAATACAAGTGCCTGAGAACAAGTGCCTCAATACAAGTGCCTTAATAGGAACTCATGAACTCACACACTCATACATATATACCAACTTATGCTGACACGTAAGTGCATATACACTGGGCAGCTTATACACTCCCACACGCAGGAAAATATAGTCATACACTCACACGTGTATTCATACAAACTGACATATATGTTAAATAAAGTCATGTAACCACACGTATGAATACGATCATCCTTATTCACACACACACACACACACACACAATGAAGTATATATATATATATATATATATATATATATATATATATATATATATATATATATATATATATATATATATATAACACACTATCTCCTGTTTGCATGTATGTTGCGGTTTTTTTGGCGGAATCGGTTATTTTGCAAAATGACTTAAATGCATATTGATAATTTTTTAAAATAACTTAAACCGACAACCTAAACAGACCTAACCTTATGGTTGAATAAGGTTAGGTTAGGTTAGGTTAGGATGGCTGGTGTAGCTTAATACACAGTTAAGTGATGCCGTTCTTTTTTTAACTGTGGACTATGTGCTGTTCTAACCATAAGGTTAGGTTAGTTTAGGTTGTCTGTTTAAGTTATTTTGCAAAATTATCAATATGCATGCCGGTCATTTTGCTAAATAACCGATTCCGCCAACAAAAAAAAAGTAACATGCATGCAAACAGGAGGAGATAGTGTGTGTGTGGGTGGGTGTGTGGGTGTGTGTGGGTGGGTGTGTGTGTGTGTGTGGGTGGGTGTGTGTGGGTGGGTGGGTGTGTGTGTGTGGGTGTGTGTGTGTGTGTGTGGGTGTGTGTGTGTGTGTGTGTGTCACCCTCACCACAACATTAATTAACCTGTGTTGAGTCACCTTACTAGACACGGGTTGATCACAGTGAGTCACGAGGAAGGTGTTAACGACCAAGGGAAGCTAATAGGTGTTCACGACTCTTCCCTACGACCACGGTGGGCGAGACTTGTACGTGTGTGACGGTGCACAGTATAACATCCGTGACACGTGGTATTACAACTGATAATGTAACACCTTGGCGTTATATTGTTACAGTTTACAGCCTACCTGGATCACCTGAAGATTATACCACTTTGGTTTATTTCACCCTAACCTAACCTAATCGAACGCTAACGCTAACCTTAACATCACGTGAAATATAGTTGGGGTAATCTTTAACTGGTCGCTTACCCATTGTTTAATTTAGTGTGATAGTGTTTCGGAATAACATACACACACAGCACCTTACAAGTCTGCGTGGAGGTCGTGTGAATGTTTGTATTAGAGTAGCATAATTGTCCTCACCTGTCTGGGGTGTCGTGAACTAAACCTTTCCTGGGTTACTCCTTATATGGTCTAATACACATCCTTAAACTGGTGCCGAAATATAGAAAACAGATAAGGTATAGTGGTATTTGTTGGTCCGTGAACTATGTCTTACCTCAGACATGGTCATGGTAATTGCCGATAAGCCTTGCACCAGTGTTCTGACCTCTCGGCATGATGCACGTCTTATTTAAAGATATAAATTAATATATTTATAAATAACTCAAACAAAACTCTAATAATATTCCTTGTCACATATTTCAGGAATCATTTAGCAGGGTATGTGAAATTATTAATTATTCCTTGTCTTTTACACTACACCGTATAGTTTACACAGCTACACTAAAACTTACCGTCATAGCATAATAACTGTGCACACGATGAAAGTTATAGTACAGTACACTCCCCTTCAACACTATACCACACAACTTTATCGTATACATAATGGTCTTACGCCACAACCTGCTATATTAGTGTACAGTATATATATATATACAACATTGCTATATAACACCCTACACTGCCGAACACTACACGATACACTCGAATACACACAGCAGCTGTAAACCACTTAGCTGCACTACGCGACAGGTACGACCACTCAGCCGTAGATGGTGTTTACAGTCACCCTCACCCCTATCAATACCTCGAGAAATCAGCACTACATGGGCATAAAAATAGAATCATAATGTGTTAATATCGTCTCTCTAATGAACGCCAGGCTGAGTCAGTGATGCCAATACCTAGATTTGCGTAATCCTTCTAACACTGCGTAACATCATTATATAACCATAGTGAAATAATGTACAGTATATGTCTTTTTATAGTTGTGATTGAACTTGAAAATGTAATAAGATTAAATAGTCATGATCTTGATAAGGAAATTGTTAAGATTTAAAGTGACATTGTTGGAGGCCAGAGGTTGAGCTTGTGCATGTGGTGTGGCAACTGTGGTCCCCTTCTGACTTAATGGAGGTGCGGGATCCTCCATTAGGCGGCGATCGGACCCAAGCGAGTGTTTTTTTTTCTCTCTCTCTCAAGGCTACGGAAGAAACGAGCAAAGTGTTGGTTCTTTTTTTTCTCCCGGTGACAATTTGCTCTAAAAGGTTCCTAAGTGTAAAGTGTTGTTCTGTCGTGAATCACATATGACCCTCTTCCCCCCACCCCTTATCTTATACAACCCCCATAGTCTTCACATACAGTACATCAACACACAGTGGAGAAGCTTCACATACAGTACATCAACACACAGTGGAGAAGCTTCACATACAGAAACATCAACACACAGTGGAGAAGCTTCACATACAGTACTTCAACACACAGTGGAGAAGCTTCACATACAGTACTTCAACACACAGTGGAGAAGCTTCACATACAGTACATCAACACACAGTGGAGAAGCTTCACATACAGTACATCAACACACAGTGGAGAAGCTTCACATACAGTACATCAACACACAGTGGAGAAGCTTCACATACAGTACATCAACACACAGTGGAGAAGCTTCACATACAGTACATCAACACACAGTGGAGAAGCTTCACATACAGTACATCAACACACAGCGGAGAAGCTTCACATACAGTACATCAACACACAGTGGAGAAGCTTCACATACAGTACATCAACACACAGTGGAGAAGCTTCACATACAGTACATCAACACACAGTGGAGAAGCTTCACATACAGTACAACACACAGTGGAGAAGCTTCGCATACAGTACATCAACACACAGTGGAGAAGCTTCACATACAGTACATCAACACACAGTGGAGAAGCTTCACATACAGTACATCAACACACAGTGGAGAAGCTTCGCATACAGTACATCAACACACAGTGGAGAAGCTTCACATACAGCACATGAACACACAGTGGAGAAGCTTCACATACAGTACATCAACACACAGTGGAGAAGCTTCACATACAGTACATCAACACACAGTGGAGAAGCTTCACATACAGTACATCAACACACAGTGGAGAAGCTTCACATACAGTACATCAACACACAGTGGAGAAGCTTCACATACAGTACATCAACACACAGTGGAGAAGCTTCACATACAGTACAACAACACAAAGTGGAGAAGCTTCACATACAGTACAACACACAGTGGAGAAGCTTCACATACAGTACAACAACACACAGTGGAGAAGCTTCACATACAGTACAACACACAGTGGAGAAGCTTCACATACAGTACAACACACAGTGGAGAAGCTTCACATACATGTATTCCAAAAGTCTTAAAAATAAACGCAGTAGAAAGTTTAATAAATGAACGCATAAAAAGTCTTATAAATGAACCCACTGGGGAAGTGATCCTATAACTGAACACCTTGAAAGGGTCACACTAATGAACGCGGACTCTCACTGGTTGCAGAGGAAAAATCTTACAAGTGAACGCTATAGAGATAATTTGTCCTCTTGTACAACTTGGCCTCTCTCATACACCCCAGCACTCTCTTATACACCCCAGCGCTCTCATACACCTCAGCACTCTCTCATGCTCCCCAGCACTCTTATACCCCCCATCACTCTTTCATACACCCCAGCACTCTCTCATACTACCCAGCACGCCAACGTTCCTGAAGTGCTCCTTGACCAGCTGAATTGACCCCTATGGAGATTTCGCCGAGCTTAACCACAAAGGACTAGGTCACAGCCCCCGACCTCGGTTTAACGAGACAAAAAACGTAAACGCTATGTCCCGGGATCTCATAGGTTTATGTGTATCTTTATTTTCTTATCTTTGCTCCTAACCGAGAATAAGTGAATCTATACATGTTGTTACTGTCGAATCTTGACACATTTTGGGCGTCTTTCGGTTGTAATATTTGAGTAGAAGTTTAAATCAGCCAAGTTAGGTACGTGTACGTGATGCGTTTGGTACAGGTGCTGAAGTGGGTCTTAGTTTACATAAAACTACTTCAGAGGAGAAAATTTAACGTAAAGTTTCTCTCTTCATTCCCCCTGGTGAGGCTTGGACGACTAGGAGGCTTTTAGAATCCAGACCCCAAGGGAGTAAGGTCAGACAAGTCGTGGTTTTTTTACGGAGGATCACGGCGGCTCTCGTGATCGCGAGCTTGATAGCTTTTGTGGAGGGATCGAGACTTATAATGGTGACTCTTCCAGAGTTCCTATATTTGGGACAGCCAAGTGGAGGCTGACCTGCGGGTGGAGGGGAACACACCAAGAGTGCTTGTAATGCTTAAATGTTTGAGCGTTAGATCTTTTAATCTTAACTGCCGTACACTTAGTGCACAATTGACTTCGATTATAAGTGTCTTGGTATTGTTAATTAAAGTGGGTCCCGAAATCAAGACTGCCCGTTAGAGACGGTGTGGATACAGCACACTGTATACTAAGCCCTCGGTACATACGGTGACACTGCAATCCATCGCCTTCACTTCCCCAACAGGGTGAACTGGGAGTGTCCTGAGCTTGAACTATCGATCCAAAAACAGTAAACGAGCACTGTATCCACTTGGCCGGAGCAATTCTCATATCTAGTTAATGGATAATAATGCGTAAACATCTTATAGAATGAAAGAACAAATTCCCAAAAGTTCGTAGGTTTATTACCATCTTCTGGAAATATGAAAACGCTTGTATATGGTTCATTTAAATCACCACCTGAAGTTAACGAGGAAAATGGTGCAGAAATTGCACTGTGATTCTATCGTAACCCGACACATTATAATAATAATAATAATAATAATAATAATAATGAAAATAATAATAATAATAATAATAATAATAATAATAATAATAATAATAATAATAATTAACGGTTTATTAAGAAAACATGGCAGCTCGAAGGCTGAAAATATACGATGAACAGAGATGATAAGTTACATATGGTGAAATCGTGGATTGGGTCACTTGATTGACAAAAGCTTTCAATACAAAAACATACGAAACATAGAGTCAAAATATAGATTAACTTTAGATCTGGTACTGTGGGAGCTGGCCTGTAGACATTCTTGTGACCTGATGTCGTCGCCAACAAAGTCTTTCCCACTGTCTTGATGGCCGTTGTACCTGGTTGCTAAGCCGCTACCTGGCTGCAGCTGCAGATGTACCACATGGTCTGGGTAGGTCCTCCAGCTCACACAGGGTGGAGGTGATTCTTGTTCCTCATGTGATGAAGTTAGGAATTCATATTTTCTCACCTGGATGGAGTAGGGAGTCCTCATTTCTCTCCTGGTGTAGTTTGGAGTGTTTCTTGGCTTCTCATCCAGTGTTAGGGGTGGCGAGTGTACCATGGGCTGTGTGTGTCAGGTCAAGGTGTCAGGTCAACATTGGCCGCTAAGTACTGATTGTCGCTCTAACAGTTGTTTCTTCTGTTCGAGTTGAAATTGTCACCTTTATATATCAGTTGTGGGTTGATCACCAATCTTTGCACTGTATTGTTGGTGGGAGGGTGTTGATAAATCCAGATGGGGAGGAGGAAATGGGGAAGGGGAAGGGCCCGACAGACCGGGCTGGCAGCTGTCTCCATGGTCAAGAGACCACGGGCAGCGCCGACTACACACGTCCTTACCCTATGAAGGCTGTGTTTGTGTGTGTGTGTGTGTTCATGCACTTACGCACACTTTCTGGAAATTGAGTGTCAGGAAACAGGTCCCAGGAATTACGTTACGGACAGCACAGGAAGCGATCAATTCCGAGCTATTTGTATTCACCCAACATCCAAGTAACCTCAGACAGCCTGTTGTTCCTACACTTGTCATTCCTGTTGTTCCCGCACTTGTCACTGCTGTTGTTCCCACACTTGTCACTCCTGTTGTTCCCACACTTGTCACTGCTGTTGTTCCCACAATTATCACTGCTGTTGTTCCCACACTTGTCACTGCTGTTGTTCCTACACTTGTCACTACAGTTGTGACCACACTTACCACAACTGTTGTTCCCACACTTGTCACCACAACTGTTGTTCCCACACTTGTCACTGCTGTTGTTCCCACACTTGTCACTCCTGTTGTTCCCACACTTGTCACTGCTGTTGTTCCCACAATTGTCACTGCTGTTGTTCCCATACTTGTCACTGCTGTTGTTCCCACACTTGTCACTACTGTTGTTCCCACACTTGTCACTCCTGTTGTTCCCACACTTGTCACTCCTGTTGTTCCCACAATTCTCACTACAGTTGTTCCCACACTTGTCACTGCTGTTGTTCCTACACTTGTCACTACTGTTGTTCCTACACTTGTCACAACTGTTGTTCCCACACTTGTCACTCCTGTTGTTCCCACAATTCTCACTACAGTTGTTCGCACACTTGTCACTGCTGTTGTTCCTACACTTGTCACTCCTGTTGTTCCCATACTTGTCACTGCTGTTGTTCCTACACTTGTCACTACAGTTGTGACCACACTTACCACAACTGTTGTTCCCACACTTGTCACCACAACTGTTGTTCCCACACTTGTCACTGCTGTTGTTCCCACACTTGTAACTCCTGTTGTTCCCACACTTGTCACTGCTGTTGTTCCCACAATTGTCACTGCTGTTGTTCCCACACTTGTCACTGCTGTTGTTCCTACACTTGTCACTACAGTTGTGACCACACTTACCACAACTGTTGTTCCCACACTTGTCACCACAACTGTTGTTCCCACACTTGTCACTGCTGTTGTTCTCACACTTGTCACTCCTGTTGTTCCCACACTTGTCACTCCTGTTGTTCCCACACTTGTCACCACAACTGTTGTTCCCACACTTATCACTGCTGTTGTTCCCACACTTGTCACTCCTGTTGTTCCCACACTTGTCACTCCTGTTGTTCCCATACTTGTCACTCCTGTTGTTCCCACACTTGTCACTCCTGTTGTTCCCACACTTGTCACTACTGTTGTTCCTACACTTATCACTGCTGTTGTTCCTACACTTGTCACTCCTGTTGTTCCCACGCTTGTCACTCCTGTTGTTCCCACACTTGTCACTCCTGTTGTTCCCACACTTGTCACTCCTGTTGTTCCCACACTTGTCACTACTGTTGTTCCCACACTTGTCACTCCTGTTGTTCCCACACTTGTCACTGCTGTTGTTCCCACACTTGTCACTCCTGTTGTTCCCACACTTGTCACTCCTGTTGTTCCCACAATTGTCACTGCTGTTGTTCCCACACTTGTCACTCCTGTTGTTCCCACACTTGTCACTGCTGTTGTTCTCACACTTGTCACTGCTTTTGCTCCCACACTTGTCACTGCTGTTGTTCTCACACTTGTCACTGCTGTTGTTCCCACACTTGTCACTCCTGTTGTTCCCACACTTGTCACTCCTGTTGTTCCTACACTTGTCACTCCTGTTGTTCCTACACTTGTCACAACTGTTGTTCCCACACTTGTCACTGCTGTTGTTCCCACACTTGTCACTCCTGTTGTTCCTACACTTGTCACAACTGTTGTTCCCATACTTGTCACTGCTGTTGTTCCCACACTTGTCACTCCTGTTGTTCCTACACATGTCACAACTTTTGTTCCCACACTTGTCACTGCTGTTGTTCCCACACTTGTCACTCCTGTTGTTCCTACACTTGTCACAACTGTTGTTCCCATACTTGTCACTGCTGTTGTTCCTACACTTGTCACTCCTATTGTTCCTACACTTGTCACAACTGTTGTTCCCACACCTGTCACTCCTGTTGTTCCCACACTTGTCACTCCTGTTGTTCCCACACTTGTCACTCCTGTTGTTCCTACACTTGTCACTCCTGTTGTTCCCATACTTGTCACTCCTGTTGTTCCCATACTTGTCACTCCTGTTGTTCCTACACTTGTCACTGCTGTTGTTCCCACACTTGTCACTCCTGTTGTTCCTACACTTGTCACTACTGTTGTTCCTACACTTGTCACTTCTGTTGTTCCCACACTTGTCACCAATACAGTTGTTCCCACACTTGTCACTTCTGTTGTTCCCACACTTGGCACTACAGCTGTTGTCACAGTTAAAACTCTACCTCACAGTAGTAACACTCTAACAGTGCAGTAACCTACAGGAGGTCTGATCAGTATGTACCTTATAATTTACGCATTCTATATATGAGAGAGAGAGAGAGAGAGAGAGAGAGAGAGAGAGAGAGAGAGAGAGATGGTAGTGTAAGCAGGTAACACGTACAGTATATTAACAGAACCTCCGTTGGATACATTTTCACGCACGGATACATCCCCCCCCCCCCCCCCCTCCACCCACTAGACCACTTCACAGCAGACATGTGAATATCCTCAAGTGGCTATAATGTCTTAAGGTCCACTTTATCGAATATTTTTGTTGGTAATTGTCATGAAATGTTTAAGGAATCTGAAATATATTGTTTTCGTGGGAGATCACCACGTCTTCAGCATGTAAACTTAAGAACTTAGGCTTCAAAGACGTATGTAAGAGTTTAAATCTGCTTCAATAAGTCCAAGTTATAATTCTGGTTCATCAAATTTTATAGGAACTTTATATATAACTTAGAATTATACAGTATATTACCATTTGAGAATAATGACCTAATGAACCAAAATACTGTAGTATTAAACAAACGTGGTCACTTTGAAAATTAGGAAGCCCGTTTTTTCCCAGCTGAGAAAAAACCCACTAAAGTGTCATCTCCCCGGCTCTCAGATAGAGGTTGCCAGAGGTGTATTGCTGCACTGTGCACGCCCTCGTTAATTTCAATAATTAATTACAATGACTTATTGTTTTAATTTTATTATTTATTCAGAATTTAAGAACTATTATTATAATTATCCTTAGTGATTGAAGCTTACACATATAATCTCTAATTGCGTAATCTTTTGAAATATTGCGACTGTCAGCCATCTTTCCTCGCGATCCCCTGCAGGACGGCATCCGTCATCTGGCTAAATGTGATTTGCGTTTTTAATTAACTTTATTTCTCAATTAAATTATGAAAAATAGATCCATGGTTTTATGATATTTTGGTGTGAAAACGTCATTAGTGCTTGTTTGGCTTTTAATTCTCTTTGTTCAGAAAGGATAGGATATATTTTATTTCAACGGTATAAGAATTTATTGCTTTACGAACCACACACGAATAGTAGTAGTAGTAGTAATAGTAGTAATAGCGAAGGTGTGGCTATTGGAGGAGGTAGTAGGAGTTGTACTGTAGTAGTAGTAGGCTTCGTCCTTAATAAACAAGAATTCACAGATGCCATTGCTCTTAGGTACGTTAGGCCAGTACAAGGTTTGCCCTCCCAATGCGTGTGTGGCTAATCTTATGACATCAACCACACCATGGTGTGCAAGAGAGGGGGCTTCGTATGCATGAGGCATGGCGAAGTAAGGGATCTAACAGCAAATCTACTGAAGGAAATCTGCCACGACGTCGTGGTGGAACCGCCAATCCTTTCATTGGACGGTGAGAACCTCCGTCACAGGACTTCAAACACATCCAACGATGTGGACGTCAGTGCTAGAGGATTCTGGACACGGGCACAGCGAGACTTCTTTAACATAAGGATTTTCGATCCCATGGCCGCATGTCACCGTAACCTAGCTCTGGATGCTGCACACAAGAGGAACGAATATGACAAGATAAGGGCATATGGGGAGAGAATTCAGAACGTAGATCAAGGCAGCTTCTCTCCTTTAGTGTTAACAACCTCTGATGGGATGGGACCAAGTGCAAGATGTTTTTACGCCAGACTCTCGGAGGTGTTATCTGAACGGAAGCAGTAGCCCAGAAGTTAAGCTACAGCCTGGTTCATATGTCGACTGTCCTTCATTCTGCTTAGGTCTGCATTGCTTTGCTTCAGGGGAACGAGAGCATCGGTCCCAAAGCCGACAACAGTCGAACATATTGACTATGAGGCAACAGTCACTGAATGCCTCATAGATCTGCAGCTCAACTAACTCAACACAGCTAGGGCAGCTACTTATCTATTAGGATATTTAATTTTTAGGTAATAAAATAACGGCGAAGGTGTGGCTATTGGGGGAGGCTAGAGGCCACGTTTAACTAAATAAATAAAAATTAGTAGTAGTAGCGAAGATGTGGCTATTGGGAAAGGTTGTAATAATAATAGTAGTAGTAGTAGTAGTAGTTGGGAATTTATTTACTTGATTGTCTTATTGGAACAAAATACCTCCATGGAATTAATTTCTTTGTCATTTTTATCAGTTGAAATTTGTCATCACCATCATCACCCTTGGCTTCCTCTCATACAATTCAATTTTCAAAACTTTCCCAAATGTATCACTTTTACTTGTTCAGCATTCTACTCTTTTAACACAATGTATATATTTTTAAAAATATTATACCATATTTTCTTCAGTAATCATGATTAGTATATACATTCACCTCTATATTATTATCAGCTATATGTTCAAATAATACTTTTGCTGTTCATAATTAGTTTTCTTTGCTTAAGTTTTATTGTATAGCCAAAGTACAAATATTTACACGAACTTTTCAGTATCTTTAACCTTGACAAAGGATTACTCTAAACACCTGCCCAGATGCCTCCAGTATCGGTTTCAACACTAAATACCAGTGAAGTCAACAAGTGGAACAAATTAAATACGACAAAGGATCCAACGCCACAGAACCGGAATTAAGTCGCTACACAAAGGGGTTGAATCCCTCGACATCAGTGATAACAGTTAGGATTTAATGTGGGTGTTTGAGTATCTCTTCTCGTCAGGGTTCAGGACAACAACGATGAAACAAGATACCTTCAGCATATTCTTTTTCCATCGGTTCTGTATTTCAGTCTCCTTAACCAATAACCTGCATCCACTGTCTTGTTCTCACGCCAATAGTTACGGAGAAAATTTCGTGGTTAAAGTCTTTGAGAATCCAGGCCTATAGACTTTGCTTCTCTGTCTTTTGGTTATAAATACTTCGCCAGCTACAATCCACAACACTCACCTGTTTATGGCACTTGAGAGCTTTTCATAGTGTATGAGTGTATGACTTGGGCTGTCTGATATATCTTGAGTCACTTGGGTGTATGACGTAGTGTATGAGTATATGAGTTGGGCTGTCTGATATATCTTGAGTCACTTGGGTGTATGACGTAGTTTTGGAGTGTATGAGTTGGGCTGTCTGATATATCTTGAGTCACTTGAGTGTATGACGTAGTGTATGAGTGTATGAGTTGGGCTGTCTGATATATCTTGAGTCACTTGGGTGTATGACGTAGTGTATGAGTGTATGACTTGGGCTGTCTGATATATCTTGAGTCACTTGGGTGTATGACGTAGTGTATGAGTGTATGAATGGAGTGGCTATAATGCACACCTCCTCTCATAGGGTCTCCCACATCCACCCAACTGTGCATCGATAGCTAACCTAACCTAACCTAACCAAACCTAACCCAATCCAAGGACTTAACCTCACTGTACCGTTGAGGAAGGGAAGACGTTTGAGTACAAGGTCGATGTGTAGGTTAGGTTAGGTAAGTATTCTGTGTGTTGTATTCATGACACATTTTCACTGATGAGGGTGTATGGTGAGGGTGTAGAGAGGCTGGGTGTATGTTGATGATGTAGAGAGGCTGGGTGTATGGTGATGATGTAGAGAGGCTGGGTGTATGGTGAGGGTGTAGAGCGGCTGGGTGTATGATGAAGGTGTAGAGAGGCTGGATGTATGGTGAGGGTGTCGAGAGGCTGGGTGTATGGTGAGGGTGTAGAGAGGCTGGGTGTATGGTGAGGGTGTAGAGAGGCTGGGTGTATGGTGAGGGTGTAGAGAGGCTGGGTGTATGATGAGGGTGTAGAGAAGCTGGATGTATGGTGAGGGTGTCGAGAGGCTGGGTGTATGGTGAGGGTGTAGAGCGGCTGGATGTATGGTGAGGGTGTCGAGAGGCTGGGTGTATGGTGAGGGTGTAGAGAGGCTGGGTGTATGGTGAGGGTGTAGAGAGGCTGGGTGTATGGTGAGGGTGTAGAGAGGCTGGGTGTATGGTGAGGGTGTAGAGAGGCTGGGTGTATGGTGAGGGTGTAGAGAGGCTGGGTATATGGTGAGGGTGTAGACAGGCTGGGTGTATGGTGAGGGTGTAGAGAGGCTGGGTGTATGGTGAGGGTGTAGAGAGGCTGGGTGTATGGTGAGGGTGTAGGGGGTGTGGGCGGCGGCCTTGGGTTGAGATAGTCGGCGACAACAATGCCCCATTCATTTTAGTTGTCACGGACGGTTAAGCTACCGAGGTCCCGCATGCTGCCGCCACCACCACCACCGGTGGCACCACCACTATCATCACATCTACAACCACTACTACAACCATCACTACCACTACTACCAACATCATCTCTATCACCACTACCACCACATCTATCTCTACTACCACTACTACCACTACGCCTACCATTAATACCACCACCACCTCTACCACTACTACAACCACCTCTACCACTACTACCACCACCTCTACCCCTACTACCACCACCTCTACCCCTACTACCACCACCTGTACCACCACTACCACCACTTCTACCACTACTAAAATCATGTCTACCATTAATACCACCACCACCTCTACCACTTCCACCACCACCTCTACCACTACTACCACCACCACCTCTACCACTACTACTACCACCACCTCTACCACTATTACCACCACCACCTCTACCACCACTTCCACCACCACCTCTACCACCACTACCACCCATCTTTATCACCACTACCACCACCATCTCTACCACTACAACCACCACCACCTCTACCACTACAACCACCACCACCACCTCTACCACCACGACCACCACCACCTCTACCACTACTACCACCACCTCTTCCACTACTACCACCACCTCTACCACTAGCACCACCACCTCTACCACTACAGCCACACCTTCGCAGCCATTTTATTACCTTAAAATTAACTATCCTAATACATTCTCGTAAGTAGCTGCCCTAGCTGTGTTGAGTTAGTTGAGCCGCAGATCTATGCGGCATTCAGTGACTGTTGCCTCAAAGTCAATATGTTCGACTGTTGTCGGCTTTGAGGCAGAAGCTCTCGTTCCCCTGAGGCAGAGCAAAGCCGACCGAAGGAGAGAGAAAGACAGTCGACATCTCATCCAGGCTGTAACATAACTTCTGGGCTGCTGCTTTTGCTCGGAGATCACCTCCGCGAGTCTGACGTAGAAACATCTTGCACTTGGTCCCATCCCACCAGAGGTTGTGAACGCTAGAGGAGTGAAGCTGCCTTGATCAATGTTTTGAATTCTCTCCCCATATGCCCTTATCTTGTCGTTCTCGTTCCTCCTGTGTGCAGCATTGAGAACTAAGTTACGGTGACATACGGCCATCGGATAAAAAATCCTGATGTCGAAGAAGGGTCACTGTCCCGCGTCCAAAATCCTCGAGCACTGATGTCAACATGGGCTTCGCTGTATGTGTTTGAAGTCCTATGTTGGAAATTCTCACCGTCAAATGGAAGGAGGGTCGATTCTACCCTGACATCACGACAGATTTCCTTCAACATATGTGCTGTAAGATCCCTCACTTCATCATGCCTCATGCATATGAAGCCCCTTTCTTGCACACCATGGCGTGATCGACGTCATAGGAAGAACCACACACGCATTGGGAGGGCAAACCTTCTACTGGCCTACCATACCTTAGACTCCTTAGAGCAATGACATCTGTAAATTCTTGTTTATTGAGACTGAAACCATTTGCCCTTATCGGGAACGTAGTTAACCAATTCGAGGCGCCCACCTCCTGCGCTATAGCTACTTTTTTTTTCACATTCTCTGGTACTTGCAGCATCAGTTGCTGCAACTTATCACTCTGGCCGTACTGTCGTTCTGTCATAATGGACCGTCGAATCTTGTTTATTTGGCTGGTGTCCACCTCACCTGTTGCGTTCTGAGCTATTATGTGGTTGGTGAGGGCTGCCGTGAGCTTAACTGAGTTTTGATGTTCAGTGGCAGCAATCTCCTCTGGATTGGTCATTCCCATTCCTCCCAGTCTCGGTGGTAGTGCAAGGAGTGATCTTTCTGCTGGGGTTAAGTGAAGATGTTTCACTAATTTGGGAATGAAATTAACGCTGATAGCTTCTTCCAGAGGGTGGAGGAGGGCTCCGATATCAAGGATAGTGCGCACCACCACTACCACAACCTTTACCACTACTACCACTACTACCACCACCTCTACCACTGCTACCACCACCTCTACCATTACTACCACTATCATCTCTGCCATTACTACTACCACCTCTACCACTACTACTACTACCACCACCGCCTTTACCACTAATACTACCACCACCTCTACCACCACTACCATCACCATCTCTACCACTACTGCCACCTCTACCACTACCGCCACCTCGTTTACCACTAATACCACCTCTTCCACCGCTACCACCACCTCTACCACTACTACCACTATCATCTCTGCCATTACCACTACCACCTCTTCCACTACTACTACTACTACCACCACCACCTTTAACACTAATACTACCACCACCGCTACCACCACTACTACCACCACCTCTACCACTGCTACCACCACCTCTACCACTACTACCACTATCATCTCTGCCATTACCACTACCACCTCTACCACTACTACTACTACCACCACCGCCTTTACCACTAATACTACCACCACCTCTACCACCACTACCATCACCATCTCTACCACTACTGCCACCTCTACCACTACCGCCACCTCGTTTACCACTAATACCACCTACCCACCGCTACCACCACCACTTCTACCACTACTACCACCTCTACCACTACCACCACCTCTACACTACCAGCTCTACCACTACTACCACCACCACCTCTACTACTACTACCACCACCTTTACCACTACCAGCTCTACCACTACTACCACCACCACCTCTACCACTACTACCACCACCACCTCTACCACTACTACCACCACCACCACATCTACCTCTACTGCCACCTCCACTACCACTACCACCTCTACCACTACTACCACCACCACATCTACCTCTACTGCCACCTCCACTACCACTACCACCTCTACCACTACTACCACCACCATATCTACCTCTACTGCCACCACCACTACCACTACCACCTCTACCACTACTACCACCACCTCTACTTCTAATACCACCACCTCTACCACTTCTACTACCACCACCTCTACCACTGCTGCCACCACCGCATCTACCTCTACTGCCACCACCACTACCACTACCACCTCTACCACTACTACCACCACCACCTCTACCACTACTACCACCATCAGTACATCTACCACTACTACCACCATCTCCACCACTACCACCACCTCTACCACTATTACCACCACTACCACCACCAGGAGCTGGGGTGGGGGATATAGTTGACAGGATGGACAATATCTTGTCTGGTCATAAGAACAAACCCATTATCTGCCTCAGTGTAGGAGGCATTGATATTGGCCGGTGTAGGAGTGAGGAGCTTCTTGATAAGTTCAAGACAGCTATAGAACGTATTAGGGTGAAGGGAGGGATTCCTATCATATGTGGTGTCCTGCCTAGAAGGAGAGTTGGCAATGAATGGTTGTCAAGGGCAGTTGGTGTCAACGGCCGTCTTGACAGATATTGCAATTCAATATTAGTCCCATTCATTGACAACTGGGACAACTTTTACGTCAGAAGGAACCTTTATGCTAGGGATTGGGTGACAACTCTGGTTGGCTTTCTCGAGAAGGCAGTTCAAAAGATGTCGAAATCTTTAAATTGCTAGGGGAACATCTGAGCACGGGAATCGAGGAGACTGCAGTGGGAGCCGGTATACAAAATGAAAAGTTACAGAGAAATTGTGCTATGAATGATGACAAAACTAAATTAGGCAGTTAATTAAAACCTAAGCGCCACAAAGGGAGGACTCAGATGACGACTTACTTAATTGTCTACTGCACAAACAAAAGAAGTATGAGAAATAATATGGATGAAATCAGAGCATTGGTATGTACCGAAAAAATCGATATAATAGCATTCACCAAAACATGGATTAACTGAGACTCATGTAGGTAACCTGTTGAATACCAAATTAGAGGTTACAAATTATTCCATACCGATAGGCGGATTAGGAAACGAGACAGGGTAGCAATTTATGTCATGGATAATCTGAAGTGCGAAATAAATAAGGAAACAAAAACTAAACTGAATACAGAAACAATTTGGATAGAATTAACCGATGGCAGAGAAAAATTAATCAAAGGAGTAATATATAGACCTCATGATCTCGATAGAGTTAATAACCGACTTATTTGGGATGAAATGTGTAGGGTAGTCAGACATAGCAAAATGTGCATAGTAGGCGACTTTAACTTTAGTGAAATAGATTGGACTAACCTTACGGGTAACTCAGAATTAGAGGATTTTCTTGAAACAGTTCTGGATTGTTTCCAAAGTCAACATAAAACCGAACCCACCTGCAATGTCGAGGTAGGAAACAAAGTAGCTAAGAGCAATCACAAAGAGGTGAGATTCAAATTAGAATTTAATGGCAATCACAAGGAAAATTACATTGTCTCAGATTTCAGAAGGGCAAACTTTGATAGTGTTAAAGGGAAGCTGTGAAAAGAGGTATCACAGAGGGCGACGTCACTTTACCTGGAGACCTGACAATGATAACCTCAAAAATATGACGGTTGAGGATGGCCTGATCATGAGGTCTGAGGTTGACGAGTTCCACAACAATTTATATACTAATGAGTTACTTAATGCACAAAAGCAGAACATACCACACAGAAAACTCAGATCAAATAACCACTACTACCACTATTATCACCACTACTTCTACCACTACTACTCAACTACTACTACGACCATCAATCTTACCACTACTACCACCATCACTCTTACCACTACTACCATTACTACCACCACCAATACCTCTACCACCACCACCTGTACCCCAGGTCTGAGCCCGTGTATAGCCTAAAGTCACTGCTTTTGGGATGATGCAGAGCTGAAGGAGGTGACTAAGGCGAGGCTTAAGGACCGGATGGAATATTTCTATAAGACCGACATAGTGAGAGTGAAAGGCAAATGGAATGAGTTGTATTAAAGGTGCTTCATCCTCATCTGTAAGGAAATGTATCCAATCACAGCTGGGTGCGAACCAGCGACCCGTAGAACAGGACGTGAGTATTTTACCCACTCGACAGCCGCGCCCTAGAGAGTCATTTAATGAGACAATCTTTCATTAGAAGTAAAATTTATAGATGACGTCAATATTTTATAAGAGAAAGACTACCGGATGACGTCACCTTAACGAGACAAGTTCTAAATGACGTCATCCTTTGTGTGTGGGGGGGGGGGGGAGATGTGCATGTATGGAGGGAGGGATGTGAGTGTGGGGAGGGGTGATGTGTATGTGAAGGAAGGGAGGATGTGTATGTGAAGGGAGGGCTGTGAGTGAGTGGAGGAGGATGTATATGTGAAGGGAAGGGTGTGTGTGTGTGTGTGTGTGTGTGTGTGTGACCAGCAGCCTCTCGGACATGCCTTCACCGCTCCTACATTCCTCTTTAATTACTGGTAACTCGCCCGACCATTAATTAGAGCAAGAAAAAAGTTGATCAGTCCACCTGAATATTATGATTCTTGCCCCAAGTATTTCCTTGGCGGGAGGTGTTGAGGTGGCCGGCCGCTCCCCCAGTAGTGGCTCCTGCCTCAGGTAACGTCACCGCCTCCCTCACACCTCCGCTAACTACCTGAGTCTAGACAATCCTTACGCAACGTGTCCTGTTCTTTACCTTGTGAGTTTATCATTTTCTTATATTTTTTTTAGAAAGTCAAGTCGACGGGAAAATGGTAACTATATCTGTTGACTGAAAAGAGGAAATATTTGAGAGTTAACACCGCCATAAGACTGTTATTCCCTAACCAAATATTATTATCTAGTGAAAGTATTTTGGTAGTTCAAGAAAGATTCTCGCCGTAAAGGTGAACTGTACAAAAAACTTGCCACTCACTCTGGCAATAAAGGGAGGTGGATCCTTCAGCCCGAGTGCACTTCAACAGTAAGAGTCATCGTGGGACCTTTTTTCTCTCCTTAGTTGTCCTGAGGTGCTGGACTTCGTGACCTTGGACGACGCCCTTCACATTATCCGATTAACGACAAAAATCTTAAGTTTTCTATAAATATTTTCATTAATTTTGCGTTGTTACCTCCAGCTCCTCGCTGTCTCTTGTCGCGCTCAGCAACATTCTCGGACCTTAGAAAATTTTTAGATAAACTTTAATTAATTTGCCTCCATGAATATTCGCCGAAGGTTGAGCAAATAATATTTCCCCGAACCTCCTCAATTCCTTAATTAAAAGAATAGAATCTTGCCCATTATCGAAGCGACCCGAGTACTTGAGGGAACAATGTCCTGCCAAGTTTCAAGAAACTCCGTCCACTGCTTGAAGCTCAAGTTCCCAATTAGTTTCTAACGTTACCAACAATCTGAAAAAAAAATCAAGTCCTCGTTACTGAGGACCGTTGCCTACCAAGATGGGCGCTACATACTGATATTCTTACCTGGAAAAGATAAAGAAACCCATTATTTCAGCCATTTTCTAATTATTCAGACTACAAACAGCACTACAACATTATCGCGCACCAACACACGTGATATAAACAATTCATTCATGAACAAAGTGACACTGGCTGATCATCTGACCTAACTTGGTCACATCGTCCTCACTACACATCTGATGTTATTTTATTCCTACAGAGTGTTTCTCTGTTTACTTTTTACATATAACAGGGCGGGAAACTCTACCTCTCACAGTGGAAGTGGCTTCAGTGATCTTCCTCCCGAGCGGTCTACAAGGAAGACAGCTCAGGCCGCTAACCTTCCGAGTTGATCTGGAGAAACTTTTCAGTGATTACGTTGATCATATCCTCCACTAAACCGATGACTCTCCTGGAACGTTTACAAGCGAGCATTTGAAAGGTCAAGAACCCAGTTGTACGGAGTCAAGTCCACGGGGGTGGATCCTGCAACTCTTTCAAGTATTTATCTATATATATATATATATATATATATATATATATATATATATATATATATATATATATATATGTATATATATATATATATATATATTGCCTCCTTACCCCAGGAATTGTCAATTTAGCCAATTACTCTTAATTCGGAAACCCTGCCCTATCAGCAAAAAATAAATACAAAAATTAAATATATATATATATATATATATATATATATATATATATATATATATATATATATATATATATATATATATATATATATATGGTGGAGGTGTGTCTGAACCAGCGGCAGGTTGAAAGAGAATCTAAGTCTTCCGTCGTACATTTACCTCAAAGCCGAAGTGTGCATACGCGTCTGCGTAGGTTTTCAGGATCTCCTGTAGGTCGTGTTCAGTGTGAGCAACAAGGGTGAGGTCGTCTGCATACTGAAGTTCAGTAATGGAAGTTGCCGACACCTTTGTTCTTGCCTGGAGTCGTCTTATGTTGAAAAGACCCTTCATCCGGTACTCGATGTCCACCCCGCTGGCTAAATTGGCACTGGCACGAGTAAGGAAGGCAGTCAAGAAGATGGAAAAGAGAGTTGGTGCCAGTACACACCCTTGTTTAACCCCTGTTTTGATGGGGAAGAACTCTGACTGGGTGCCGTTGTACAGGACACTGCCGTTCATGACATCTTGGAGTTGCCTTACAATGGAGATGAATTTTGGTTGGCAGCCAAAACGGCTGAAGGTCCACCAGAGGGCTTCCCTGCTGACCCAGTCGAAGTCCTTAGTTAGGTCGATAAAGCCATGTACAGGTCATGACGCTGTTCTCTGCACTTGTCTTGTATCTGACGGGCAGCAAAGATTATGTCAGTGGTGTCAGGTGATGGTCAAGCACACACACACACCTCTCAACACACCCTTACATACACTCATCACACCCTCAACACACTCTCAACAAACCCTCACATACACTCAACACACCCTCACATACACTCATCACACCCTCACATACACTCATCACACCCTCACATACACTCATCACACCCTCAACACACACTCAACAAACCCTCTCATACACTCAACACACCCTCACATACACTCATCACACCCTCAACACACTCTCAGCACACCCTCACTTACACTCTCAACAAACCCTCACATACATTCAACACACTCTCAACACACTCTCACATAGTAACAAATATTATATCTGTCTCTACTTTAATGTAACATATTTCATGCGCCAAATTACTCTTTTATTTTATTTTTTAATTCTTTATATTTATTTACTTATTTATTTATATACTTATTCTTCTGTCTCTTTATACTCGTGAGAGGTGGAGAGGGCGAGGGAGGTAATTGTTTACGTTTGGGGAGAGGGTGTGAGGGGAGGGGGAGTACAGGACTAACGGTCAGACTAGAAAGGCCTACACCACCAAGCACTAGCAAGGTTTGGCAGTGAACTAATACACCACCCTCGTCATCGCCACCTCCTGCCACCAGCAGCCCCCCACCCACCTCGCTCAGTCCGCCACTACAACAAAATTCAGCCCATAAGAGCCCGCACCGAAAGATATAAGAATAGCACCATCCCATCTATTGTTAAAATAATAAACAACTCCTGATTTATGTACTGTACAGCCCTGTAAATGTATTCAACCCATATTATATCATTATGTCTAAATCAAATGTAAGTCTGTATATTTTCAGTCACCGGCTGCAACTCTATTAATAAACCGTTTATTATTATTATTATTATTTTTATTATTATTTATTATTATAAGATATCAATACTTCACTGAGGGGAAATATAGGATAGTTATTGTATATAGGACTCACCGCACTACTGCATAATACCAAGACTTGCATGACAATGTTTTAGTCAACACAAGGTAATTGAGAACTCTTCATAATGGTTCTTCACTTATTAACGACGTTACTCAAATTGAACAGTTACACTTCAAAACAATAAACCGAAATCCCTAGCGGGAAACGGATCAAACCTAACGGGTACTGACGTTATAGCCGCCATATGAGGAGGTGACACCCAGGACACAACCACTCTTAACTCTTACCAAACGCAGACTCCTGGTGGGCCCACGAGGGACGCCAAAACTTTCATTCATGACGTCACGCATCATAGGCTTTCTTATTGATCGAATACAGTCCTAAGGCCTTCATACTATTGGCTTAAAATTGGCGGGAACTCTCAAGTGGCGGGAAATTCATGAAATTGTTACAACATACACCCTCAACACACCCTCAACACACCCTTTCAATGTAAATAACAAAGTGTGGGGCCAGACATACTGCCTCACACTCCTGTACTCACGCAGTTGTGAATAAGTTACCCTTTATGTATAGAACTAAACAAATAATTTATTTGAAATACTGTGTAGCATTCACTGCCATAATATCCTGACCACGGGGGCTAGTTACACTAACCCTTTGTGGCCTCTGCTCTGTAATCCTTTTGTGCTTCCGCTCACAGGATGAGTATGGGGTGTACAATGAACTAGCCGCTGTAAGTGGTAAAATTAAAAATATATTAAATCTCAACACACACACACACACACACACACACACACATACCCTCAACACCCTCACACACACATTCTCAACACACACACACACACACACACTCACTCTTAACACACCCTCAACACACCCTCTCAACACACACACACATACCCGTCACCACACCCTCACGCATACCCTCAACACCCTCACACACACCCTCACAAACACACACACCCACTCTCTCAACACACACACTGCCCTTGGCCTCACCTTCACACACCCAGGCAGCACAAGTAGCCCGGCAGGGGTAGCCGTCATCAGCGTAAGTGTAATGTTAAGTATAGAGTAGAGGCAGTGGGTGCCCGCGAGCAGGTGGGAGGAGTTGCCTGTAGGAGCGGCTGCCTGTGTAGGAGGAGCTGCCTGTGTGGGAGGAGCTGCCTGTAGGAGCGGCTGCCTGTGTAGGAGGAGCTGCCTGTGTGGGAGGAGCTGCCTGTGTGGGAGGAGCTGTCTGTGGGAGGTGGTACCTGAGTGGGAGGTGGTACCTGTGGGAGGTGGTACCTGTGGGAGGTGGTACCTGTGGTAGGTGGTACCTGTGTGGGAGGAGCTGCCTGTGGTAGCTGGTACATGAGTGGGAGGTGTTACCTGTGGGAGGTGGTACCTGTGTGGGAGGAGCTGCCTGTGGTAGGTGGTACATGAGTGGGAGGTGTTACCTGTGGGAGGTGGTACATGAGTGGGAGGTGTTACCTGTGGGAGGTGGTACCTGTGTGGGAGGAGCTGCCTGTGGTAGATGGTACCTGTGGGAGGTGGTACCTGTGTGGGAGGAGTTGCCTATGTGGGAGGAGCTGCCTGTGGGAGGGGCTGCCTGTGTGGGAGGAGTTGCCTGCTGGAGTGGCTAGCTGTGGGAGATGATACCTGTGGGAGGTGGTATCTACGAGAATAGCTTGGTAAGGGGTCCTTGTGGGGGACGTTGCCTGTGGGAGTGGCTACCTGTGGGAGTAACTGCCTGATGGATGTTAACAAGGAAATCTACACCCTGAAATAGGAGGAAGGAGGTGCCTGGTGGAAGAGGTTAGCTAGGAGGTGGTGTACCCAGGAGCAGGAGTGAGGAGTGGAGGCCCGGGTCTGAGTTACGACGCACCACAGCACAGATTAAGTTCAATAACTGGGACACTCGGCGGGGATGGATGGGTCTAGCTTCCATCATCATGGCCGAGTAATGACCCTCTTCTTTATCCTCTTATGGCGTCTTTTTGCTCCTCTTGCTTCGTTGTGAGTGTTGGAGATGAGAACTTGTCTCGCCCGGTTTTTCCTCCCGGTACTTGGTGGTGGAGGGTGAGCCAGAGATGCTAGTATTGTCCTCCACCATGGTGCTTGGTAGTGGTGGTGGGTGAGCCAGAGATGCTAGTATTGTCCTCCACCATGGTGCTTGGTAGTGGTGGTGGGTGAGCCAGAGATGCTAGTATTGTCCTTCACCATGGTGCTTGGTAGTGGTGGTGGGTGAGCCAGAGATGCTAGTATTGTCCTCCACCATGGTGCTTGGTAGTGGTGGTGGGTGAGCCAGAGATGCTAGTATTGTCCTTCACCATGGTGCTTGGTAGTGGTGGTGGGTGAGCCAGAGATGCTAGTATTGTCCTTCACCATGGTGCTTGGTAGTGGTGGTGGGTGAGCCAGAGATGCTAGTATTGTCCTCCACCATGGTGCTTGGTAGTGGTGGTGGGTGAGCCAGAGATGCTAGTATTGTCCTCCACCATGGTGCTTGGTAGTGGTGGAGGGTGAGCCAGAGATGCTAGTATTGTCCTCCACCATGGTGCTTGGTAGTGGTGGTGGGTGAGCCAGAGATGCTAGTATTGTCCTCCACCATGGTGCTTGGTAGTGGTGGTGGGTGAGCCAGAGATGCTAGTATTGTCCTCCACCATGGTGCTTGGTAGTGGTGGTGGGTGAGCCAGAGATGCTAGTATTGTCCTCCACCATGGTGCTTGATAGTGGTGGTGGGTGAGCCAGAGATGCTAGTATTGTCCTCCACCATGGTGATTGGTAGTGGTGGTGGGTGAGCCAGAGATGCTAGTATTGTCCTTCACCATGGTGCTTGGTAGTGGTGGTGGGTGAGCCAGAGATGCTAGTATTGTCCTCCACCATGGTGCTTGGTAGTGGTGGTGGGTGAGCCAGAGATGCTAGTATTGTCCTCCACCATGGTGCTTGGTAGTGGTGGTGGGTGAGCCAGAGATGCTAGTATTGTCCTCCACCATGGTTCTTGGTAGTGGTGGTGGGTGAGCCAGAGATGCTAGTATTGTCCTCCACCATGGTTCTTGGTAGTGGTGGTGGGTGAGCCAGAGATGCTAGTATTGTCCTCCACCATGGTGCTTGGTAGTGGTGGTGGGTGAGCCAGAGATGCTAGTATTGTCCTCCACCATGGTGCTTGGTAAGAACATAAGAACATAAGAATGGAGGAAACTGCAGCGGGCCTATTGGCCCATACTGGGCAGTCCCGTTTACACCCAACCCCTATTGCTCATATGAGCATCCAACCTATGTTTGAAGCAATTCAGCGTATTCGAGTTAATGATGATATTTGGTAACTTGTTCCATTCATCCACTACTCTGTTTCCAAACCAGTGTTTACCTATTTCACGCCTAAATCTAAATTTGTCCAATTTAAAACCATTGTTACGAGTTCGCTCCTGGTTGGATAATTTGAGTACCTTTGTAATGTCCCCTTTGTTTAGCCCTGCCTTCCATTTATACACCTCTATCAGGTCGCCCCTCGCTCTACGTCTCTCAAGGGAGTGCAAATTAAGATGCTTTAACCTGTCTCTATACTCAAGGTTCCTGATACCCGGGATTAGTCTTGTCATTCTCCTCTGGATTCTTTCCAAGGATTCTATATCCATTCTGTAATACGGTGACCAGAACTGGACTGCGTAATCCAGGTGTGGTCTCACAAGAGCAAGATACAGTTTTAGGATGACCTCGCTAGTCTTGTAACTAACACTCCTTTGTATGAACCCAAGTACTTTATTAGCCTTGTTACGAGCAAAAACACATTGTTTACTTGGCTTAAGGTTCCTACTTATCATTACTCCTAAATCTCTCTCGCAGTCAGATTTCTCTATGGCATCGTTGTTCATCTGGTATCTGGTTTCCCTGTTTACATTCCCTATACTGAGTACTTTACATTTGTCAATGTTGAATTTCATCTGCCATTTTAAAGACCATTCGAAAAATTTGTTTAGATCCTCCTGTAGTTTTGCCGAGTCCTCGTCAGATTTGATAACACGTCCTATTTTAGTATCATCAGCAAATTTACTTATGTTGCTGTCTATGCCGATATCTATGTCGTTTATGTATATAATAAACAATAATGGTCCAAGTACTGAGCCTTGGGGAACTCCACTTGTGACGTTGCTCCAATGGGACTTAGTGCCGTTAATGCTCACTCGCTGTTTTCTGTCCTGTAACCACGCCCTAATCCATTTAAGGATGTCACCTTTGATGCCATGAGCTTCTACCTTTCTAATTAGTCTTTCGTGGGGTACTCTGTCGAAGGCTTTGCTAAAGTCGAGATATACCACATCATAATTGTGCCCCTCGTCCACTGATTCGAAAACTGATGAAAAGAATGTTAATAGATTAGTTAGGCAAGAACGTCCGCTTGTGAAGCCATGCTGGGAATCATTGATCAATCTGTGCTTCTCCAGGTGATTTCGAATAGAGTTTGAAATGATTGCTTCCAGTAATTTGCCTACTATTGATGTTAGACTGATTGGGCGGTAGTTAGAGGATAGTGATCTATCCCCCTTCTTGAATATCGGTATTACATTCGCTATCCTCCAGGATTCTGGTACTACACCTGTTTTTAAGGACATGTTAAACAACTTTGCTAAGGGCATACTAAGCTCTTCCTTACATTCCTTTAATACTCTGGCAAATATCTCATCGGGACCAGGTGACTTATTAGGCTTTAGTTTGTCTATTTGCTTACTAACATCGTTACTAGTCACTACTATCTCACTTAATTTGTTTTCTTCACTATCTCTGAATAGAGTCGGTGCCTCGGGTATCATGTTTAAATTTTCGCTGGTGAAAACTGTTGAAAAATATTTATTCAAATTATTGCTCATTTCTCCGTCGTTATCAGTGAGCTCGCCGGAGTCTGACCGTATTGGTCCAATCTTTTCTCGTGTTTTAGTTTGGTACATTTGGTAGAATCCTTTGGGGTTTGTCTTTGCCTCCCTTGCTATCCTTACCTCATTATTCCTCTTTGCTTTCCTTATCTCGGTTTTAACCCTACTCGCCAATACCCTATAATAGTCCCGGAGGTGAATTTCGCCACGATTTATCCTTCTACCTATAGCCTTCCTTTGGCCAATGATGTTCTTTAAATAATTATTTATCCATTTAGGGTCATTGTTGTTTGATCTGAGTTTTTTGTATGGTATGTTCTGCCTTTGTGCATTAAGTAACTCACTATTTAAATTGTCGTGGAACTCGGCAATCTCAGATCTCGTTATCAGGTCGGTGTCATCTGTCAGGTTCACGGCCAAGCGCGACACCCCCTCTCTTAGCTGCCTCTTTAAACTGTCAAAGTTTGCCCTTCTGAAATCTGGTACTTTAGTGGAATTTTCCTTACGTCTGCCCTGAAAATCTAACTGGAATCGAATTTCTTTGTGATCGCTGTTTGCAAGTTCGTTCCCTACCTCGACATTGCTAATGAGGTTTTCTCTGTTTGACAAAACTAAATCCAATATATTATTACCCCGTGTGGGTTCGGTTATATGTTGACTTAGGAAACAGTCCTGGATCGTCTCGAGAAAATCCTCTGATTCGGAGTTTCCCGTAAGGTCGGTCCAATCTATTTGGCCAAGGTTAAAGTCGCCTACTATACAGACTTTGTTGTGTATGGAAGCCCTGCGCATTTCATCCCAGATAAGTCGCTCATTGACTCTGTCAAGATTGGGGGGTCTATATATTACTCCTGTGATTAATTTTTCCCGACCGTCGCTTAATTCTATCCAAATTGTTTCTGTATTCCTCTCAGTTTTTATTTCCTTATTTATTTCACACTTCAGATTATCCCTAACATAGATTGCTACTCCGCCTCCTTTCCTGGTCTGCCTATCGGTATGGAACAGTTTGTAACCCGCAATTTGGTATTCGACTGGTAATTCACGTGTGTCTAGGTTGATCCATGTTTCAGTGAATGCAATTATATCGATTTCTTCTGTACATACCAAGGCCCTAATATCATCCATTTTGTTTCTCATACTTCTACTGTTCGCGTAATATACATTTAAGTTAGTCGTGTTCTGAGTCCTTCCCTTACCGCGTTTAGTTTTAAACTCCCTGTCTAATTTAGTTATGTCATCATTCCTAACACTATTTCCCTGTAATCTTTCGCCTTGTTTACCCGCTCCCACTGCAGTCTCCTCCACCCCCGTGCCCCTATGTTCTCTTAGCAGTTTAAAGACTTCGATATCTTTTGAACTGCCCCCTCTAGAGCCCCAGCCAGGGTTGCTACTCCATCCCTAGACAGGTGCACCCCATCCCTAGCATAAAGGTCCCTTCTGCCATAGAAGTTGTCCCAGTTGTCAATGAATGGGACTGATATTGACTTGCAATATCTGTCAAGACGGTCGTTAACACCAACTGCCCTTGACAACCATTCACTGCCAACTCTCCTTCTAGGCAGGACACCGCATATGATAGGGATCCCTCCCTTAGTCCTAATACGATCTATGGCTGCCTTGAACTTATCAAGAAGCTCCTCGCTCCTACACCGGCCAATATCATTGCCTCCTGCACTGAGGCAGATAATGGGTTTGTTCCCATTACCAGACAAGATATTGTCCATCCTGTCAATTATATCCCCCACCCCAGCTCCTGGCAAACACACCCTCATCCTATTTTTGTTTTTACCACAAAAGGCCCTGTCCATGTACCTTACCTGTGAGTCACCAACAATTAAAGTTTTTATACCTTCCTTGTCATCCCTGTCCCTGACTGTACTAACGTCTAATTCGTCTATCAAGGGACTGAACGGGTTGGTACACTTAGCTGTTGTTGTCGTTGTTGTCGTATCCTTGGTGTGCTTCTTCACCAAAAGCTTTGTCTTCCCACTACTCACAATTTTCCACTCGCTTGATTTTTCGTCAGCCACTGGCTTTACTCGTCCAGCCTCTCCTTTTAACATCGCCAGCTCTTCCCTTAATTTCAAGTTCTCCAACTTGACCTTCGCCAATTCTTCAGTGGACCACTCCAGTTTGGTCACCAAACTCTCATACCCAAGACCGCACCTTGCTCTGGCCATATCTGATAATTATCCCTCCGGAGCTAACCCTGCCGTGACCTTTCCCCTAGTGAGGTCAGAACACAACTCAAAGGTGGGTGAGGCAGAGATGCTAGTATTGTCCTCCACCATGGTACTTGGTAGTGGTGGTGGGTGAGCCAGAGATGCTAGTATTGTCCTTCACCATGGTGCTTGGTAGTGGTGGTGAATGAGGCAGAGATGTCCTCCATCATGGTACTTCAGTGGTGGGGGGGGGGGGGGGTGAGGCACAACTGAAACATAATGGTAAAATAATACAAAATAATTTGTTTAAAACCGCTGTCAGTCGTAAGTCTTTTTGGATATGTTGAAAAGGAAAACGAGTTCCATAATCTTTGTACTCTTCTCTCGCAAACTTACAGAGGAGCTGCGGAAGTGCGTTTGGTGGGTCACGCCTGTGTAAGAGAGAGAAGTTTTGGGGTGAATATGGGTCCCACAGCCTCGGTAAAGAAGTAAGCTTTATGGACGCTATAAAGCTCAACCTCGTTCATTTTCCCAACTTAAATCTCGCACGTGATCACAGCTGAGACGACTGGAGGTGACCAGATGCAAACCAGAGGTCTTTATGACAGGAGACGAGCGCCGTATCCATTCTGCCATTGAGATTGAGAGACAAAATCAGGGCAGAAACAGGGTGTGTGGAGCTTAACTTGGATCACACGTAATAATGAAGCACCTTCTTCTCCATTACTAGACATGCCATTGTTCACAAGAGCAGAAGCCGTGAGAGTGAAATGCTTACGACGAGAGAGAGAGAGAGAGAGAGAGAGAGAGAGAGAGAGAGAGAGAGAGAGAGAGAGAGAGAGACTGTTGTTTGAGATACTTGATTTCGTATGATGCATATGGGCAGCAGGTAGTGGTAGTAGTGGTAGATCCTGATGTGGTAAGTAGTAGTGATACTAGTTGTAGAGCCTGGCGAAGTAGGTAGTGGTTGATCCTGGCGTGGTTGGTAGTGGTAGAGCCTGGCGTGGATGGTAGTGGTAGAGCCTGGCGTGGTTGGTAGTGGTAGAGCCTGGCATGGTAGGTAGTGGTAGAGTCTGGCGTGGTAGGTAGTGGTAGGTAGTGGTAGAGCTTGGCGTGGTAGGTAGTGGGTGAGCTTGGCGTGGTAGGTAGTGGTAGAGCCTGGCGTGGTAGGTAGTTGTAGAGTTTGGCGTGGTAGGTAGTGGTAGGTAGTGGTAGAGCTTGGCGTGGTAGGTAGTGGTAGAGCTTGGCGTGGTAGGTAGTGGTAGAGCCTGGCGTGGTAGGTAGTGGTAGAGCCTGGCGTGGTAGGTAGTGGTAGAGCTTGGCGTGGTAGGTAGTGGTAGAGCCTGGCGTGGTAGGTAGTGGTAGAGCCTGGCGTGGTAGGTAGTAGTAGAGCCTGGCGTGGTAGGTAGTGGTAGAGCCTGGCGTGGTAGGTAGTTGTAAGTAGTAGTAGAGCCTGGCGTGGTAGGTAGTAGTAGAGCCTAGCGTGGTAGGTAGTGGTTGGTAGTGGTAGAGCTTGGCGTGGTAGGTAGTGGTAGAGCCTGGCGTGGTAGGTAGTGGTAGAGCCTGGCGTGGTAGGTAGTGATAGAGCCTGGCGTGGTAGGTAGATGTAAGTAGTAGTAGAGCCTGGCGTGGTAGGTAGTGGTAGAGCCTGGCGTGGTAGGTAGTGGTAGAGCCTGGCGTGGTAGGTAGTGGTAGAGCTTGGCGTGGTAGGTAGTTGTAAGTAGTCGTAGAGCCTGGCGTGGTAGGTAGTAGTAGAGCCTGGCGTGGTAGGTAGTGGTAGAGCCTGGCGTGGTAGGTAGTGGTAGGGCTTGGCGTGGTAGGTAGTGGTAGAGCCTGGCGTGGTAGGTAGTTGTAAGTAGTAGTAGAGCCTGGCGTGGTAGGTAGTGGTAGAGCCTGGCGTGGTAGGGAGTTGTAAGTAGTGGTAGAGCCTGGCGTGGTAGGTAGTGGTAGAGCTTGGCGTGGTTGGTAGTGGTAGAGCCTGGCGTGGTAGGTAGTAGTAGAGCTTGGCGTGGTAGGTAGTGGTAGAGCTTGGCGTGGTAGGTAGTAGTAGAGCCTGGCGTGGTAGGTAGTGGTAGAGCCTGTCGTGGTTGGTAGTGGTAGAGCCTGGCATGGTAGGTAGTGGTAGAGTCTGGCGTGGTAGGTAGTGGTAGGTAGTGGTAGAGCTTGGCGTGGTAGGCAGTGGGTGAGCTTGGCGTGGTAGGTAGTGGTAGAGCCTGGCGTGGTAGGTAGTTGTAGAGTTTGGCGTGGTAGGTAGTGGTAGGTAGTGGTAGAGCTTGGCGTGGTAGGTAGTGGTAGAGCTTGGCGTGGTAGGTAGTGGTAGAGCCTGGCGTGGTAGGTAGTGGTAGAGCTTGGCGTGGTAGGTAGTGGTAGAGCCTGGCGTGGTAGGTAGTGGTAGAGCCTGGCGTGGTAGGTAGTAGTAGAGCCTGGCGTGGTAGGTAGTGGTAGAGCCTGGCGTGGTAGGTAGTTGTAAGTAGTAGTAGAGCCTGGCGTGGTAGGTAGTAGTAGAGCCTAGCGTGGTAGGTAGTGGTTGGTAGTGGTAGAGCTTGGCGTGGTAGGTAGTGGTAGAGCCTGGCGTGGTAGGTAGTGGTAGAGCCTGGCGTGGTAGGTAGTGATAGAGCCTGGCGTGGTAGGTAGATGTAAGTAGTAGTAGAGCCTGGCGTGGTAGGTAGTGGTAGAGCCTGGCGTGGTAGGTAGTGGTAGAGCCTGGCGTGGTAGGTAGTGGTAGAGCTTGGCGTGGTAGGTAGTTGTAAGTAGTCGTAGAGCCTGGCGTGGTAGGTAGTAGTAGAGCCTGGCGTGGTAGGTAGTGGTAGAGCCTGGCGTGGTAGGTAGTGGTAGGGCTTGGCGTGGTAGGTAGTGATAGAGCCTGGCGTGGTAGGTAGTGGTAGAGCCTGGCGTGGTAGGTAGTAGTAGAGCCTGGCGTGGTAGGTAGTGGTAGAGCCTGGCGTGGTAGGTAGTTGTAAGTAGTAGTAGAGCCTGGCGTGGTAGGTAGTGGTTGGTAGTGGTAGAGCTTGACGTGGTAGGTAGTGGTAGAGCCTGGCGTGGTGGGTAGTGGTAGAGCTTGGCGTGGTTGGTAGTGGTAGAGCCTGGCGTGGTAGGTAGTAGTAGAGCTTGGCGTGGTAGGTAGTGGTAGAGCTTGGCGTGGTAGGTAGTAGTAGAGCCTGGCGTGGTAGGTAGTGGTAGAGCCTGGCGTGGTAGGTAGTGGTAGAGCCTGGCGTGGTTGGTAGTGGTAGAGCTTGGCGTGGTTGGTAGTGGTAGAGCCTGGCGTGGTAGGTAGTAGTAGAGCTTGGCGTGGTAGGTAGTGGTAGAGCCTGGCGTGGTAGGTAGTAGTAGAGCTTGGCGTGGTAGGTAGTGGTAGAGCTTGGCGTGGTTGGTAGTGGTAGAGCCTGGCGTGGTAGGTAGTTGTAAGTAGTAGTAGAGCCTGGCGTGGTAGGTAGTGGTAGAGCTTGGCGTGGTAGGTAGTGGTAAAGTCTGGCGTGGTAGGTAGTGGTAAAGCCTGGCGTGGTAGGGAGTTGTAAGTAGTGGTAGAGCCTGGCGTGGTTCGTAGTGGTAGAGCCTGGCGTGGTAGGTAGTGGTAGAGCTTGGTGTGGTTGGTAGTGGTGGAGCCTGGCGTGGTAGGTAGTGGTAGAGCCTGGCGTGGTAGGGAGTTGTAAGTAGTGGTAGAGCTTGGCGTGGTAGGTAGTGGTAGAGTCTGGCGTGGTAGGTAGTGGTAAAGCCTGGCGTGGTAGGGAGTTGTAAGTAGTGGTAGAGCCTGGCGTGGTTCGTAGTGGTAGAGCCTGGCGTGGTAGGTAGTGGTAGAGCTTGGTGTGGTTGGTAGTGATGGAGCCTGGCGTGGTAGGTAGTGGTAGAGCCTGGCGTGGTAGGTAGTGGTAGAGCCTGGTGTGGTAGGTAGTAGTAGAGCTTGGCGTGGTAGGTAGTGGTAGAGCTTGGCGTGGTTGGTAGTGGTAGAGCCTGGCGTGGTAGGTAGTTGTAAGTAGTAGTAGAGCCTGGCGTGGTAGGTAGTGGTAGAGCCTGGCGTGGTAGGGAGTTGTAAGTAGTGGTAGAGCCTGGCGTGGTAGGTAGTAGTAGAGCTTGGTGTGGTAGGTAGTGGTAGAGCTTGGCGTGGTTGGTAGTGGTAGAGCCTGGCGTGGTAGGTAGTTGTAAGTAGTAGTAGAGCCTGGCGTGGTAGGTAGTGGTAGAGCTTGGCGTGGTAGGTAGTGGTAGAGTCTGGCGTGGTAGGTAGTGGTAAAGCCTGGCGTGGTAGGTAGTGGTAGAGCCTGGCGTGGTAGGGAGTTGTAAGTAGTGGTAAAGCCTGGCGTGGTTCGTAGTGGTAGAGCCTGGCGTGGTAGGTAGTGGTAGAGCTTGGTGTGGTTGGTAGTGGTGGAGCCTGGCGTAGTAGGTAGTGGTAGAGCCTGGCGTGGTAGGTAGTTGTAAGTAGTGGTAGAGCCTGGCGTGGTAGGTAGTGGTAGAGCCTGGCGTGGTAGGGAGTTGTAAGTAGTGGTAGAGCCTGGCGTGGTTCGTAGTGGTAGAGCCTGGCGTGGTAGGTAGTGGTAGAGCTTGGTGTGGTTGGTAGTGGTGGAGCCTGGCGTCGTAGGTAGTGGTAGAGCCTGACGTGGTAGGTAGTTGTAAGTAGTGGTAGAACCTGGCGTGGTAGGTAGTGGTAGAGCCTGGCGTGGTAGGGAGTTGTAAGTAGTGGTAGAGCTTGGCGTGGTAGGTAGTGGTAGAGTCTGGCGTGGTAGGTAGTAGTAGAGCTTGGCGTGGTAGGTAGTGGTAGAGCTTGGCGTGGTTGGTAGTGGTAGAGCCTGGCGTGGTAGGTAGTGGTAGAGCCTGGCGTGGTAGGTAGTAGTAGAGCTTGGCGTTGGTAGGTAGTGGTAGAGCTTGGCGTGGTTGGTAGTGGTAGAGCCTGGCGTGGTAGGTAGTTGTAAGTAGTAGTAGAGCCTGGCGTGGAAGGTAGTGGTAGAGCTTGGCGTGGTAGGACGTGGTAGAGTCTGGCGTGGTAGGTAGTGGTAAAGCCTGGCGTGGTAGGGAGTTGTAAGTAGTGGTAGAGCCTGGCGTGGTTCGTAGTGGTAGAGCCTGGCGTGGTAGGTAGTGGTAGAGCTTGGTGTGGTTGGTAGTGGTGGAGCCTGGCGTGGTAGGTAGTGGTAGAGCCTGGCGTGGTAGGTAGTTGTAAGTAGTGGTAGAGCCTGGCGTGGTAGGTAGTGGTAGAGCCTGGCGTGGTAGGGAGTTGTAAGTAGTGGTAGAGCTTGGCGTGGTAGGTAGTGGTAAAGCCTGGCGTGGTAGGGAGTTGTAAGTAGTGGTAGAGCCTGGCGTGGTTCGTAGTGGTAGAGCCTGGCGTGGTAGGTAGTGGTAGAGCTTGGTGTGGTTGGTAGTGGTGGAGCCTGGCGTGGTAGGTAGTGGTAGAGCCTGGCGTGGTAGGTAGTGGTAGAGCCTGGCGTGGTAGGTAGTGGTTGATCCTGGCGTGGTAGATAGTGGTAGAGTCTGGCGTGGTAGGTAGTGGTAGGTAGTGGTAGAGCCTGGCGTGGTAGTTAGTTGTAAGTAGTGGTTGATCCTGGCGTGGTAGGTAGTGGTAGGTAGTGGTAGAGTTTGGCGTGGTAGGTAGTGGCGGCAGAGAGGAGTATATTTATGTGGAACTACTGTGTCCACCTGGGCCAGACTGGGTGAGGCAGCCTGGGGCGGTGGCCAACGAGGAGGGAACACACGCAACGAGGTACCAGGATGTTGTGTACCACGCCCCTCTCTCCGCTCACCTGGGTACAGTAAGGCTGATCAGTCACTCATACACGTCCTTCACCTGGGTACAGTAATGCTAATCAGTCACTCATACACGGCCTTCACCTGGGTACAGTAAGGCTAACCAGTCACTCATACACTTGTTTTAACCCGGTTCTATGGTTACCTCATATATATTAAGTATTATATTTATGTAAAATTTCTCGTCGAGGTGAATTTTTGTTTTGATAAATGTTCACTTAGAAAGATTTTTTGTACCCCACCGACCGAGGAGAGGTAGGGTACAGCTGTCGCCATCGTGTTCGTCTCTTGCACCACAAATACCTGACTTGACCTACTCGTTACAGTATGTACAAGAAAATTGACTTGGATCTTGACAAAGTGTTTCAACCCGTGACACATAAGAGCCTCTTGTTGGAGCTCTCCAGGAACATCATCATAGTGAGACACTTTCCAGGGTTGGTGACACCGTCATCCTCTATAATGGATTATCTTGTTGAAGGCCTATGATTACTAGCGGCCGCGGGCCATGGCTGGACCTGCACGACTTTTACTCTGATAACGTTAAATGGGGATAATTGCCTGTTAGGGATAACTTCCACATTTTCCTTACCTTTGGACACTTCTCTCTGGCCATAAACAGCCAGGAACATCATCATAATACATATAAATGATTAACGTCATGCAAAACCTAACCTAACCTGGTGATACGGTATAAATTACAGACTAATAATGAAAAGTAGTATCAAAATAGCACTGGGTGCGGTGTGACTAACGGGGTCAGGTGTGACTGACGGGGCCAAGTGTTACTGTAACGGGGTTAGGCTGTGACGGTGACAATGTGGCTGTAATCGGACTTATGTGGCTGTTACAGTGCAGATGTGGCTGTAACAGTGCAGATGTGGCTGTAACACTGCAGATGTGGCTGTTTCATTGTAGATGTGGCTGTAACAGTGCAGATGTTGTTGTAATAGGACAGATGTGGTTGTAACAGGACCGATGTGACTGTAAAAGGACAGATGTGGCTCTAACAGGACAGATGTGACTAACGGGACGATTGTGGCTGTAACAGGACAGATGTGGCTGTAACAGGACAGATGAGGCGGTAACAGGACAGCTGTGGATATAACAGGACAGATGAGGCTCTAACAGGACAGATGTGGATACAACAGGACAGATGTGGCTGCAACAGGACAGATGAGGCTCTAACAGGACAGATGTGGATGTAATAGGACAGATGGGGCTGTAACTGGACAGATGTGGCTGTAACAGGACAGATGTGGCTGTAACAGGACAGATGTGGCTCTAACAGGACAGATGTGGCTCTAACACGACAGATGTGGCTCTAACAGGACAGATGTGGCTCTAACAGTACATTTGTGGCTCTAACAGGACAGATGTGGCTGTAACAGGACAGATGAGGCTCTAACAGGACAGATGTGGATGTAATAGGACAGATGGGGCTGTAACTGGACAGATGTGGCTGTAACAGGACAGATGTGGCTGTAACAGGACAGATGTGGCTCTAACAGGACAGATGTGGCTCTAACACGACAGATGTGGCTCTAACAGGACAGATGTGGCTCTAACAGTACATTTGTGGCTCTAACAGGACAGATGTGGCTGTAACAGGACAGATGTGGCAGTGAAGAAATAAGCAAAGCATTGAAGAACTACTACTTATCAGTTTTCACAGAAGAAATTCACGAGGAAATTCCAGAGGTGGAACTGATATTTAGGAGAAAGAAAGAAGAGAAATTAAAGAATATCACTATCAGAAAAGAGGATGTTCTTAAGATTATAAATAAACTAACGAAGACAAAATCCCCAGGGCCGGATGAAATTTTCCCTCAAGTCTTGAAAGAGTGTAGGGAACAGATAAACGAACCCCTCGTAAATTTATTTACAAAATCATTAAACACGGGAGTTGTGCCAGACTTGTGGAAACAGGCAAATATAGTACCCATATTCAAAAAGGGAGACAGAGCATCAGCGTCAAATTACCGGCCGATCAGTTTGACGTCAGTAGTGGGGAAATTTCTTGAATCAATTGTAGCAGATAACATCCGATCGCATTTACTGTAGAGAAAAGCAAATTAATCTACGACTCTCAACATGGGTTTACAAAGGGAAAATCTTGTCTAACAAATCTGCTGACGTGTTTTAGGAAAGTCTTCGAGGTAGTAGATAATGACGAAAATTACGATGTTATTTACTTAGACTTCAGCAAAACATTTGACAGAGTACCGCATCAGAGGCTTCTGAGAAAAGTTAAGGCTCATGGTATCGAGGGGAAAGTTTTAAATTGGATAAAATCATGGCTCACCGATAGAACGCAGAGGGTCAGTGTAGAGGGTGTTACATCTGAGTGGGGCCGTGTAACCAGTGGGGTTCCCCTGGGGTCAGTACTAGGCCCACTCTTGTTCATAATCTACATAAACGAGCTAGATACTGGGATCAGCAGTGACATAAGCAAGTTTGCTGATGACACCAAAATAGGGCGACAAATTAATTCAGGGCAGGATGCAAATGCATTACAGGAGGATCTAAATACACTGCAGGGGTGGTCTGAAAAATGGCAGATGAAATTCAACACCAGCAAGTGCAGCGTACTTAATATTGGATGAACAAATACTGTCAATGTATACAGCCTTACCAATAGGGTGTGTCAATTTTGTCAACATGTTAAAAATCAAATTTGGTAGTCAAAATATTGTGCCTCTTTATGTCTAAACTTGAGATTAGCAAACAAAAATGAATTGAAATAACCCTCACCTACATCAATTATACCTTAAAGTTTCAAATATCAGTATTTCAACAAATTAATGAGACTTGATTAGAATTATTCACTTGATATTAACTAATCTCATGTAAGCATATGGATTATGGAGTATTTTATGGTTCTATAGCTTGTGTACAATATGCATGTCAGAACATGAACATGAACAGGCTCTCCGTGTGGGACAGTTTAATTCTTGTTTTGACTTGTACCAAGCGTGAGGATAAGGCGCCCGGCTCACTCTCCTTCTAGATATCATAGACGGTGGTTTGTTCTCATTGCACTTGCACCTACTCTACCAGACGAATTCTACATTTTAATTTTTGTAAGTAGGGCATATTGATTGTCGCAGTTGCTTATATCATTGTATAAAACATTATGTTCTAAGAAATTATTATGTTATTTCTGTTACAGCATTTTTGATAAACAAATTGATATTTTTTGAAACAACAATTGAATTATGAAGCATTGAAATATTTTTCTATTTGTCAGATAGTGTGAAGATGTCAAAATTGAAGACAAGAAGTCAGTTGTCAACCCACTTGAGCCTGCTAGTTGGTAAAGGGAAGGAGCTTCCTGTATCAGAACTTCCAACAGTGAGAGACATGCTAAGATTAGGGTTACTCCTTCGAGAAAAAAATGCAAAGGACAGAAGGAACTATACAGATAAAGAACTCATAAATGACATGATAGTCCCTCTTCTGCATCAATGGACAAAAGCTAATGCACTATTCAAACCACCTGTGATTAATCAGTGTCGAACTATTGAGCTAAAACTAACGAAATTATGGCACAAAGCAGTTGAAACATCACTTGGTAAAGGAAACTTGGCCAGGAAAAATGAATTTCTGCACACACTTGATACTCTGTTTGACATTTTGACCTGCAAGTGCTCCATACAATTATGTTCTGTTCTCACTCAGGTAAGAGAGAAAATAATTCCCACATTGATTGTGGTTGTCCTCGTGAAAAGAAGATCCCTGTTTTAGAGCTTGAATTTATAAAGGCACAGAGGACAAAGGCAGAAGGCCAAGGAAGTATGCAAATGGGTTCAATAGATTATTCAGAAACAAAGAAGCAGATTGCTAATGCCAAGAAGAGAGAACAAATCCGAGAGAGGGAACAAAAGAAGAAAATGAAGAGTGAAGAAGCCATCCAAAGAGAGGAAGAGCTGTGTCAAGATGTTTATCACTTCTTTGATAGTTCTTCTGATGAACAGGAAGTAACATCAGATGATAGTTCCAAAGAGCCATCTGAACCTTTACCAAAGAAATTGAAATACAACACAAGAAATATTTCAAACATTGCTTTAGCTAGTATTCGCCACCATGCTGGACTTCGTGAGGCTGCAGAAATTGCAACTGCCGCTTGGATAGATGCAGGCCTCATCAGCCGAGAGGATGTATCTTTGGTGATAGATCATAATAAAATTAGAAGAGCACAAGAAAAAATAATGAAGGAAATATCTGATCAGCATGAAAAAGATTTAAGCGAGGGAGGGCTCTCCTGTCTTTTGTTTGATGGAAGAATAGATGACACAAAAGTTTTGCTAGAAGTAGAGGGAGTGAACAGAAAGTTTCCAGGTCTCATCAAAGAAGAACACTACTCTGTCTGTTCTGAGCCTGGTGGTCGGTTTTTGTTTCACTTTGCTCCCGAAACTGAAGTAGAAGGGAAGAAACATGCAGAGGTCATTGCTGATCATATTTTATGTTGGGTTCAGGAGAGAGGACTTGGCAGTTCACTGCAGGCTGTTGGTGGAGATTCAACTGCAGTGAACACCGGATGGCAGGGGGGTGTAATGACGCATTTAGAGAAAAAACTAGGAAGAAGACTTGTTTGGATTGTATGTGATTTACATACAGGCGAGCTACCTCTTCGTCATCTCATCCAGGAACTTGATGGTCCTACAAAGAGCAACAACAAGTGGTCAGGTCCCCTTGGCATCATGCTGGATGAAGCAACACAACTAGAAATAAATACAACCTTTCCAAAGGTCGAAGTTGGCCCTCCCCTTCCGGCGTTGTCTGAAGGAGTCATCAAAGATCTCAGCACAGATCAATCCTATGCTTATCGTATTGCCCAAGCAATAAGATCAGGAGAAGTGCCTCAGTCATTGGCTCTCTTGGAGATTGGACCTGTCAGTCACAGCCGTTGGTTAACTACAGCTCTTCGTTTCTGCAGGATTTGGATTTCCAAACACGAATTGAAGGGCAAAGTGCTGAAGAATTTGAGGTTAATTGTTGAATTTATTATTGGAGTTTATCTTCCCCAGTGGTTTAGTGTGAAACTTAATCCTATGTGGGTGGATGGGCCCAATCACCTTTTGTTTCAATTGCAGCTAGTAAGAACACAGAGGAAGGTAGTGAGGGACATCGTGTTACCTGTGGCAAGAAGGTCCGCTTGGTATGCTCGATCAGAAGCAGTTTTGCAAGCAATGCTTTGCAGTCAATGTACCAATCTCCGAACCGAGGCTGTAGAAGTCATTCTAAAGATTAGAGGAACGCTAATAGATGACGACCAGTTGGGAGACTGTTCGTTTCATTCAAGAAAAGTTCCCCCAATAAACGTCAATGCCACCAAATTGTCAGAATTGGTTGACTTGAGTTTGGAAGTCTTAGAGCCACCATTGACAACAAGTCTAACTAGCCAAGAATTGAGAAACCTTAAAGAGACTCCAATGCAGGTGCCGAAGTGGCCTTCCCACACTCAAAGTGTGGAGAGATGTGTGAAAATGGTCACAGAAGCAGCGGGCCATGTTTATAGCCACGAGAGGCGAGAAGGTTACATCAAAGCACAAATAGCAAGCAGACTACTGATGACAAGAAACCAAAGCAAAGAGAGTATGAAGGCATTGGTTACTTTCAAATAGACTACGGATAATAAAATATAATAATTTGAAACTTGAAACAGCAACATGTGTGCAAACGCTGGTTATGTTATAAATTCACAAATATGTACATTTAAAAATCCATTTGATGTAGGTAGGACTTATTATAAAAAAAAATTTATGCCAGAATATTGTTTTGCATGCTTAAAGACTACAATAAATTGCTACCAAATTACTCGATTTTCAATTTAGCCAGTTCACCCCCTAAATTGACACACCCTACTTACCAACATTAATCTTGAGATGTCGACTTGTGAAAGAGACCTAGGGATACTTGTGAGCCCGGACCTACGGCCTAGAAAACAGTGCGGTAATGTTCGAAATAAGGTAAACAGAGTATTGGGTTTTATATCTAGAAGTTTAAGTAATAAGTGTGCAGAGGTCTTATTGCAACTATATCTTGCGCTAGTCAGGCCGCACCTCGAGCATGCGGTTCAGTTCTGGTGCCCTTATTATAGAATGGATATCAATTCCCTAGAGTCGATGCAGCGAAGAATGACGAATATGATTCCGGGACTTAGAAACCTTCCATATCAAGATAGGTTAAAGAAACTAAACTTGCAGTCACTAGAAAGACGAAGAGTGCGGGGAGATATGATAGAAGTATTTAAGTGGGTGAAAGGAATCAATAAAGGGGATATAGATAAAGTTCTTATAATATCCGAGCAGGATAGGACTCGGAGCAACGGATTCAAGTTGGATAAGTTTAGGTTTAGGAGGGAGAGAGGAAGGAACTGGTTTACAAATAGGGTGGTGGACGAGTGGGACAAGCTTAACAACTTTGTAGTAAGTGCTGGAACGCTGGAAAGTTTCAAAAGGAGGCTGGATAGATTCATGGATGATAGAGAGTGGTAGTAACTCTCAACAGGAGCTGCCATACGCAGGCCAACCGGCCTATTGCAGACTCCTTATTTTCTTATGTTCTTATTTAACAGGACAGATGTGGCTCTAACAGGACATGTGGCTCTAACAGGACACGTGTGGCTATAACAGGACAGATGTAGCTGTAACAGGACAGATGTGGCTGTAACAGGACAGGTATGGATGAAACAGGACAGATGTGGCTGTGGTGACTGAGATTTATATTTGCCCCTACCAAGCGTGGGAGCTAGTTTGTTGAACACCCTCATACATGCTGTGTAAGGTGAAACATTTTAGCATTACTGGCGAGTTACATGTAGTGAATGTGTGAATGAGAGTTACTGTGTTAGCGAGTTACATGTAGTGAATGTGTGGATGAGAGTTACTGTGTTAGCGAGTTGCATGTAGTGAATGTGTGGATGAGAGTGACTGTGATAGTGAGTTACATGTAGTGAAGAATCCATATACAGTTCATTTGTTTGTGGTAAAGTGGTGTACTGGTGGTCACTATCAATGTTAAGTGGCAGGACTCACACTAGGGGAAGGGAGGGTGTGTGGCGTGGGAGGATGGGCACGGTGGGGGTGGAGGGAGGATGGGCATGGTGGCGGTGGAGGGAGGATGGGCGGGGTGGGGGTGGAGGGAGGATGGGCATGGTGGGGGTGGAGGGAGGATGGGCAGGGGGGGGTGGAGGGAGGATGGGCACGGTGGGGGTCGAGGGAGGATGGGCGGGGTGGGGGAGGATGGGCAGGGTGGGGGTGGAGGGAGGATGGGCGGGGTGGGGGTGGAGGGAGGATGGGCATGGTGGGGGTGGAGGGAGGATGGGCATGGTGGGGGTGGAGGGAGGATGGGCAGGGTGGGGGTGGAGGGAGGATGGGCATGGTGGGGGTGGAGGGAGGATGGGCATGGTAGGGGTGGAGGGAGGATGGGCAGGGTGGGGGTGCAGGGAGGATGGGCAGGGGGGGGTGGAGGGAGGATGGGCATGGTGGGGTTGGAGGGAGGATGGGCAGGGTGGGGTTGGAGGGAGGATGGGCGGGGTGGGGGTGGAGGGAGGATGGGCATGGTGGGGGTGGAGGAGGATGGGCAGGGTGGGGGTGGAGGAGGATGGGCAGGATGGGAGTCGAGGGAGGATGGGCAGGGTGGGGGTGGAGGAGGATGGGCAGGGTGGGGGTGGAGGAGGATGGTCACGGTGGGGGTGGAGGGAGGAAGGGCAGGGTGGGGGTGGAGGGGGGATGGGCATGGTGGGGGTGGAGGAGGATGGGCAGGGTGGGGGTGGAGGGAGGATGGGCAGGGTGGGGGTGGAGGAGGATGGGCAGGGTGGAGGAGGATGGGCAGGGTGGGGGTGGAGGGAGGATGGGCAGGGTGGGGGTGGAGGGAGGATGGGCATGGTGGGGGTGGAGGAGGATGGGCAGGGTGGGGGTGGAGGGAGGATGGGCAGGGTGGGGGTGGTGGAGGATGGGCAGGGTGGGAGTGGAGGAGGATAGGCAGGGTGGGGGTGGAGGAGGATGGGCAGGGTGGGGGTGGAGGAGAATGGGCAGGATGGGGATGGTGGGGGAGGATGGACAGTAGGGAGTGACAGTTTTGCAAAAGTTTTCAAAATCTAATTGCTTGGGTTGGATTATTTGTCTATCGGCCACGCTAATTCCGAATATGTTTGAGTTTTTTACATCATTGCATTAGAAGGTTTGTGGATACTTTTGGGTTTGGCATGAAAAACGCGAAAAAACTGTAAATAATAAAGGGACTGGCAATGTGGCACAACCTGTTAAAATCAAGTTATTGAATTGGATTATTCGACTACTGTGTACACTGGTTCATAATATGCTATTGTTTTACAACTCAATGCGCTACAAATTATGCCGATATTTTTGCTGCAAGTCACCACATACGTATATTTCGAAAACCAGGGCCCAATATTACCAACGGCGTGGATAGATTCCGTGGAATGAATTCAGGACATTCCCGCTCATGGAACATTACCAAACTCCGTATATGTGCCAATGGCAGGCCAATGGCAATATTTACAGAGTTTGTTGAGGCTCCCTGGACGGGAATGCCCTGAATTTATTCCACGGAATCTATTCACGCCGTTGGTAATATTCGTCCCAGGACTGATCAACGAATTCAGCCCAAGTAGCTTGACTTGGACAGTTAAGGACAAAATCTCAGTCCGTACTTTTGAATAAAATATTGTTCAATAGGTGGTGATATTGAAGTGCTGAAAGTTGTTTTTTCTGTATTGTTTTGCAGTTAGTTCAAAGGGCCGCCACCAAGATGGGTCGTCCTAAGATTAGCAACACTCAGCTGCGCCAGGGTAACGATAAGGTGTTCGGGGTTCGGATGCCTCTGCTATCTAACAAGTTGCCTCTGAACAAGGAAGTTGGAAGTGCCCTGGCTTATGAAGCAGAAAACGAGAGGTTAAGGAGAAGAACAAATGCTTTTGATTATATGGATGCCACCAACAAGGTGACTGAGAAGGTACTGGATGTGTATAGGAAGGCCACTGTCCCCACTATCTCTGAAATCAGGATGAAAATGAGAGTCCACGACCTGTGGAGGATGCGGAGGGAGACGATGATGATGAAGGGAAATGGACAGAAACAGAAAAGGAAGAAAACGAAGAACGGGAAGCTGAAGATGAGGTTCGAGGCTCATCTTCAGCTTCCCGTTCTTCGTTTTCTTCCTTTTCTGTTTCTGTCCATTTCCCTTCATCATCATCGTCTCCCTCCGCATCCTCCACAGGTCGTGGACTCTCATTTTCACCCTTATTTCAGAGATAGTGGGGACAGTGGCCTTCCTATACACATCCAGTACCTTCTCAGTCACCTTGTTGGTGGCATCCATATAATCAAAAGCATTTGTTCTTCTCCTTAACCTCTCGTTTTCTGCTTCATAAGCCAGGGCACTTCCAACTTCCTTGTTCAGAGGCAACTTGTTAGATGGCAGAGGCATCCGAACCCCGAACACCTTATCGTTACCCTGGCGCAGCTGAGTGTTGCTAATCTTAGGACGACCCATCTTGGTGGCGGCCCTTTGAACTAACTGCAAAACAACACAGAAAAAACAACTTTCAGCACTTCAATATCACCACCTATTGAACAATATTTTATTCAAAAGTACGGACTGAGAATTTGTCCTTAACTGTCCAAGTCAAGCTACTTGGGCTGGATTCGTTGATCAGTCCTGGGACGAATATTACCAACGGCGTGAATAGATTCCGTGGAATAAATTCAGGGCATTCCCGTCCAGGGAGCCTCAACAAACTCTGTAAATATTGCCATTGGCCTGCCATTGGCACATATACGGAGTTTGGTAATGTTCCATGAGCGGGAATGTCCTGAATTCATTCCACGGAATCTATCCACGCCGTTGGTAATATTGGGCCCTGGTTTTCGAAATATACGTATGTGGTGACTTGCAGCAAAAATATCGGCATAATTTGTAGCGCATTGAGTTGTAAAACAATAGCATATTATGAACCAGTGTACACAGTAGTCGAATAATCCAATTCAATAACTTGATTTTAACAGGTTGTGCCACATTGCCAGTCCCTTTATTATTTACAGTTTTTTCGCGTTTTTCATGCCAAACCCAAAAGTATCCACAAACCTTCTAATGCAATGATGTAAAAAACTCAAGCATATTCGGAATTAGCGTGGCCGATAGACAAATAATCCAACCCAAGCAATTAGATTCTGAAAACTTTTGCAAAACTGTCACTCCCTAATGGACAGGGTGGGGGTGGAGGAGGATGGGCAGGGTGGGGGTGGAGGAGGATGGGCAGGGTGGGGGTGGAGGAGGATGGGCAGGGTGGGGGTGGAGGAGGATGGGCATGGTGGGGGTGGAGGGAGGATGGGCAGGGAGGGGGAGCAGGGAGCATGGGCAGGGTGGAGGAGGATGGGCAGGGTGGGGGTGGAGGAGGATGGGCAGGGTGGGGGTGGAGGAGGATGGGCAGGGTGGGGGTGGAGGAGGATGGGCAGGGTGGGGGTGGAGGGAGGATGGGCAGGGTGGGGGTGTAGGGAGGATGGGCAGGGTGAGGGTGGAGGAGGATGGGCAGGGTGGGGGTGGAGGAGGATGGGCAGGGTGGGGGTGGAGGGAGGATGGGCAGGGTGGGGGTGGAGGAGGATGGACAGGGTGGGGGTGGAGGAGGATGGGCATGGTGGGGGTGGAGGGAGGGTGGGCAGAGTGGGAGTCGAGGGAGGATGGGCAGGGTGGAGGTGGAGGAGGATGGGCAGGGTGGGGGTGGAGGGAGGATGGGCAGGGTGGGGGTGGAGGAGGATGGGCAGGGTGGGGGTGGAGGAGGATGGGCAGGGTGGGGGTGGAGGGAGGATGGGCAGGGTGGGGGTGGAGGGAGGATGGGCAGGGTGGGGGTGGAGGGAGGATGGGCAGGGTGGGGGTGGAGGAGGATGGGCAGGGTGGGGGTGGAGGAGGATGGGCAGGGTGGGGGTGGAGGAGGATGGGTAGGGTGGGGGTGGAGGGAGGATGGGCAGGGTGGGGGTGGAGGAGGATGGGCAGGGTGGGGGTGGAGGAGGATGGGCAGGGTGGGGGTGGAGGGAGGATGGGCAGGGAGGGGGTGGAGGGAGGATGGGCAGGGTGGGGGTGGAGGAGGATGGGCACGGTAGGGGTGGAGGAGGATGGGCACGGTGGGGGTGGAGGGAGGATGGACAGAGGATGGGCTTGGTGGGGGTGGAGGGAGATTGGGCAGGGTGGGGGTGGAGGATGATGGGCACGGTAGGGGTGGAGGAGGATGGGCATGGTGGGGGTGGAGGGAGGATGGACAGAGGATGGGCACGGTGGGGGTGGGAGAGGATGGGCATGGTGGGGGTGGAGGGAGGATGGGCAGAGGATGGGCATGGTGAGGGTGGAGGGAGCATGGGCAGAGGATGGGCATGGTGGGGCAGGATGGGCATTGTGGGGGTGGGGGAGGATGGGCTTGGTGGGGTTGGACGAGGTTGGCAATGAGGATGGGCACGGTGGGGGTGGAGGAGGATGGGCATGGTGGGGGTGGAGGAGGATGGGCAGAGGATGGGCATGGTGGGGGTGGAGGGAGGATGGGCAGAGGATGGGCATGGTGGGGGTGGAGGGAGGATGGGCAGAGGATGGGCATGGTGGGGGAAGATGGGCAGAGGATGGGCATGGTGGGGGAGGATGAGCAGAGGATGGGCTTGGTGGGGGAGGATGGGCATTGTGGGGGTGGGGGAGGATGGGCATGGTGGGGGTGGAGGGAGGTATGGGCAGAGGATGGGTATGGTGGGGTGGAGGGAGGATGGGCAGAGGATGGGCATGGTGTGGGTGAAGGGAGGATGGGCATGGTGGGGGAGGATGGGCATGGTGGGGTGGGCGAGGTTGGCACTGAGGATGGGGATGGTGGGGGAGGATGGGCACGGTGGGGGTGGAGGAGGATGGGCATGGTGGGGGTGGAGGGAGGATGGGCAGAGGATGGGCATGGTGAGGGTAAAGGGAGGCTGGGCAGAGGATGGGCATGGTGGGGGAAGATGGGCATTGTGGGGGGTGGAAGAAGGATGGGGCGGATGTGGTTAGGATGAAAGCAGGTGTGGCTGTGATAGGGCAGGTGTGGCTATAACGGGGCAGGTGTGATTGTGATGGAGATGGTGTGGCTGTAACAAAGAAGGTGTGGCTGTAACAAGTGAGGTGTGGCTGTAACGAGGCAGGTGTGATTGTAACGAAGAAAGTGTGGCTGTAACGGCTCAGGTGCGGCTATAACGAAGAGGGTGTATCTGTGACGGGACAGGTGTGGCTGTGACGGAGAAGGTGTGGCTGTACCGGGCAGGTGTGGCTGTACCGGACTGGTATGGCTCTAACAGAAGCAGGAGAAACATCTCTCTCTCCTCTCTCTGCATCTCCCGGTGGACCACCAAACACATTGCTTCCGAGTTCATTCACCAACATGAAGACGAGTGTATTTCAGTGACAGACAGACCCCATGAGGCTGCCCCGTTATGATGATTGTAACTCCTGGAGGCCCGTGTTTAAGAACATAAGAACATAAGAATGGAGGACACTGCAGCGGGCCTATTGGCCCATACTGGGCAGTCCCGTTTACACCCAACCCCTATTGCTCATATGAGCATCCAACCTATGTTTGAAGCTATTCAGCTAATTCGAGTTAATGATGATATTTGGTAACTTGTTCCATTCATCCACTACTCTGTTTCCAAACCAGTGTTTACCTATTTCACGCCTAAATCTAAATTTGTCTAATTAAAACCATTGTTACGAGTTCGCTCCTGGTTGGATAGTTTGAGTACCTTTGTGATGTCCCCTTTGTTTAGCCCTGCCTTCCACTTATGCACCTCTATCAGGTCGCCCCTCGCTCTACGTCTCTCGAGGGAGTGCAAATTAAGATGCTTTAACCTGTCTCTATACTCAAGGTTCCTAATGCCCGGGATTAGTCTTGTCATTCTCCTCTGAATTCTTTCCAAGGATTCTATATCCATTCTGTAATACGGTGACCAGAACTGAACTGCAAAATCCAGGTGTGGTCTCACAGTTTTAGAATGACCTCGCTATTCTTGAAACTAACACTCCTTTGTATGAACCCAAGTACTTTATTAGCCTTGTTACGAACAAAAACACATTGTTTACTTGGCTTAAGGTTCCTACTTATCATTACTCCTAAAGCTCTCCTGCGCAGTCGGATTTCTCTATGGCATCGTTGTTCATCTGGTATCTGGTTTCCCTGTTTACATCTCCTATACTGAGTACTTTACATTTGTCCATGTTGAATTTCATCTGCCATTTTTCAGACCATTCGAAAAATTTGTTTAGATCCTCCTGTAGTTTTGCCGAGTCCTCGTCAGATTTGATAACACGTCCTATTTTAGTGTCATCAGCAAATTTACTTATGTTGCTGTCTATGCCGATATCTATGTCGTTTATGTATATAATAAACAATAATGGTCCAAGTACTGAGCCTTGGGGAACTCCACTTGTGACGTTGCTCCAATGGGACTTAGTGCCGTTAATGCTCACTCGCTGTTTCCTGTCCTGTAACCACGCCCTAATCCATTTAAGGATGTCACCTTTGATGCCATGAGCTTCTACCTTTCTAATTAGTCTTTCGTGGGGTACTCTGTCGAAGGCTTTGCTAAAGTCGAGATATACCACATCATAATTGTGCCCCTCGTCCACTGATTCGAAAACTGATGAAAAGAATGTTAATAGATTAGTTAGGCAAGAACGTCCGCTTGTGAAGCCATGCTGGGAATCATTGATCAATCGGTGCTTCTCCAGGTGATTTCGAATAGAGTTTGAAATGATTGCTTCCAGTAATTTGCCTACTATTGATGTTAGACTGATTGGGCGGTAGTTAGAGGATAGTGATCTATCCCCCTTCTTGAAAATCGGTATTACATTCGCTATCCTCCAGGATTCTGGTACTACACCTGTTTTTAAGGACATGTTAAACAACTTTGCTAAGGGCATACTAAGCTCTTCCTTACATTCCTTTAATACTCTGGCAAATATCTCATCGGGACCAGGTGACTTATTAGGCTTTAGTTTGTCTATTTGCTTACTAACATCGTTACTAGTCACTACTATCTCGCTTAATTTGTTTTCTTCACTATCTCTGAATAGAGTCGGTGCCCTGGGTATCATGTTTAAATTTTCGGTGGTGAAAACTGTTGATAAATATTTATTCAAATTATTGCTCATTTCTCCGTCGTTATCAGTGAGCTCGCCGGAGTCTGACCGTATTGGTCCAATCTTTTCTCGTGTTTTAGTTTGATACATTTGGTAGAATCCTTTGGGGTTTGTCTTCGCCTCCCTTGCTATCCTTACCTCATTATTCCTCTTGGCTTTCCTTATCTCGGTTTTAACCCTACTTGCCAATACCATATAATAATCCCCGAGGTAAATTTCGCCACGATTTATCCTTCTACCTATAGCCTTCCTTTGGCCAATGATGTTCTTTAAATAATTATTCATCCACTTCGGGTCATTGTTGTCTGATCTGAATTTTTTGCATGGTATGTTCTGCCTTTGTGCATTAAGTAACTCATTATTTAAATTGTCGCGGAACTCGGCAATCTCAGGTTCACGGCCAAGCGCGACACCCCCTCTCTCAGCTGCCTCTTTAAACTGTCAAAGTTTGCCCTTCTGAAATCTGGTACTTCAGTGGAATTTTCCTTACGTCTGCCCTGAAAATCTAACTAGAATCTTATTTCTTTGTGATCGCTGTTTGCAAGTTCGTTCCCTACCTCGACATTGCTAATGAGGTTTTCTCTGTTCGACAGTCCAATCTATTTGGCCAAGGTTAAAGTCGCCTACTATACAGACTTTGTTGTGTATGGAAGCCCTGCGCATTTCATCCCAGATAAGTCGCTCATTAACTCATCAAGATTGGAAGGTCTATATATTACTCCTGTGATTAATTTTTCCCTACAGTCGATTAATTCTATCCAAATTGTTTCTGTATTCCTCTCAGTTTTTATTTCCTTATTTATTTCACACTTCAGATTATCCCTAACATAGACTGCTACTCCGCCTCCTTTCCTGGTCTGCCTATCGGTATGGAACAGTTTGTAACCCGCAATTTGGTATTCGACTGGTAACTCACGTGAGTCTAGGTTGATCCATGTTTCAGTGAATGCTATTATATCGATTTCTTCGGTACATACCAAGGCCTTAATATCATCCATTTTGTTTCTCATACTTCTACTGTTCGCGTAGTATACATTTAAGTTAGTCGTGTTCTGAGTCCTCCCCTTACCGCGTTTAGTTTTAAACTCCCTGTCTAATTTAGTTATGTCATCATTCCTAACACTATTTCCCTGTAATCTTTCACTTTGTTTACCTGCTCCCACTGCATTCTCCCCGTGTTCACCCTACCTCCATGTTCACCCTACCCTACCTCCAAATTCACCCTACCTTACCTCCATGTTCACCCTACCCTACCCCCATGTTCACCCTACCCTTCCTCCATGTTCACCCTACCTTACCTCCATGTTCACCCTACCCTACCTCCATGTTCACCCTACCTTACCTCCATGTTCACCCTACCTTACCTCCATGTTCACCCTACCCTACCTCCATGAGAGAGAGAGAGAGAGAGAGAGTGAGTTTGGTAAACATGATTATTTGAGTGTAAAAACCTATGACTACATTGAAATCGTTTCAGCCCTGCAGTACAGTAAATCGAGCGCTGTATGCAGACGCACGTACATAAGATGGATGATCTCTGTAAACACCATCCTCTCAATTTTATCCCTGACACGATTATAAATCATGATTGGTTGCTGCTGTGCCTGCGGGGGAGATGAAAGATTGGTCAGGATTGGGGTAACCATGGATTGGGGGTAGGTGAGGTTGGCCACGTTGCCTTGAGGGGCGGTGTACCTTTATGGGGGCCTGGTCGGTAGCGCGGCGTTATGACCCAGGTAAAGGTCACACAACACTCTCGTGCTGCCCCGGGGTGGGCCACGCCTTCCTCCACACCCCTGACACCCTCCTCTTCCACTGTTCGCCTTCCTCCACCCTGCACGCCCTCCTTCACCCTGCATTCTCTCCTCCACCCTGTATACCCTCCTCTACCCTGTACGCCTTCCTCCAATCCGCACGTCCTCCTCCAACTTGCACGCCCTCCCACACACCTGTATATCCTCAGCTACACCTAACACCGTGTACCTACCCCCACACTGACCCAGGCAGCCCTCCACACTGACCCAGGCAGCCCCCCACACTGACCCAGGCAGCCCCCCACACTGACCCAGGCAGCCCCCCACACTGGCCCAGGCAGCCCCCCACACTGACCCAGGCAGCCCCTCACACTGACCCAGGCAGCCCTCTACACTGACCCAGGCAGCCCCCCACACTGACCCAGGCAGCCCCCCACACTGGCCCAGGCAGCCCTCTACACTGACCCAGGCAGCCCTCCACACTGACCCAGGCAGCCCCCCACACTGACCCAGGCAGCCCCCCACACTGACCCAGGCAGCCCTCCACACTGACCCAGGCAGCCCTCCACACTGACCCAGGCAGCCCCCCACACTGGCCCAGGCAGCCCTCCACACTGACCCAGGCAGCCCCCCACACTGACCCAGGCAGCCCCCCACACTGACCCAGGCAGCCCCCCACACTGACCCAGGCAGCCCTCCACACTGACCCAGGCAGCCCTCTACACTGACCCAGGCAGCCCTCTACACTGACCCAGGCAGCCCTCCACACTGACCCAGGCAGCCCTCCACACTGACCCAGGCAGCCCCCCACACTGGCTCAGGCAGCCCTCTACACTGACCCAGGCAGCCCTCCACACTGACCCAGGCAGCCCTCAATACTGACCCAGGCAGCCCTCCACCACTCACCGTCCTCCTCCCTTCTTCACGAGAGAGCACCTAGGGACTCACCCTGCAGTATTTGGCCGCGGGATGCAAGAATCCGATGATTGGTGTCGGGAAGAGTGGAGGAATGTGGGGGAGGTAGTCGAGAGGGCGGTCAGCCGGCCGCCTGAGGTCCACCACCACAGCCCCCGCCCACTCCTCGCTGATGACAGTCTCCTGCACCCTCAGGCGCCTTCACACCAGGAAAAAACTTAGAGGGAGCTGGAAACTGGAGCAGAAATGTTGTGGTTTCGTAAGAGATTTTTACGTACCACAATATTTACCCATCTACTGTATAGTGCAATAGACGTGGTTGACTGTGTCCCCTTCAGTCGTCAGCGGTGGGTGTAAGAATGATCGTTGTAAGCCTCTGTGACTCTCAGTCTTCAGTATTAGACACCATGTGTATACAGTGCACATCTGCTGCCATTCAATCATTTCTTGGCAGGGATAGTTACCGTAACCAGTGCATTATAACGTTCATAAAACAGTGATGATATTGCCCTTAGAGAAGACAAATATACGTTAATGATAATGAGGAAATATATATTATACTGTATACTAAGGGTGGAGCTGAACCAGTGTGACTTAGTGAAGGTGAGAAGGAAGCTCTTGTAGTGTGTGTGTGTGTGGTGGTGATGAGGGGCTTCACTCTAAACTTGTGACTTGGTTTCGAATCTCGGTCATCAGTGAAGGCAATGATCCCTTTACGCTATATCTACCTAAAATATCTTGTGTCTCATGACGTGATGTCTTACACGCGGAGCAAATATTTAATGTCATATACTGTATCTCTAAAGCAATTTGGTCTGCAGGTCAATGTTACCTTACTTTGGGCAATTCCGAACCGCTAACTAATGTATATTTGAAGTCATGTTCTCCAGGACGCCATGCATCTCATATATCTCCCAACAGCTCAGACACTTTATTCAATAAGGATTTATACATCACGGTACTGTGTCTTTTGGTGCATCTGTGAGTGTTGCGTGTGTCACCTGGTGGAGTAGCGTAGGGAAGTACTCCAGTGTTGCGTGTGTCACCTGGTGGAGTAGCGTAGGGTAGTACTCCAGTGTTGCGTGTGTCACCTGGTGGAGTAGCGTAGGGTAGTACTCCAGTGTTGCGTGTGTCACCTGGTGGAGTAGCGTAGGGCAGTACTCCAGTGTTGCGTGTGTCACCTAGTGGAGTAGCGTAGGGCAGTACTCCAGTGTTGCGTGTGTCACCTGGTGGAGTAGCGTAGGGCAGTACTCCAGTGTTGCGTGTGTCACCTGGTTGAGTAGCGTAGGGCAGTACTCTAGTGTTGCGTGTGTTACCTGGTGGAGTAGCGTAGGGCAGTACTCTAGTGTTGCATGTGATGTGGTGTGCTGTGACTCTTCCTCTTTCTCTCCCTTCCTTCCCTCCTCCTCCTTCCCCCTTCTTTCTTTCCTTCTTACTTTCCTCTCTCCCTCTCTCACCCCCTCTCTCCCTCGCTACCCGCTACCATCACCTCTGCCACTTCATCATTCCTTTTCGAAAAACTGCTACCAATCAATTCGTAGCCAACCACAACCACCATTATCTCCCACAACCTCTCACAATCACCATCTTCTACCACCACAATCACTTCCATCTCCCACCACACACACACACACACACACACAGTTGCCTGGGCCGTGGACAGTAGGATGCAAGAGAGAGAGAGAGAGAGAGAGAGAGAGAGAGAGAGAGAGAGAGAGAGAGAGAGAGAGAGACCAAACCAAAAATCATTTTACTCGTAGCTATCATAATGGTGCCGCCTGTGGGTACTATACTGCGCTCCATTATGTTTCGTGTGGTGTGTCATAATGATTCGTAGAGGTGTAATGGTGCACTGGGTAGAGGTGAGTGAGAGAGAACCCAGGCATGAGGGGTGGGGAGGAGGGGGGGGGGGGGGAAGGGGGGAAAATATGATGATGTGCATGATGATGATGATGATAATAATGATGCAGAGAGGAGGAGGTAGTAAGTGAAGCTCTCTCTCTCTCTCTCTTTCTCTCTCTCTCTCTCTAACACTCATGCTGCCGGCGATGGTTGTTGTAGTAGTGGTGATGATGGTGGTAATGGTGGTTGTGATGGTGGTGGTATAGTGTTATAGTTATGTTAATGGTGTTGGTGGTGACGATAGGAAATGGTACTATTCTGGTTTGCATTGAGAACACCGGCAGTAAAAATTTTTATAGATATGACGGTAGGTTAGGTTAGGTTAGGTTAGGTTAGTGATTTATTCTTTCACTAAACTTACACAAGAACACTAGAACTTGAGAAACTGTAACAGGCTCCGAGGAATTTGAATGAAAGACTGTACAGTAGATGTCCAGATCACTTCTTGCCCGTCCTGACCAAACTCATTACGACACACGTTCACTACACACCCTCACCACACAGTTCCTCACCATACACCCTCACTACATATATCCTCACTACGTATACCCTCACGACACACACCCTCACCACACATCGTCACTACACACCCTTACCACACAGCTGCTCATTACACACCCTCATTACACACCCTCACTACACACCTTCACCACACACACCCTCACCACACACACCCTCACCACACACCCTCACCACACGCACCCTCACCACACACCCACTCCTCACACACCCCCACCACACACCCTCACCACACACACCCTCACCACACACCCTCACCACACGCACCCTGACTACACACCCACACAACATACCCTCACCACACACCCACAACACACACCCTCACTACACATCGACACCTCACATCCTCACTATACACGCTCACCACATACCCGCACCACACACAAGCACCACACACCTTTACCACACACACACACGCCAACACCACACACACCCTCACCACACGCCCACACCACACACCCTCACTGCACACCTGCATCTCGCACCCTCACCACACACCAATACCACACACACCCTCACCACACACCCTCACTACACACCCTCACTACACACACCCTCACCACACACCCACACCACACACACCCTCGCCACACACCCACACCACACACACCCACACCTCACATCCTCACTATACACACTCACCACACACCCACACCACACACCCTCACCACACACCCACACCACACACATCCTCACTATACACACTCACCACACACTCACACCACACACACCATCACCGCACACCCTCACCACACACCCTCATCACACGCACCCTCACCACACACCCACACCACACACACCCACACCACACACCTCCCTCACCACACACCCACACCTCACACCCTCACCACACACCCACACCACACTCATCCTCACTACACACCCACACCACACCCCCTCACCACACACCCACACCACACACCCACACCTCACATCCTTACTATACACACTCACCACACACCCCCACCACACACCCACACCACACACCTTCACCACACACACCCGCACCACACACAACCTCACCACACACCCTTACCACACACACCCTCACCACACACCCTCACTGCACATCCACACCACACACCTTCACCACACATACCCTCACTACACACCCACACCTCACACCCTCACCACACAACCACACCACATTCACCCTCACTACACACCCACACCACGCACTCTCATGACACACTCCCTCACCACTCACCCTCACCAAATACACACTCACACCACACACACGCTCACCAAACACACCCTCACCACACCCCCTCACCACACACCAACACCACACACACCTTCACCACACACCCTCATGTCTCTAGCTATGACATGTTACCAGCTAGGACGCGGGGACTCCTTGATGCGAAGTCTGTAGAGAGAAGTAATCTTATTAACTTTATGCTGGGCAAACAGCACGATGAGTGTGATGTTCCATATACTGAGTGGAGGCTTGACGCCGCCCTCGCCAGAGGTAAGTCTACTGCTCTTGGAGAGGACGGAGTCACCTACAACATCGTTAGACTTCTAAGGCGTGTGCCGGGCATTCCGTTATTGGTATTGTATAATATGAGTCATGCCGAGGGCCAACTACCCACATTATGGACCAGCAGTATTGTTGTACCATTACTGAAACCAGGACAGCCTGATGCTTTTCGTCCCATATCACGAACCAGCTGCCTGTGTAAAATCTTTGAGAGGATGGTTCTTATATAGAATCAGAGAACACATGTCTCCTAACATGAAAGGCTTCACCCATGGTAAAGGTGTATATAATTGCATCACCACATTCCTAACAGTGCATGGTGATGAAAGGCACAGATACACCACATTTCTTGACCTAAAAGCTGCATTTGATATTGCCAACAGGCAACTGATATTGTACGTACTTGCCACAATAGATTTAGGAGGTAGGCTGTACCATTGGATATGTGGTTACCTAATCAACAGAAGAGCTGCTGCACTGTTTCAGGTTACAAAAGTGAAGTTAAGGATATGCACCTTGGTACCCCTCAAGGTGGAGTACTTAGCCCCACTTTGTTCAATGTTCTTATGAATGCATTATTAAAGTTAGTCCCAGACAACCCCAGCAATATCACAATCAGCTATGCTGATGATATTCTTATATATACTAAAACTCATCGTGAAATGCAAACCACCCTAAACCATGTACATGCAGCCTGTGAGAACCTCGGTCTTATTATCTCCACTGAGAAAACTAAGGTGTTCAACAAACAAACTGGTAACCGCAAATGCGGCCCCGCCAAGTTCAAGATAGGTAACAACACTATTGACTATGTTTCTTCTTTTAAATACCTTGGTGTCTCCGTCCCTTGTACCTTACCTACCATACAACAGCTAACCTGCTAATGTACTGACAGACTGAAACCTCTTAGAAGTGTAGCGGGGTACAGCCCACATTATGGTGCTAATATTAGAATTGTTAAAACAATGTACACTCGTAAACCATATTCTCTAGCCCACCTGGGTCGGTGCTGGAGGTTAGTACAGTGTCCTTTCTGGACGGGGGCCCACTCTAACTATTACGAGGCAACACACGCACGAACACACACAGTCATAGTACGGCTGTATAGATGACATTATGTATAAATATTGTATATGGCATTTTATACTAGGCATTATCTTCATTATATATGAACACGAAGAAAAATTACCATCGGTTGTAGATACGAAAGTATGAATGGAAATAAACACTTCCAAACCACCCAGTGACTCCACACAACGTTTACAGCGCTGTGTGTGTGTGCCAGACCACTATGCTTCCACCACACCCCATTATTCGCTTAACTATATGAAAAATCGTGTTTAATTTAACTACATATTTCAAAACCTTAAATTACATGTGGATCAGTCACTCTTCATTTAACACACTTATATTGTATTACTTTGACCATCCCACCTGAGCACATGGAGGCCCACAGTAACTCTCACGAGGCAACATACGCACGAACACACAAGTTATGATATGAACCCTTCCAGGCTTCACTATCATTATCATGTTATGTTCATCGTGCTCTGTATCTTGGTAGCTAGTTATGGTATCAATACATGACAGTGTTATTAGTATAATGTTGTATCTTTTTACCTACAGTTATTGTTGTAAATCATGGACAGGAAGGATACATAAATTGTCATATCAAGTATATGGCTCGCTCAAAGCCACCCCAAGTCAGACAACGCGTCACACAAAGTTGCACTGTGTGTGTGTGTGTGTGTTCTGTAACATTAAGCTTCATCCTTAGTAGGTAAGATGTTTCATAAAGAGGTTTCTCCCATTCGTCATTGTGAGCATCGTCCCAGAGCACATTGTTTCCATCAAAACCATGGTTCATCCTTATTTCCCTTCTTCCGTGTAACTATATCCATACAGCTAAGTGCTTGCTTTTCATTTCTTTATTTACCATACATGCACTTAAAGCATCAAGATTGTTTTGTAGGCATGACTATTGGTGAATTGAAACCCCAAAAAAATTTTTCACACATATTATGCATAAACATTGTAAACATATCTATGTGATTATTGTAGTATATAACATATATTTAATGTCTGGACAGATTCCCAAGAGTTATGCATAATAATGCATAGATTTTGTAAGCATATTTATGTGAAGTGACGTAAAACCACATTTTTGGGGTTTCAATTAACCAATAGTCATGCCTACAAAACAATCTTGATGCTCTAAGTGCATGTATGTGTTAAATAACGAGGAACTGATCCACATTATTTTGGTAAATAAGGAAATGAAAAGCAAGCACTTAGCCATATGGATATAGTTACACGGAAGAAGGGAAATAAGGATGAACCATGGTTTTGATGGAAACAATGTGCTCTGGGATGATGCTCACAATGACGAATGGGAGAAACCTCTTTATGAAACATCTTACCTACTAAGGATGAAGCTTAATGTTACAGAACACACACACACACACACACACACAGTGCAACTTTGTGTGACGCGTTGTCTGACTTGGGGTGGCTTTGAGCGAACCATACACTTGATATTACAATTTATGTATCCTTCCTGTCCATGATTTACAACAATAACTGTAGGGGTAAAAGTTACAATATTATACTAGTAACACTGTCATGTATTGATACTATGACTAGTTACCAAGATACAGAGCACGATGAACATAACATGATAATGATAGTGAAGCCTGGAAGGGTTCATATCATAATTTGTGTGTTCGTGTGTATGTTGCCCCGTGAGAGTTACCGTGGGCCTCCATGTGCCCAGGTGGGATGGTCAAAGTATTACACTATAAGTGTGTCAAATGAGGAGTGACTGATCCACATGGAATTTAAGGTTTTTGAAATATGTAGTTAAATTAAACACGATTTTTCATATAGTTACGCGAATGATGGGGGTGTGGTGGAAGCATAGTGGTCTGGCACACACACACAAGCGCTGTAAACGTTGTGTGGACTCACTGGGTGGTTTGGAAGTGTTTATTTCAATTCATACTTTCGTAACTACAACCTATGGTAATTTTTCTTCGTGTTCATATATAATGAAGATAATGCCTAGTATAAAATGCCATATACAATATTTATACATAATGTCATCTATACAGCCGTACTATGACTGTGTGTGTTCGTGTGTGTTTTGCCTCGTGATAGTTTGAGTGGGCCCTCGTCCAGATAGGACACTGTACTAGCCTCCAGCACCGACCCAGGTGGGCTAGAGATTATGGTTTCCGAGTGTACCTAGGCTATATAAGATCCTGTAATAATCCGGTTGATGGTGACATTGGTTAGGTTAGGTTAGGTTAGGTTAGATTTGGTCTGGTTTGATTCTTTTGGTTTGGTTAGGTTAGGTTAGGTTAGGTTAGATTAGGTTAGGTGTACATAAGATTCACTCGAGCAATGGGGGGGGGGGGTAATTGTCCCATAGGGTCAATTGTCCTATGGGGGCAATTGTCCAGGGGGCAGTTGTCGGGAGGCAATTGTCTGGGGGTCAATTGTCCAGGGGGCAGTTGTCCTAGAACCAGTCAGGATATCCACAACTGTGTTTGGGTTGACTATGACTGGTAGTGCTCTTTCCAGCACTGAAGGAGGTCTTAATCATCTTTAATTATGGAGTTACCGTCAGATGAGCGGAGGGGGGCTGTGCCACGAGTGACTGGCCCATAAAATGGTTTAGTGGAAATTAAAAATTCGCGCATCTTGTGCTGGTCTGAAAGCTTTTGTGCTTCACATGCTTTAATAAGTAAGTCGTTCCTTAGATTGCGAAGTTCCCGCTGGGCTGCAGGTTTCTTCTTCCTGAAGGTATCACCATTGGTCCGAGACTGATGATTGTTCTGCCAGTCAGTAAAAGCAGAACGCTTAACATCGATGAGTACTTTGATTGTTGGGTCATTTTCGTCAAACCAGTCCTGGTGTATTCTTTTGATCTGGCTGAGGGTCACTCTGCTGGTTTTTGTCATAACAGTATTAAGAGTATCCCATTAAGCACTGAGATTCACGTTGTTTGCTGTTGGGTTGTTTATCAGCCCATGTGCGAGCTGCTCTCTGAAAGGATGTTGTCATGGTTTTGGGTGAATCGGTGGTAGTAGGAGTGGATTATATTATATAAGGATTATAATATGTTGTGTTTCTTATGTCTTACCGTAGAATTCGATACCTTCACACCCGTTACTTACAGGAGATTATGGCGTATCTACGCAGAAGTTTACTCCACCACTCGACATTCCATGATTTATACTTGACAAATGATGATTTAATGAATTCCTAATTTCCAACATCCATCTAAGTTATTGGTTATACTTTGTCATAACCAATCAGTCATTACCTTTAGTAATAATAAGATAGGATCATAGATACGGGCAGATAATTGCACTTACATTTATTTGTCAAGCTTCCATGCAATGATTCACAATTTGCATGGATATATGAATCACTCACGTTCATGCTGTAATAAAATTAATCTTCTAAAAGAGAATTTTCAACTTGGGGACACATGTGAGTACTCTACTATGGGTATGACTTAACAGAGCCTTAATTCTTCAAGTGATACATTTACTGTCAGCCTGGATTGCTTTTGTTGCAACCAGGTTTCCGCACAAGAACTACTTTCCACGGGCCATAACAACAAAAAGTACTCCTGGGTTACCACTCATAGTCTCGCGTCGCTGACAGTCACTGTAGACGGTTGTCCCTGCAAGAAGAACTGGTAAGCATGACTTGAATTAACCACTAAGGTGCAATAGACCAGCCTGGATTGCTTTTGTCGCAACCAGGCTTCCACACGTGATACTTCCACGGGGATAACAAACCTAGGTTAACACACTTAGTCTCGTGTCGATCACTGTCACTGTAGACGGGTGTCGTGCAGGAGAACTCTAAGCGTGAATTGATTAACCATTCACTGTAGGTTTGATAGGCCAGCCTGGATTGCTCTTGTTGCAACCAGGCATCCACACGTGATATTTCCACGGGAATAACAACCTAGGTTAACACGCTTAGTCTCATGTCGACGACGGTCCACAGGGCGGAGTGGCGGTGGAGGACGCTGTGTGGTGTGGTGTCCTGCTCCCTTCAGGAAGGAGAGAATGGAGACGTCTTAACTAACCCATGGCCAAGGGGATACTGCTGAAAATGAGGTTTTTGGGTGTGAAGCGATGAACAAGTACAACACTATTTCACTGCCCACCCCCCTAAAGGCTGGCTAACATACACTAATGGAAAATATATGTCCCAGTTATGCCTCGCCGGGTGTCTTATCTCTAGTAAAACAAATTTTGGAATTGGTTGCGTGGGTAAGCCTAACACAACCCATGACATCTTCTTTCAGGACGAGCATTTGTGCCAGCATCCAGAAGGGTCCTGACATTCCATGCAGCGACCATAAGAGGTTGTAAGGTTTGTTTTTGTTTGGATCTGTGATTTTGGTTGGTTTCCACTGCATAAGGATGACCTTGCTGGGTGCGGTTGCCCACTCAGGTTGGGTTTTTGGGCAGGCTATGTTTATTGCACCTTTTCTATCCCTCTCCCCATGTGGGGTGAACAGAGTGGCCCCTCGAGAAGGCTGCTCTGTCGCACAGACAGGACCGGATTTCACTGCTCCCTAGATCCCAGTGCATAAACGACCATCTTATCTGTGCCGCCCATGTGCAGAGTTGTGACTAGACTCCCGGCAGTCATCTCTGACTGTCCCCGTCGTCACTCGTCCGTCTCCATAGGACTTTTGGGGGTATAGGAGTTTTAATGACGATGAGTGGTATGATGAACTGAATGATGGCTAAACCACGTGAGTTGATTTATGTGGTGAGGCAGGAGTGCAGGCTGCAACCACACATCTTGGCCCTCCCTTTTCCTGATCCAGTGGTGTAAGTGTTGCAACAACTGGGGAGAGGGAGAGTTGCAATGAACTGCCGATAGCCCAGTTTAGTGGGTTTCTCCTTAGTAGCCTGTCCATTGGGCATTGCCTTCGTCCGCCAGTGTAGTCGTTGGGTTTCCATGGTGATCACCTCTTCCGTCTACACCGCCGTTTGGGTCTTGTTGGAGCTCCGTAAGTATGTCTGCCCGAAGCGGGACTCCACCGCAGATTTTTCGTTCAGGGTTTACTCCTGTAGGCTTATACCTGCCAAGGTTAATCCGCAAGGCAGTGGGGCAGTGGTTGGTAGGAGCTAGGACGTGTCCACATGCCAGTGGGCCTATGCGCCGTGTCTCTGGGGCCCACTACTACTCCGAGATCCTCTGCTGATCTAGCCTGGAACCACGAGTCACCCAGTTATCGTGTGTTGCCACGAGGAGGCACAGCACGAGTCTTGATAGTGAGGAGGCTGTATACTGGTAGGGGAAGACTTATGCAAGTTGCTTCCATATTCGTCACGAGGGCTAGCCAGCGGCGGCAGCTGAAAGCGAGAGGGTGCAAGCAGTGCTTGCACCTTAGCACTAACATAATGCTGCCATTTTAGACGCATTTCAACACCCTGTGTGTGGCTGCACACACACACACACACACGCACACACACACACACACACACACACACACACACACACACACACACACACACACACATAGTTTGTTATATACAGTGACGCAGAAGAGCTTGGTGGAGTCCACAATCTGGTGGTAGTGGTAAATAAGGAGCAGATTTTATAGTACTAGGTGTAGAATTAGCAATATTTTCAGTATTTTTGATAGCTATAGTACTAGCAGTTGTAGTAGTAACAATAACTAACTGCAATGCTGTCAATATTACTTGTTGAGGTAACATTAATTAACAGTATTCTTGGTACCAGTAATTATTACAGTAACATTATGTAACGGTATTACTGGTAGTAATGACTTTTACTAGTACTCATTATAGAAGACGTGGTAATGGTTGCAGTAATCACCTCTCACAAAGGAACAGATATGTACTGTATTGTACAGTGTGCATCCCACACTACTCTAGCGCCTCACAGCCCTTAACATCATCACCAAGACAGTGAAGTTATTAATGCTATGAGAATTATTGGTGCACACTATGACAAAAAGACTAAATACAGCTTCATTATTTGTCGTCAAAGCTTAGAATCAGCCGCATAAATGTGTCCTTACACTCAGGGGGACACTTTAACGTCGGATACTTGGAGAACCTTAGCCACGCCGTGATCCCTGTGAGCCATAATGACGCTACGTATGGTCATCTGCGCTGTTCATTATTGCACAGTCTCTGAGGCTATAATGAGGCGTGTTTCCCACCCTCCACCTGGCCCGTGTTGACAACCACGGACAACCAACCACGATCACCCGCCTCTCCACGCCCTGCAGCCTGCTTGCTCCCCTTCCCTTCAAGAGCCAGAATCGTCACCCGGTTTTAGGTCTCTGGCAACTCAACCACTATCGGGGAACTGTGTATGAGTAATTCCTGGCACACCTGCCCCCCCCCCCCTCCTCCAGGCACCTTTCCCCTTCCCAACGCTGGTAACGCCAGGCTAGCATGGAACAGCACAGACATATCCCAGCAATATGGAGCGATCATTGCCGTAGAAAATGGCGCAAAACATCTCAAAGATCAATTTGTATTTGAAACTTGGGTAATAAACTAACTCTAACAAGCACTAGAGGAGCTGACAAGAACATTCACCCAGCAACAATGTTAGTCAACAAGAAAACACTAAAAAACCTTAAGTGTCAAAGCAAACAGCAGAAAACGTTGACCCCAGAAAATGGTGATGATACAGATGATGAACCCGAGAAATAAAGAGCCTGGTACCTGACACAGTCTCCGGAACACTCTAGAAAAAATTATAATCTTCAACTCAAACTCAAATACAATGATGATGCCTCGTGTTAATTTCAAACAAAAACATAATGAAGTGAAAACATTCAGCTGGAACATTTCATCCCTCAGAAAGCATTATTCTGACCTCCATCATAAGATTGTGTCTACAGAAATCCCTCGTACCCAGTCTACCCTATTATAATATGGCAAAAAATAAAACAAAATACACGCACACACACACACACGCTTGTTTACGCCAGAAATATATTGCTACATATACTGAATCACTATACACTTAGGTAACTTTACATCCAACGTACTTTAGCGGCTGTGCTCCCTCAGATCACCTTCACTATATAGATCTCTTTAATTCTGTACATACAAAACCCACCGTTCAACTCGGGGCGCTGAACACAAGTCGCACTAATGAGGGTGACCGCACCACTAACTCCAATGGTAGGACACTCATCTAGGATGGGGCTCAAATGACGGAAATTGACAGCCGAATAGGAGTAAGATTTCTGACAGAGGCTGACAGTTGAACAAGAACAAGAATAACAGACTGACGGAGGCTGATAACTGAAAAAGAAACTAACATTGTTCAAAGTTCCAGTGACAGTCTCATAGCGTTTTCACCAAGAAGCGAACAAGTAGTTAGCATATCACACAGCTAACAGCAGTACTATAATGACACTAAACTAACATAACTCCTTGTATGACGACAGCTCTCTCTCTCTCTCTCTCTCTCTCTCTCTCGTTGTTACTAAAGTCCTCCTCTTTATTTTTTTTCATTATCTATATACAAAAAAGCACCGTGTGTGTGTGTGTGTGTGTGGGGGGGGGGGGGTCCGATATATAAAGGTTTCACTGTATAATTATCATTCATTATATAAACACGTTAAGACAAAATAAATACTAAGACAGACAGAGATTGTATATGTCTTACACCAGAAGGGAATAATTAGTGACATTTTGTAACACAATAAAGAGAAATATGAGAAAAAATGAAAGATCACGGTGTTTGGCCGGTTGGTTTCAGGCCTAAGATACATTATACAACCCAGCGTCTTTTGGGTTCTTTTCTGGGGTTCTTTAGCTGTTGGGTTCCATTCTGGGGTTCCTTTGCCTGCTGGGTTCCCTTCTGGGGTTCCTTTGCCTGCTGGGTTCCTTTCTAGGGTTCCTTAGCTTGCCAGATTCCCTTCTGGGGTTCCTTAACCTGCCCGGTTCCTTTATGGGGTTCCTTAGACTTCTGGGTTCCCTTCTGGGGTTCCTTAGCCTGCTGGGCTCCTCTGTTAATCAGATTAAAGTCAATCAGGCGAGGTAGCCTTGTAGGAATGGCTTGGCCCCGCTTGGCTGGTGCAGGGAGAGGATCCCACCTCACCCCAGCGTCACCCATCACTTCCCTTGGCAATTTACCTTCTTGCTTGTCGCTACGGTCCGCCAAAGGAGTTGGCAGTTTCTCCTTAAACTCAGCAAGGTCAACTCTATTATACAGAGCTTTTATCAAGGAGGAAGCGGTAACTATCTATCTCACCACCTTAGTGCAAGTATCATTTAACTCTTCCATCCGAGGTAAGGCTTCGTCGAGACGTTGGTTTTCAGAGGACGCTGGGGTTATTTTGGCCGACTAAGATCAACTCGTCGACCAGGTCCAGCAGGTCTCCATTGCGTCAAATATCTCCACATCTCGCCCCTCGTTCTCACTTTGGTTAAAATTCATAATCATTTTTTCTGAAAATAAGTGTAAAATAAAAAAGGTGAAACTGAGCCCTGGTTTAATTCCGAGTGAGAAGTTGTGGTGCAGGGGATCACAACTTCTCACTAACCTTCACTAACATCCTAACACAACAATGGCATCCCAGGAGTTACCTTCGTTACCTAACATACTCACAACACCTCGGTATTCTTTACTGTTTTCAAGCGTATGTGTGTTTTCATTATGGTATATGTGGTATGGCCGACGGTCACAGAGGACACTAGTAACCCGCTTGGTGATGGAGGGGGAGGGGGGCTGTTGGAAGTTTAAAACATCAAGCTCTTTAGTTAAGTATGTATTTACTAATGAGGTCATGACACTTATAATCACTTCCCCTTAATTAGTGTATACTGTATTATATTCTAACTACTGTAGATCCCCAGAACTTCTGCATTGGAAATCTGTCGAGAGAAATAATCTTCGTGACTATTGACCCCCACAGATCATGGACTAAGAATGTTGCTGTACCAATATCACAGCCGGGACAACCTTACGTCCTGTATAAAGCCCTTGAGTAGAATAAGAGGACCCGTCTCCCCTTGCATAGACGGCTTCATACACGGTAAAGGTTAAAACATAATTACAACATTACATTCCTAACTGCAGTAGGAAAAAAATGAAAATATACAAGTTATAAGCTATTATTTGTGAGCTGGAAGTGTTATAGTGGATGATGGTGATGATAGTGGTTATAGTGATGGTGGTCGTCGTGGTAATGGTGATTATGGTTTGGAGAATATTAGTAATGATAGAGGTGGTAGCGGCGGCTGCGGCGGGGATTTTTAGAACAGTGGATGTTGAGTGAAGGAGGTGAAGAAGAGGAGGAAAAGGGGGAGCAAGCAGGGTGCAGGAGGAGGAGCAGGGTGCAGGAGGAGGAGGTCAGATAGAAAAGGAAGAAGTAGATGGAGGAGGATGGAGTTAGGTGCAGGAGGAGGAGGAGGAGGAGGAAGGAGTCGTGGTGGAGGTCGTGGGAACTAGAGGAAGAGGGCGTCCGGTAGCCTTGACCGTCACCTCCAGGGATGAAGGGGTGGGCGGCGTGGGTGAAGAGGTGAGTGGACCAGGTGGGAAGGTGGGCGGCTGTATGTTCGTCCACGTGAACAGGAATTTCTGAGATTAGATTACATTACATTGCATTATATTACACTAGATTACATTACATTACATTACAACTCTGCTGTTTAGTCGTCGACAAAGCTTGGCTGAAAATAATAGATTACAGATAGACTCCCAAGTTTAAATTATATAAGTAAGTAACAGTAACAGAAATAGCAGTAAAGTAACAGAAGTAGCAGTAGCAGTAGCAGTAGCAGTGAGTACTACAGTAATTATTGTATGTACAAATTATTCCAGTCTTGATTTCGATTTGCTTGATAACAACATTTTAACATTGAAATTATTTTTAATGCACTTATATGGCAAAGAAAAGAGAGAGAGAGAGAGAGAGAGAGAGAGAGAGAGAGAGAGAGAGACCATGCAAGCGTGTCAAGGAGCTGTTCGGAAATTTATAAAAACTAGTGATATTGAAGGAACACACACCATTTGTTTATCTGTAATGAGTCATACCTGTATCCTCCCTGCCCTTGCTCTTACCTCCTTGGGTCCCCCTCCTACCCTGCGCCAGTTCCCACCATTAGTGCCCGGGCCAACGAGGGGATGACCTTGGACCTGTGATGACATACGCAACAAGTCTAGCCTGGGATAGTGAACAAACCCCACCTACATTATTATCTAACCTCTGGGATATGTGAAGGGACCCCACCTACATTATTATCTAACCTCTGGGATATGTGAAGGGACCCCACCTACATTATTATCTAACCTCTGGGATATGTGAAGGGACCCCACCTACATTAACTAACCTCTGGGATATGTGAAGGGACCCCACCTACATTAACTAACCTCTGGGATATGTGAAGGGACCCCACCCACTACATTAACTAACCTCTGGGATATGTGAAGGGACCCCACCTACTACATTAACTAACCCCTGGGATATGTGAAAGAACCCCACCTACATTTTTATCTAACCTCTGCGATAATGACGATGTTCTCAGCTCTGTGCAGCCACCAACTTTCACGGTCGTTGAGGTACGCACGTAATTTGCCTCGTAACTGCCTTGTTTTCAGCCACGATTGTGATTACCTTAAAAAAATGAACTTGAATCTTTTCGCGGGATGATGGGCCGTTGATGTTGTGTGCGGGTTTGTGTGGTGAATCAGGAGTAATTTCGTCTGAGGACCGGAAGACGAGAATCACATGAAGGCTCTACAATTCAGGATTAAGAGTTGGCAAGATCTTATTAAGCAGTTGGCAACCTCTTCATGATGTGGCGTTGCTGACGGTTTTCTTTTAAGTATATTCCAGAGTTTAGAAGAAGTGATAGATTATCGTTTGGTAAGAAGACAAGACATCTGCCAGTCTACCCTGAGTATGACACAGGCTATGCCAACCTTACTTAACTGGGCATTAAATCCTAATTTTGTCCATATCCTTATCATAACTATGGGGTGTTATACGGTGGGTTCTTGTCTGGTGGGAGTTTGTCCATCATCCATGGTTCCTTTATCACAAATAATTGCCAGGATCAAGACGCTGTTGCCCCATACCCTAACGCACTGTTTACAAGTCCATCAAACATAAACGAAGGAGAATTTTGTAGAATTCTTGAATTAAAAATATTAAAGTCTGAACATATTATCTTTACCAGTCTTATTTAACCTTCGTGAGCAAATGAGCTACGGGAAGCAGTTAAGGCAGTAAAGAACCGGTGTAACAGGCCAAATTATACCCCCTGGCCAGTTTATACCCTGAGTATAAAGTGGCCTAGGCTAAAATATACCCCGGGGGGGTAATCTAGCTGAGGCTGTTTTACATCCCCCCAAGGCCAGATTAATCCCTACGGTATTAGTTATTGAAAGCTTATTTCAAATGGATTTATTTACCATTATTACAACCCGCAACTATGAAAATTTTATATAATGAAATCTGACTGTTGACAGATTAAAGATACCTGTCTATGTTCTTTAATACTTCATCCCTACTAATATACTGTATATATATTCTTCAGTATGTTATTACAACACTTGGATAAATGGATTAAATTTCTGAATTAAATAAAAGTTAGTCATTTATTATATGAGCTCTTGTGTTAGTGTTGTAGCTCTGTTAGGTTTAGCATTAAAAACTGTTTCATCCCAACTGGTCACCTCTCCCAGTGCCTTTGTAGAGAGTATTAGCTAAATAATGTCACCTTGGCGCACTCCTCCGAATTCTGATTTTTCTCTTTGTATAACCCGATGTAAGCATCTTCAAGACTCCGAGTCTCACGTAACATTTGACCAAACATACTGAACCGACAACCTCTTCCTACCTAAGAAAAAAACTAAAATCTTCCAGGATAATTCATAATGGTCTATAATGATGTGCTTACTCCCAGTCCCTTCCTGTTCTCTGGATTGATTGACACCAAGTTGGCTTTATGATTTTTTACATCCAAAATTCACAATCTATTCAAGATGAGAAATTTATCGTCATTTGTTTTAATATACACATGAAAATAACATTACTCCAGCCTCTTAGCAACTATCTTTCCTTAATAAAATATTTAATACAGAGATTTATGCCAGCAGTAACTCCACTTATCTTAACGATCTTGTGTGATACAATATGACACAACGGACGAAGGATTTTGACAACTTTACCGAGGCAATAAGAGTCGCGGTGTTCATTATGAAATTCATCGAACAGTAGAGATACATTTTGGGGTGAGTAAGAGACTATGTTGTTATTTAAGAGACTATGTTGTATGTTGTTATTTAAGAGACTATGTTGTATGTTGTTATTTAAGAGACTATGTTGTATATTGTTATTTACGAGACTCTGTTATATGTTGTTATTTACGAGACTAACTTTTGGACTTACATGCTAACCTTTGTTCTTGCATACCAACTTTTGGACGTGCATAATATCTTTGGACTTGGAACTTTGCACATCACATGCCATCCCTCTGACTTATCCAAACATACTCTACATGTTGGACTTGTCTTCTCTTATCAACATAACAGGACTAACACACAAGGATAAGTAAGTAGAACTATTAATATTACAAATTAGTTTTTTTGTATCTCAATGTCTACATTATTTTTGTTCCTGTACAAACAATAGCGCGGACCCTGAATTACTTCTGTACTGAACCCTGAAGTCAATATGGAGATGGTTTATTAGTAATGGACTGGTTCTGAGATTACATAAATAGTAGTAGACGGAGATTATTATTATTATTATTATTATTATTATTATTATTATTTTATTATTATTATTATTATTTTATTATTATTATTATTATTATTATTATTATTATTATTATGTGTTGTTGTTGTTATACATAATTGAAAAGGTACTGTATTAAAGATAGAATAAATTTTAACTTATATCGTTAATAATATTTAAAAGTTATAATAAAAATTATTTGTATAAAAAGTTGCGTATCTAAACAGGAAAGGTTCCAGCACCACCCCTTACAGCTTACACCATGCCACGAGCAGTACCCTGGAGGCGACACAACCCGGGGAGTGGCTTGCTGATAAAGTTCTGGGCATGCGCAGTGTGACCAAAACATCATACAGAGTTTGAGGCGTGCTAGATTACCCCTTGAAGTAGAATATTAGGTTAGGTTAGGTTAGGTTAGGTTAACTTGTTACCGAACTGCGCATACCCGAAACATTTTCAGCAAGGTACAATCAGAGCACTTGACACCGGCAACACCCACTCGCTCCTCTCCGTCGTAACTGTACCCAGAGTGGCCCGGCGGGGTCTAGCGGGGCCAAGTGCAGGGGAAGAGGGAGGGAGGGAGGAACAAAGTCTCTGATTGGAGCCCCAGGATCACGCTGTTGGAGCCCTAGGGTGAGTGAGGGGCTGGTGGAAGGAAGCAAAAGGCTGACGGAGGGAACTAAGAGAAAAGTGGAATATGGAAGGAAATAAAAGACTGAAGGAATGAAAGAAGAAGAAGAAGAAGAAGAAGAAAAAGAAAAAGAAGAAGAAAAATGGATTAAAAATCTACGAAAATAATAAGAGAACAATAATAAGAGGAAGTGGATGAAAGAGATTATCGTAAAAAGGAAAGGTGACTTGGGCTGAGAGAGAGAGAGAGAGAGAGAGAGGGGGGGGAAAAGAAGTATAATAAAACAAGAATGAGAAGAAAGAACGACAGGAAGAGAGAAAGAATAAATACGACAGGTAAGAAAAGCAAAGTGTTAAAGAGACGTCCAGATATAAAAAGAAAAGCAGAGAGAAGAAAGATAGAGAAAGAGACTCAAACAGACATGGATATATGGACAGAAAGGGAGGCTGTCGCTTGGATAGGTATTTTAATAACATTGAAGTCCCTCAAGTTAGATGGAGTGTGCCGGGAGGCCCTCCTCCTCCTCTCTCTTCCTCTCGTGAGGCTGAACAATTATGTCATCAGTTATATGTTGTTGTGGTAATCAGGCAGGAACCGTGTAATCATGGGAGGCCTGGGGAGGAACCTGCCTTATACCTCAACAACTCTTAGTCTCTGGCCTGCTGCTGCTGCTGCTGCTGCCGCCGCTGCTGCTGCTGCTGCTGTTGCAACTCCCTGCCTGCACCTCCTGCTATATCCCCCGCCGCCTGGTTCTGTCTTCCTCCAAGTGTTCTTTTCTAAACCTTGATTCTCTGTTTATTTTATTCTTTTCATTTAACTTCTCTCTCGTTCAACAGTTAATTACGTGTTCTTTAGTGTGTGTTCTGGCCTCAGCTGCTGACTCCTTCACCAGCTAATGCCTCTACTAACCCCTGCCCTCGCTGCTGAATTTTCTCTCGTCTATTGGCGTTCATTACCTGTGCACCGTGTCCCGTCTCACCTGTACCATGAGTTCTACACCTGAGTATTACTAACTCACTCATTTACTCACTGACAGAGAATAATTTATTTCTATGCAGTTTCAGGTGATTAGGATATACTGAAGATACAAAACAAGGAGTGGTTCAATCAGTAACATATGTGTATTGACAGTTCGTTTAAAATCACTAACAATTTAATGGCCTTAATACATCCTAATTTATGACTTTCTCTCACCGTGTGTGTGTGTGTGTGTGTGTGTGTGTGTGTGTGTGTGTGTGTGTGTGTTATTTGAAGTTACTCACATCATTAAATGTTAATAACTCGTTAATTATAATATATATAGTTACCTGTTAGTTTAGTTATCAACTCTTAGACAGGTTGTCAGTTCATTATTCCCAACACAATAATTATGTAAGTTGATCAATATCTTGTTATTTATGACTAATTGACTTGGAGAAATAGATGATGTTTTTATGTAACTAATTAAGAGTTGATAGTGAACAGTGTAGGCAATTTATGTTTTTATAATATGTTGATAATTAAAGGTAAATTAACATTTATACAGTCACGAGGGAAGATATTAATGTTACTGAGACTGTTAACACAAAGCCAATAGAACAACACATCACTGAGTCGTCGTAGTATGTAAAGTCGGTACGAGGCTGCCTTGATTTTGTTGTTTACATGGGCCTTCCAGTCCAGTTTGTGGTCTATGGTAACACCCAGGAGTTTGGCAGACTGCACTAACTGGAGAGGATGGGCACCCACTGTAACTGCTGGAGCTTGCACTGGAGTGGTGGCGGTATTGATGTGCATGACTACTGTTTTGGTGTGTGTGTGTGTGTAATAATAATAAATAATAATAATAATTCTGCAGCCCGAAGGCTGAAAATATACATTGGACATAAATGACTTATTACATACATTGGTGGTTTAACAAAAGCCTTCATTAGAGAAAGGTGAAGGAACATACAGTGAACTTACAGATTAATGTAGGTGTTGAACAGCAAACTCGTAGTGTAGTAACTCCCTCCCCGATGGTGTGTGTGTGTGTGTGTGTGTAGACGTAATGGTTATATTGTGGTCGTTAAATTACCCCCCCCCCCCCCATATGCATACTAGTTTGAAATTTGGAGAAAAGGACATTATATATTTAAGAGTTATTAGTATTTACTAATTATCCTTAAAAGTCGTTGGTTTGATCCCAGGGCACTCTCATTCTACCCAGCTGTGAATGTGTACCTATTACCTATTACGACGCCCAGTCTAAGGAAGTAAGGAAACTGGAAGGCAATATGCTGAGTCACCTGTGATAACTCGAGGAAACATGGCGACCTAACCAAACATGCCAGGCCCGCCCCACCTTTCTTTATCATCCTTGAGCAAAAGGTTGAGAATAAACCCTCCATTGCGTTACTCAGCTAGAAAGGCAAGCGCATCTTTGAACCCTAAGTGAACTTCCCGTAACCATGTGAATAATTACTGATTCATTTTCCGTGGAGGTGAAAACTACACTGGGTGCCGCCCGAGGCTGGGTGTAAACAGAGGGTACGTGCCTCATTTGGCCAAATTACGTTCCTCAGCGGACAACGCAGGGTCTCGGCCTCTCTGGTGTTTACCCTGAACACACACTTCCTCACACTCTCATTATGCCCCGCACATCTTTCCTTAATCACATTGTAATACAAAAACTGGGAGTATACAGAAGGGATTATTACCAGTGTTTGTGTCATGGCGGGGTAAAGATGTGGCCATATGCAGTAACTCCTAGTAGCCACATGGACTGTGGAGAGCCATCACAAGAATACATGAAACCAAAAATTAGACGCAGAGGCGTGTGTGTGTAGGGCGGTTACTGCCGTGATTGTAGTTCTTGCCAGCTCCCCTCCCCCCCAAACGCCAACACAACATTATGCCCACACACACACACACACACACATCTAGCCTCAAATACAGCATACGATAACACTGGTCAACATATTTACAAAACACTAAGAACAAAATGATAGAGATGTACAGTACAGTATTTTATCAGGACTTAAAACATGACAACAAGCAAGATAGTGTGGAGACGAGACACCCAGGAAGCTGAACACAACCATAATGAATATAAAATGTTCATTCCAAACAGTCCAGAGACTCGGTAATCCCAGATACGAATCACAGAAAACAGATGCACTAAATGTTGCCACCGTCTCTACTCGTCATCTGGCGTGAAGTCAAAACGGAAAACAATCATCTACCAAGGCCAGAATATATAGGTACCAAGACTCACAAAAAGTTATATTTGTCCTCCGTAACTGTTGAAAGAGTCTGTGTTGGGTTAATATGGAGACTCAGTGCAATTATGACCGCCAACTTTGCGTCGCATATTAGAAGCCTCTTGGACATATCCCTTCATCCTGGGGACTGGACAAAAGCTACTGGACAAAACCCCCTCAGTTAAAGTGCAAAATAGGTTAGGTTATATATTGCAGTTTAACGTCAATTGTAGGCAAATTGATGGAAGTAATAATTTCAAACTCTATTCGAAATCACTTGGAGAAGCACAAGTTGATCAATGATTGCCAACATGGCTTCACAAATGGGTGCTCATGTCTGAGTAATCGATTAACATTCTTTTCAGCTATTTTCGAATCGGTGGATGACAGGCACGATTATGATGTGGTATACCTCGACTTACAGTATAGCAAATCCTTCGACAGTCCCCTACGAAAGACTAATACGAAAAGTGATGGCTCATGGCATTAGGGGAGATATTCTAAAATGAATTAGGGTATAACGTCACTCGGGGAGTACCCCAAAATTCAGTACTTGGACCATTATTATTTATTATATACATGAATGGCATAGATATGGGCATAGACAGCAACTTAAGTAAATTTGCTGATGACACTAAAATGGGGCGTGTAATGAAATCTGACGAGGACTCCGCAAAACTCCAAAAAAAACTAAACAAATTTTTGGCATGGTCTGAAAAATGGCAAATGAAATTTAATGTGGACAAATGTATACAGAGAAACCAGATATCAGATGAACAACGTTGTTATAGGGAAATCAGACTGTGAGAAAGATTTAGGAGTAATGATAAGTAGGTATCTTAAACCAAGTCAGCAATGTGTATTTGCTCGAAACAAGATTAACAAAATACTTGGGTTCATACAAGGAAGTGTTAGTTACAAGACTAGCGAGATTATCCTAAAACTATATCTTGCGCTTGTGAGACCTCACTTGGATTGCGCAGTTCAGTTCTGGTCACCATACTACAGAATGGATATAGAATTCCTATAAAGAATTCGGAGGAGAATGATAAAACTCATCCCGTGTATTAGGAACCTTGAGTACAGAGACAGATTAAAGCATCTTAATTTGCACTCCCTCGAGAGACGTAGAGTGAGGGGCGATATGATCAGGTGCATAAATGGAAGTCAGGGCTGAACAAAGTGATGAAACAAAGGTACTCAAATTTTCCAACCAGGAACGAACTTGCAGGAATGGTTTTAAATTCGACAAATTTAGATTTAGGCGCGAGATAAGTAAACATTGGTTTGGAAATAGAGTAGTGGATAAGTGGAACAAGTTACCAAACACCATCATTAACTCGAACACGCTGGATAGCTTTAAACTTAAGTTGGATGGATATATGAGCGATAGGGGTTGGTATAAACGAGACTGCTCAGTATGGGCCAATAGACCCGCTGCAATTTCCTCCATTCTTATGTTCTTATATTCTTAAATGTTCATAAACTGTAAATGATAAAGAATAAGAAAAATATTCTTAAAAATTCTTAATATTTTTTTTTTGTCCTAGGCGTTTTTTGTCCTTGGGGCTTTTATCCTAGGGGGCTGTTGTGCTAGGGGGCTTTTGTCTCAGAGGGCTTTTGTTCTAGGGGGCTTATGTTCTGAAGGCTTATGTTTTGAGGGGTTTTGTCCTACACTCTTCCCTCCTAGCTAGCGGGTAAATTTATACGTCCCAATCATCGAGGCTTGTGCAGTTGATCATTTTCCTTACTGGAAAAGTGAGAACGACTCTAAATGGCTCATTTAGGCCTTACCAAAATGGCTATGAACATATTTCCCAGAAATAAAAATAAATAATTACGATTATTTGAATATATAATCAACTTGTCAAATGACAACCTCATTTTCCTTATTCTATATATGTTCAGTGTTTCTCTCGTTACTCTAGCTAACCCTAGTACGTCTTCGTTTGTTTTAAACACTATAAGTTATCTTCAGCATTTCCCATCATCACAGCATCATTAATATGACCACAAGCGATAAAAGTTGACACTGTACCGGTGTTCTCCCTCCACTTCCTCCTCCAGCTGTAATATTCCTCTAACACATTTAATAACGTTAATCTGCCCTTCTTCGCAGTGTAAGTGTTGACGCTTTCTGGTCACGTTTATAGTGCGTGAAACGTAAAGGTGGCCCACCCTCCACATCCTCATCCCGCCCACTGGCGCAGCTTCCTTGTATTACCACTAGTCAAAGGAAAACTGGGCAACTTCCTTTTCAAGCTGTCTAATCTGACAGACTTTGAGTGTTACACTAACTTGCTGCCAGCAACAGTTAAACATATAGTGAAGCATCCGGGAAGCGTGGTTGGTTGAGTCCAGGGGAATGCTTCCAGATAAACTCCTGCGTCAATCACATTCTTCTTTATCAATCTCCACAGTTACTGTTCTTCTTCCCAGATTACCAAGAGAACACAAGCTGAACTATATACCCACAGTTTACCTTGTGAAGAAACTACCACGATAACTAGCAACATTGGGAATGGGACCATAACACATTGGACAAAACAAACCTAACCTAAACTAAAGAGAGTTTTTGTCCATGCACCATGACATGAACAGCTACAGGAGACATGTAACACCTACTAAACCGGTACGTAACGGCCTCTCGAGTCACCTCAGACCTCACCAACAAAGGTTCCCCCTAAGAACTCATGAACGGTTAAATAACAATTTGGCGACGCTACCAAGTTTCCTCACTTTACAATCCTACAACTGTAAATTCTCACTGTACCTTTACAGGTAAAAGATAGTAGGCAGCTATCAAACAGGGAGGTACTACTGCTCGGGAAGATATTGGAAGTATAATGTGTTGTCTAATGGTAGACCCTGATGCTTTATGGGACCAAGTCCCAGGTTGGTGATCTGACATAAGAACAGAAGAACATAAGTATGGAGGAAACAGCAGCGGGCCTATTGGCCCATACTGGGCAGTCCCGTTTACACCCAACCCCTATTGCTCATATAAGCATCCAACCTATGTTTGAAGCTATTCAGCGTATTCGAGTTAATGATGATATTTGGTAACTGTTCCATTCATCCACAACTCTGTTTCCAAACCAGTGTTTACCTATTTCACGCCAAAATCTAAATTTGTCTAATTTAAAACCATTGTTGCGAGTTCGCTCCGGGTTGGATAGTTTGAGTACCTTTGTAATGTCCCCTTTGTTTAGCCCTAACTTCCACTTATACACCTCTATCAGGTCGCCCCTCGCTCTACGTCTCTCGAGGAAGTGCAAATTAAGGTGCCTTAACCTGTCTCTATACTCAAGGTTCCTAATGCCAGGAATTAGTCTTGTCATTCTCCTCTGAATTCTTTCCAATGATTCTATATCCATTCTGTAATACGGTGACCAGAACAGAACTGCGTAATCCAGGTGTGGTCTCACAAGAGCAAGATACAGTTTTAGGATGACCTCGCTAGTCTTGTAACTAACACTCCTTTGCATGAACCCAAGTACTTTATTAGCCTTGTTACGAGCAAAAACACATTGTTTACTTGGCTTAAGGTTCCTACTTATCATTACTCCTAAATCTCTCTCACAGTCGGATTTCTCTATGGCATCGTTGTTCATCTGGTATCTGGTTTCCCTCTTTACATCTCCTATACTGAGTACTTTACATTTGTCCACGTTGAATTTCATCTGCCATTTTTCAGACCATTCGAAAAATTTGTTTAGATCTTCCTGTAGTTTTGCTGAGTCCTCGTCAGATTTAATTACAGGTCCTATTTTAGTGTCATCAGCAAATTTACTTATGCTATTGTCTATGCCGATATCCATGTCGTTTATGTATATAATAAATAATAATGGTCCAAGTACTGAGCCTTGGGGAACTCCACTTGTGAAGTTGCTCCAATGAGACTTAGTGCCGTTAATGCTCACTCGCTGTTTCCTGTCCTGTAACCACGCCCTAATCCATTTAAGGATGTTACCTTTCATGCCATGAGCTTCTACCTTTCTAATTAGTCTTTCGTGGGGGACTCTGTCGAAGGCTTTGCTGAAGTCGAGATATACCACATCATAATTGTGCCCCTCGTCCACCTGTTCGAAAACTGATGAAAAGAATGTTAATAGATTAGTTAAACAAGAACGTCCGCTTGTGAAGCCATGCTGGGAATCATTGATCAATCTGTGCTTCTCCAGGTGATTTCGAATAGAGTTTGAAATGATTGCTTCCAGTAATTTGCCTACTATTGATGTTAGACTGATTGGGCGATAGTTAGAGGATAGTGATCTATCCCCCTTCTTGAAAATCGGTATTACATTCGCTATCCTCCAGGATTCTGGTACTACACCTGTTTTTAAGGACATGTTAAACAACTTAGCTGAGGGCATACTAAGCTCTTCCTTATATTCCTTTAATACTCTGGCAAATATCTCATCAGGACCAGGTGACTTATTAGGCTTTAGTTTGTCTATTTGCTTACTAACATCGTTACTAGTCACTACTATCTCGCTTAATTTGTTTTCTTCACTATCTCTGAATAGAGTCGGTGCCTCGGGTATCATGTTTAAATTTTCGCTGGTGAAAACTGTTGAAAAATATTTATTCAAATTATTGCTCATTTCTCCGTCGTTATCAGTGAGCTCGCCGGTATCTGAACGTATTGGTCAAATCTTTTCTCGTGTTTTAGTTTGATATATTTGGTAGAATCCTTTGGGGTTTGTCTTCGCCTCCCTTGCTAAAGAAACTTAACTTGCATTCCCTAGAAAGACGAAGAGTGCGGGGAGATATGATAGAAGTATTTAAGTGGGTGAAAGGAATCAATAAAGGGGATATAGATAAAGTTCTTATAATATCCGAGCAGGATAGGACTCGTAGCAACGGATTCAAGTTGGATAAGTTTAGGTTTAGGAGGGAGATAGGAAGGAACTGGTTCACAAATAGGGTGGTGGACGAGTGGAGCAAGCTTAGCAACTTTGTAGTAAGTGCTGGAACTCTGGAAAGTTTCAAAAGGAGGCTAGATAGATTCATGGATGATAGAGAGTGGTAGTAACTCTCGACAGGAGCTGCCATGCACAGGCCAATCGGCCTATTGCAGACTCCTTATTTTCTTATGTTCTTATGTAAACATCTGAAAAGTGAGATGAAAAAGTAATTCAATGAAGTACAATAGTTAATGAACCCTAAGTTGTATGTATTCATCTATGCTTTGTTTTCTTTATATATGTCGAGGAAGAACATGAACAACAAACAATAAGGCCTCGATTAGGAGTTCAATTAACAAACCAGTCCAACTCAGACCAGGCGATGGTTAGTTGGGGCTGGGGTCAGGTCAGGTCAATCCGGGGGGAGCAGATAAAAAAGATGACCTGGGACACATTAAAAGATTTGACCCACGTCAGGTTGTGACCTGACCACTGACGCAAGATAAAATATACTGACTACTCTGCTCTTTGTTAGGTGTATGAAGTTATGGATCACCTGAAGATTAGGTCCCCAAGACTATCTTATTTCACATTAAGGTTTACCTAACCTAACCTAACCTTTATCAACCTAACGTTAACCTAACCTAACTTTATCCTAAACTAACCTTAAGACTAAACACGCTAACCTAAACTAAGATGCCGTTTGAGTGCATAAACATCAGGTGATATAAGCTAGGGGGGGAGGGGAATCATCAGGTGAAATACAACAGATGAACAACGATGCCATAGAGAAATCCGACTGCGAGAGAGATTTAGGAGTAATGATAAGGTGGAACCTTAAGCCAAGTAAACATTGTGTTTTTGCTCCCAACAAGGCTAATAAAGTAATTGGGTTCATACAAACGAGTGTTAGTTACAAGACTAGCGAGGTCATCCTAAAACTGTATCTTGCTCTTGTGAGACCACACCTGGATTACACTGTTCAGTTCTGGTCACCGTATTACAGAATGGATATAGAATCCTTGGAAAGAATTCAGAGGAGAATGACAAGACTAATCCCGGGCATTAGGAACCTTGAGTATAGAGACAGGTTAAAGCATCTTAATTTGCACTCCCTTGAGAGACGTAGAGCGAGGGGCGACCTGATAGAGGTGTATAAGAGGAAGGCAGGTCTAAACAAAGGGGACATTACAAAGGTACTCAAACTATCCAACCAGGAGGGAACTCGTAACAATGGTTTTAAATTAGACAAATTTAGATTTAGGCGTGAAATAGGTAAACACTGGTTTGGAAACAGAGTTGTGGATGAATGGAACAGTTACCAAATATCATCATTAACTCGAATACGCTGAATAGCTTCAAACATAGGTTGGATACTTATATGAGCAATAGGGGTTGGGTGTAAACGGGACTGCCCAGTATGGGCCAGTAGGCCCGCTTCAGGGCTAAAGTTGCCAGTTAGCGGCTCACTTCAAGGGTCTTGAGGGACCTTCTGACACAGACACATTTTGAGATACACAAATTCAGGCAATATCATTATTGCTTTAAGTCTACCGCGTCGACCTCCTGTACAGTACACTCGCGGAGATAAAGTTAGCTGTCTATTTGAAACTGAGTCAAGAGAATAAATAAGAATTTAAGAATGGGAGAAGCTGCACCTTGCCTATTGGCCAATACTGGGCCGTCCCGTTTACACCCAACCCCTATCGCTCATGAGAACATAATGAAATAAGGAGTCTGCAATAGGCCGGTTGGCCTGTGCATGGCAGCTCCTGTCGAGAGTTAATACCACTCTATCGTCCATGAATCTATCTAGCCTCCTTTTGAAACTTTCCAGAGTTCCCGCACTTACTACAAAGTTGCTAAGCTTGTTCCACTCGTCTATCACCCTATTTGTGAACCAGTTTCTTCTTATCTCTCTCCTAAACCGAAACTTATTCAACTTAAATCCGTTGCTACGAGTCTTATCCTGCTCGGATATTATAAGAACTTTATCTATATCTCCTTAATTGATTCCTTTCACCCACTTAAATACTTCTATCATATCCGTCCAACCTATATTTCGAGCTGTCCAGCGCGTTCGAGTTAATGGTGATGTTTGGTAACTTGTTCCAATCATCCACCACTCTATTTCCAAACCTGTGTTTACCTCTGTCGCGCCTAAATCTAAATTTGTCTAATTTAAAACCATCGCTACGGATTCGCTCCTGGTTGAATAGTTTGACTACCCTTGTTATATCAACTTTGTTTAACCCCGACCTTCATATATACAGTACACCTCGCCCCTCACTCTACGTCTCTCGAGGGAGTGCAAATTCAGTTGCTTTAATCTGTCTCTATACTCTAGGTTCCTAATGCCCGGGATTAGTCTTGTCATCCAACTCATCCTGGCTGCCGTCTGGTGCGGGTGCGTTGTTTTATTTCATTAAGGGATAATACTCCTTCAGTTTGGGGCAGAGTGAACTTTCGACCCCTGGTGTACTACTATTCTGTAGTATAATAATGCGGTGTGCCAGTAAGAAGGTGAAGGACACTACAGTAAATTACATACAAGTGAAGTGTTTAATCAAGGTGTTGAAGTTACTCTCTCTGTACTTGGGGTAACTATACAGTGCAGAGAGAGGTGCGGTATAAGGAGCAACACTTGAATGTGACCTGACCTGACCTTACTGACCTACTGTACACCTGGACCACCTGTCTCTCAAGGTACAATAAATTATCTGAGTCTGGTTGCTTGTCGTCACCTGGTATATTTTTTATGCTTATTTTTAAGTTAACTGTAATATATTAATATATGTTATCAAGGATAATTTAGTCACTGATGTATTTACCAAAGGGGTGAAGATATAATTACCCTCGCCCCCCCACACACACCTGGACACACACACACACACACACACACACACACCTAGACACACACACACACACGCATTTAGAGTTTACACTACTTTACGCTCCTTTATTTTCATTTATTGTCCTACTGAGATATTGGCAAGTGATAGAATATTTAGACGGGCGGAGGGACGGGTGTATCTCACTAGTAACATCCTACCCCGTCTACTCCCGCTATGTCATCTCTCAAAGTGGCTACTATTACCAATTGATCTACATCCCATTCATATTATATTTACTCTGTAGATATTATGTCTATTCTGTAGATAAAATATTAAATAATTAAAAAGGAGAAAATAACTGAGGATACTGACAGAAGCTACAGTTGACCTCAAGGGGTAACAAAACACAACGTGGCCTCACACCTGACTCCTGGCCAAGAAGCTTTATACAAACTGTCGTCCCAATGACCTGACTTTACTTACAAGTTTATACAAGAATTGAATTATTTGTTATCTTATTTTTAAGCATTAGTATACCAATTATATGCAGTCCTTCATTGATATTAATGGAAATATTAACCTAATAAAGAGGAGTCTATAATTTACCTTCCAGTTAAAGAAAGATCATGAAGTTGAATCTAAGAAGAGTGCAGAGGGATCATATAAACAGCTAAAATAAAAATATTACACAATAACCATTAAATATTTTTACATCAGCATCCATCTGTGGTGCTTGGTTGAAAATTTGTCGACGAGTTTGTTGATGTTTAATTCCTTTGTGTTTGCCCGTCCGTGAGTCCGTTTGAATCTGCTTACCATGCACAGGCCAACCATTGCAGACTCCTTATTTGCTTATGTTCTAAGTTTGTCTCACTTTGGGTCAGTGACTTACTTAAGACATCACACCAGCACTTTACACTTAGCCATGATGTACGCGGCTTAGAATTATCTAAAGTGGAACAAAAGTAAAAGAGAGGTAAAATAGATTATAAGTCGCCTAGTGATCCTGGGGTGACGATTCTTCAGGTAATCCAAAATATTTCCCCCTAAATTCGTCAATATTTAAGCCAATTTTAAGTCCTTTCAATTTTTCTGGTAATAATTTGGCCGACGAGGTTCTGGCTGGACACCTGTCTTGGGTACACGAGGTCAGGGACATTAGAAGATTACATGGTGGGTGTGACTGAGCCTCGTCCTCACACCAGGTAAACAAACATTACATAGCGTTCACTACTCGGACTAATTGTCTCACAGGTCCGTTTGTCTCCCGTGGTCGTCATTACGGATGTGTCAAGAGAAGGCCGCCAGCACCGCCTTAACTCTCCTATCTATCGACTTCGCCCTCACCTTCGTTAAATTTTTCTTCTCTACATCATGGAATATTTTTATGTTAATGTTTATATGTTAGAATATTAGTAAGTAAATCAAAAACAAAACTAAATTTAACTATACATAAATTAATTCATGAAATAACCAATAGAATTAACCGTTGTCGTTATACTAAGTCGAGGTTGTAGGCGAACAAGTCTGGCCCGGACGAGTCATTAAGTCACTGTGGATTACTTACCATTTCATCAGTAATACCTCGGATATCTATACCTGAACTTGCCGGGGAGACTGACACCAGAAACACTATTGGTCTCTTCTCTGGTTCTCACCCTTGTAGTCCGAGGAACAAAGGTTGTATTAGCCTAGCATACAGCGGGACTTGGCGGACCATTGACTTCTCACACCTAGTTTGTGATCTGAGTCCAAGTAATGACCAGAAAATGAGTTTGGATATATGGGCAAGTTTCATGATTAAATAACTAAGGTTCCCAAGGGATGCTAGATAGATCCAGGTTAAAGGAAAACTTGATGAAATAATTACAATTAAATTAATTTCCGATTACCCGAGGAATCTCTATCTTAACTTATTTTGTTTATAAAGATTAACCACTCGTGTCAGAGCTCAATTCCCCCCTGAGAGGCAGTTTGGCTGGTTCCTCCATTCATACGTTCATAGTAGCCTCAGCCTCACCCACTCAGCCTCACCCACTTCCTCAGTATACAGAAATATTTATATCTGCCTTCAGACACCAGTTGACTGTAATCACGTTTGAGGGCGTTGAGAGATCTAGGGGATGAGACAGCCAGTAAGAGAGACATTTGAAGGATGGTGGTAGGTCAGGTTAGTGTTAGCATGGTTAATTTTTAAGTTAGGTCAAGTTAGCATTTGGGTGGTTAATGATTAGGTTAGCGTCAGGGTGATTAATGATTAGGTGAAGGTATACTTGGAGACGTGAACCAGGTAACACTAGAAGTAAGTAGACCAGAGCAGAGCGGCCATAGGTCCTCTCCTCTAAATCACTCACATCTCAACTCTGCCCCCGAGTGTTTTAACCCCCCCCCCCCCCTACCCTTCCAAAGACCATACTAGACCCCAAATCGTCACAAACCTCCCCAAGTTCTACCCCGCTGTATAACTTCTATTTAATTATAACCCAAGGCTCAAAGTAACGCTGTTAAAGTGAGGTGTATAAACGCCCTTACGACCGTCATTATTATACCCTCCACTTAATCAGGGCTGTAAGTAACTCCCTTCATATATCTTAAAGCCAGCTGACATATGCCCTTATAGCAGGTAGTACAACATCCCTTCCCCTCCCCCCCCCTCTCTCTTTCATCGCCCAAGGGAAGTGTTGATGGGGGAGGAGGAGGAGGGGAAGGGGAGATGGTGTGGTGTGATGGGAAGAGGGTAATGGTGTGGGATGATTGGGACGGGGTAATGGTGGGGTGATGGGGGACAAGAATAAGGGTGGGGTGACGAGGAGGGGGTAATGGTAGAGTGACAGGGACGGGATAATGGTGGGGGTGAGTGAGGGGAGGTTACGGGAAGGGGGTGATAGGGACGAGGTTATGATGGAGGAGGGGGTGACCGGGAGAGGGTGAGGGTAGGGGTGATGGGTGTGGGTGACGGAGAAGTGACGGGGTTGTTGTGGGGGGGTTTTGGTGGGGGTAGCGTGTTTACGTCGCTAGTTAACCTCGCTAAGTCGAACTTCTCCAACCCTACACGAACTTTTGACGACGCAAGTTTTATTGAACGAATATATGTATAGTGATACAATAAGATTACATTGAGTTCTACACGAAGGAGTTCTGTTGCTCCCAAATTAAGTTGTAAGTCACAATATATGTTGTACCTAAGGGTAGCTGTATGTTGTATTAAGTATCAACTTGTTGTTGTTTTCACTATTAATAAAATAACTACTTCCAATAGTTGATGAAGTTTTAAACTTACCTTCAACAACTGGTAGTTATTTACTCAGTAATATATACCTGTAAATGGTCGTACGTCTGGCTCCGGGGGACTGCACTCAGCCTCAACCAGCCTCCGTTTTCTACGCGGTGGTTGGGTGTTCCAGACGAGTGACCAACCCCCGGCATCCCCCTTACGGGTTCTCTAACTTCTTCTCTCAAGATCTCAGTTTGGCTGATGCCTGCAGAGCGAGTGGGTGTCTCACCCGTGTCGGCTGCCCGAGTGACTGGGTGAACTGTGTGTGTGTGTGTGAAGTACACTGAGAGAAGGACAAGACTCGCTCAGTATTTCTGATTTAAGAAACATCGGCAGTGAAGGATTGAGAGAACCGCTCGACAATCCCCGTCTTATACTTAGACAAAACGAAGGATCAACAAACTTTCTTAGAGTAGATTATAGTAAGACGAAGCAGCTAGTGTGTGTCCGCCTAGTTAGCGGTGGTTGTGCGGTTAGTGACTGTAGGAAGTGTGTAGAGTGAACCGCACCGTCGACCACCACTGGTTAACGGGGCCAGCCCGCTATACACTGAAGGACTATTTTAAGATCCTCCAGAATTTACTCACATGAGCTGAAACAATCAACAATTATCGATTAAGTGTTTAAGTGTCTGAGAAATGACAGTCTAGATATATGTACAGTGACTTATAACAAATACACTCACAATGGCGAACACAAGTTGTAGGTGGAGCGTAGCGTGGTGTGTGGTGCTGCTGGGCCTCGCCTCCTCCTCTACAGTGGTCCTCCAAGACAACGGCTACGAGGGTGTGGTGGTGGCGCTCGAGGAGAGTCTCCCAGCCTCAGTCTGCCAGGAAGTCGTCCAGGGCCTTGAAGTGAGTATTGTGATAATAATTAAGTTTATTTTCCTTAATAACAGTGCATGACCTGACGTGAAGTACTCAGTATAGGAGATGTAAACAGGGAAACCAGATGAACAACGATGTTATTGAGAAATCCGACTGCGAGAAAGATTTAGGAGTAATGATAAGTAGGAATCTTAAGTCAAGTAAACAATATTATATTGGGTTCATACAAAGGAGTGTTAGTTACAATACTAGCGAGGTCATCCCAAAACTATGTTTTGAGCTTGTGAGACCACTTTGATTACTCGGTTCAATTAAGATCACCGTATTACAGAATGGATATAGAATCTTTGGAAAGAATTCAGAGGAGAATGACAAGTGTTGTAAACCTAACTAGTTCACTCACTGACGACGGAGGATCTCAAGAGTTTATAAACAACTTTTAGACCACTCAGGCTTTCTTCATTGTTGCCTTCGTTTTAAAAGTAAAAACTGAAGTCACACTGTAGTGAAGCAAGATGCATTATACCACAAACTTGTCTAGTGTGATTGTTGCTGTTTAAAATTACGGGTGTGTTATTGGTGCTTGACCGCCCACACAACTCCCCGCCCTCATTTGACTCCTCGGGCTGTTAAATAAAATACATCTAGACCCAACCTTAACAGGCTACTAAGACTTGGTAAATATTTTATAAAAAACGAGAAGAAACTTGTGAAAATAACAATGTGTCTACTATGCGTCACGTTCTTGTCAACAGCGATATCCATAAAAACTGTGACGTTAAACCATTAATAACGGCAGATAATATACAGTAAATCAAAGTTAACTTCCCCCAAAATAATCTCAAAGATAACTTAAGTTAGGGATAGTTAGTTTGTGTTATCTGTCCCCACAGGCTCTAGGAGGAATCATTGTTGAAGTGACAGTGGCGCTTAACCTTTCAGAACAATATCTACTCTTTCGCATCAGATTACATCCGGGTTTTTTACCGCCGGATTTGCATTCTAAAAATCACAACAAACATATCCGTGACCACCACACCTCATACTAAGTGTCGTCTGTCACATTAACCATTTAAGAGTACACTACGTTCATTCATCTGTTTATTTGAATACACTTGAGAGAACAGAACAATAATCAAGTTTAATATTATCACGATAAATCTCTATTATGAAGGGCGGTATTTACGCTTTGTTGTTGTTGACAGACGCTTGTTGCAGCAACAAATAGGCTTGTTAAACTTAACTATCCTAAGTTTGGTTGATTAAATGACCCAATGACGTGATTATCGCCAACATGAACACAAAACACAAGTGTGATGCGATTGATCTAGTTCAGATTCGTCTTCAGTTTTCCACCACATTGGTTTGGAAATAGAGTAGTGGTTGAGTGGAACAAGTTACCAAACATCATCATTAACTCGAATACGCTGGATGGCTTTAAACATAGGTTGGACGGATATAAGAACATAAGAAAATAAGGAGTCTGCAATAGACCTGTTGGCCAGTGCATGGCAGCTCTTGTCGGGAGTTACAACCACTCTCTATCGTCCATGAATCTATCTAGCCTCCTTTTAAAACTTTCCAGCGTCCCAGCACTTATTACAAAGTTGCTAAGCTTGTTCCACTCGTCCACCACCCTATTTGTGAACCAGTTCCTTCCTATCTCCCTGGATAGTTTCAAACTTAGGTTGGATGGATATATGCACTCCCTTGAGAGACGTAGAGCGAGGGGCGACCTGATAGAGGTGTATAAGTGGAAGGCAGGGCTAAACAAAGGGGACATTACAAAGGAACTCAAATTATCCAACCAGGAGCGAACTCGTAACAATGGTTTTAAATTAGAGAAATTTAGATTTAGACGTGAAATAGGTAAATTCTGGTTTGGAAACAGAGTAGTGGATGAATGGAACAAGTTACCAAATATCATCATTAACTCGAATACGCTGAATAGCTTCAAACATAGGTTGGATGCTCATATGAGCAATAGGGGTTGGGTGTAAACGGGACTGCCCAGTATGGGCCAATAGGCCCGCTGCAGTTTCCTCCATTCTTATGTTCTTATGTTCTTATGAGCAATAGGGGCTGGGTGTAAATGGGACTGCCCAGTATGGGCCAATAGGCCCGCTGCAGTTTCCTCCATTCTTATGTTCTTATGTAGACCTAAACTTATCCAATTTTAATCCGTTGCTACGAGTCCTATCCTGCTCGGATATCATAAGAACTTTATCTATATCCCCTTTATTGATTCCTTTCACCCACTTAAATACTTCTTTCAAATCTCCCCGCGCTCTTCGTCTTTCTTGGGAATGCACGTTTAATTTCTTTAACCTATCCTGATATGGAAGGTTTCTAAGTCCTGGAATCATTTTCGTCATTCTTCGCTGCACCGACACCAGTGAATTGATATCCATTCTATAAAAAGGGCACCAGAACTGAACGGCATAATCAAGGTGCGGCCTGACTAGCGCAAGGTATAATTGCATTATGACCCCCGCATTCTTATTGCTTACACTTCTAGATATAAAACCTAATACCCTGTTTGCCTTATTTCGAACATTAACGCACTGTTTTCTAGGCCGTAGGTCCGGGCTTACAAGTACCCCTAGGTCTCTTTCACAAGTCGACTTCTCTAGTTCGATGTTGTTAAGGCTGTATACGTTCACAGTATTTGTTCTTCCAATATTCAGTACGCTGCACTTACTGGTTTTGAATTTCATTTGCCATTTTCCTAACCACTCCTGCAGTTTATTTAAATCCTTCTGTAGGGCATTTGCATCCTGCCCTGAATTAATCTGTTGCCCTATTTTGGTGTCATCCGCAAACTTGCTTTATGTCACTGCTGATCCCAGTATCTAGATCGTTTATGTAGATTATGAACAAGAATGGGCCTAGTACTGACCCCTGGGGAACCCCACTGGTTACACAGCCCCAATCAGATTTAAAACCATCTATGCTGACCCTTTGTTTTCTATCGGTGAGCCATGATTTTATCCAATTTAAAACTTTCCCCTCGATACCATGAGCAATAGGGGTTGGATGTAAACGGGACTGCCCAGTATGGGCCAAAGGGCTAGCTGCAGTTTCCTCCATTATTATGTTCTTATGTTCAGCAGTTTGGGATCTTTGCTCACGAGTAAACACGCCTACATGGATATGTAAAAAAAAAATATTAATTATATGTGTAAATCAGTTCTCCTCCATTATTTTGCGGGTAGAATTTTGTCCATGGGGAAATTCTATGATAGGATAGTGACCGACGTGTGATCGTGGTGGTAGGCTTGTGTCCGAGTACATCCTCGTTTTCTTAAGTGGCTGAGTGACTAGGTGGTCGTGCAGTCCTCCCGGAGAATACTCGTCATTTGGTGTAAAAAAAGAAATCATTGTCGGTCAACGAGGCGTGGAGGCCCCGGAACAAGGGACCGGCACCACCTTCCTGGACCTTCCACTCCAGCGCCCCAGACTGAAGTAAATGTTAAAAAAGAACAACTAACAAATGTATTATTATTATCGCTGTGTCTCTTTCAAAGTTCATTATTTTTTTCTGACAGAATTCGTTTTTCGTTGTTTCTTGTTAGTTTTGTTCATTGTTCTCGCAGCTGGCCAGACCAACTCACAGGTCCCTTTACCACATCCTCTTTCCTCCATACAGTGTACCAGCCACACTCGTCCTCCTCCACGCTTTACCTGTGTGTTCCACGAGATCTTGCCTTCATGGGGAGGTTACGGCGTGAATCGTCTGCGGCTACACACCGCCCTAACGTATCGACGCTTGATTTTTATGTTTGTTAACTTCACTCTCACTAATTGGTGTTGTACAAAACCCGGTAATTAGAATATGATAAGTTTAAACTTCGACCATTTTGAAAATTCTCAAAATGGTGAGTTTCATAATCGAGAAAGACGTGTGTGTTTGTACGTTACTTTCTCATAAAACAACACTCGTCTACTACCAATGTAAATACACAAAATCCCTCTACAGGTTTTTTAATGTAGAAATTCCATCTAAACAATTCCCCCCGGAACAAGTTCCGCCAGAGAAAATCCCTCCTAATAATTTCCAATTTGACAAAATCCCATAAGCTTGTTAGGTCAAAGTTTCAGTGAACATTTTCTGAGGAATTCAATCATTGTAGTAGACTTTAACCCCTTGTATACTGGGCCGCCTCCGAGCTGATTAAAATCGTCTGGCGTTAGCCAAATAAAATATTAAAAGTGTCATCCTCGTAGTGAAGGGGTTAAACTGTCTTATACTGTCACTACACGGCAGGCAGGGCTCGACCCGGAGTGTCTAGGCGACCATCTGCATATTGATATTACTATTACGCGTGTTGTAATGCTCTCACATGAATGAACGTCTTGTAACTGGGAGAATATACTGGTAGCATGTTAATGTAATACGGCTGGTCGAGTCTTGGCGGGATGTAGTGTTAGAGGTCAGACACAACTACCGGCCTCCCTTACCTAACCCAGTCAAACGGAACGAACCTTTGCTACCTTAACCTCAAATAAACTATAAACATTTCGTTATTTAAAAGAAACAAAGTCATTACCCAGAAACTACATCCCCAGCAAATTGTTTTCTTCTGTATTTAAACTTGGGTTCCTCTGCCATTCAGGGAGTAATGTGGATAAATAGTGTGTTCCAGGGTCCTGCTGAGGTGCTGTATACTGTTCTACTGACGCTCCTTCAGGCTGCTGTATGATCCCTGCAGTATTTATGTATGACCTTCGGTGGAGCTCTCGTGAATGTTTACAGAAAAATGCGAGGCTGTGTGTGTGTGGTGATCACAGTTGTATCCTCAAGGTGACTCGTTGTGTACATTATGCATAACACAAATATATCATAAGTTAATGGTTTTTTCTCAATAATTGATCGAATACTTGTTATAAAACTACCATTAGCAATTTAGCATCAGTCACAACAATCCACTGGTTTTCTAAGTTAGGCTATGATAAGGGGGGACATTTTTCTATATTTTTGCGACACCTAATTTTTAACCAAGTTAAAATGTTTAATGATGAGTTGAAAATATATAAAAAGTTATATAAAATATACTTAGAAGAATTGTTGATTTGTCAAATATCACTATAATGTGATGAATGCTATTTTGTGGTCATTTTTCCATTTTTTTTAATGCACTGTATATATTACATACATGCATTTATATAGTATAAACTAAGAACTGAAATAAATGAATATTCATTTTTACTCCCAGCCCACAGCGCACCCACATCACACCCTGCGCACCCGCATCACACCCTGCTCACCCACACAAGACTTACGTAAAAGGTTGCTAACTGCTCATCGTAATTAAGGGTTTGTCTCTGTATATGAGCCCGAGTTTAATTGATTCAGTTTTACCAGAAATCTTACTGATGGGATGATGATGCTGTCAAGCTTTATGTTAATTTGTGCAGCGTCATCCCTGCTACTGGATATTGTGCACTTTGACTTAGTGCTGCATACATCCCACTCGTTTGGGTGTACTGTATATATGATCTTCGTATTGTGACTAGGAAATAGTTGTCTGATATTGTAAATTACACTTCTAATGACAGAAACCGTCACAAGGAAAGGTATATCTGCATAGTATTGGGTTGTTTGCCCTTAAGAGAGCAGTTATGTGTGAGGAGATAAAGAGTGGAGCTTGTACTCGCTGCCGGATGTTTGGGAGTAGTTGGATGAATGGTTCAGCCTCAACACAACACATACCCGGGGACAAATAAAAGCTTGCTATAATCTCTCAGCGGGCACCGAGCACCACAGTAAATGCTGCCTGGGATCGTAATGACATAAATTATACAAAAAAATTACTTCCACGTCCAGTCGTGTAGTCCGGCATCGTCCTGAACACTGACGTTGATCGCGCTCTTAGATTCTATTAAATGTCTTAGACTTGGCGGTGGCGGTGTACCCAGTGAGCGAGTTGTCTGCTCTAGCTGAGTTTTGACTGAACTAGAATATTTCTGAGCACGTAACGCAAGTTTTTGCAGCAGTATCCTGGCTCTAGGCGGAACGACCTGCCTGCTAAGGAGCCCGAAGCGCTCCACCTCCCACCACTGCTTCTCCAGCTTGGTCCTCCTCTCTCCTCACTGCCTTACAGACGGGTTCTCCTGTTGATAAGTTCATTCTGGTTGTTCTGTCATCGCTCGGCCGTCCCTCTACTCCAACACTTCTCCCGGAGCGGGATCTCTTATAATCATTGACGCTATGCAGCATTTAGCAAGTGACCCGCTTAATGTTGACGCACAGACAAATGCTGTGATGCTGTGTGCCTCGTACACTACAGGGTACTCTTGATGTTGGGATACATAATTCCATATATATATATATATATATATACATGTTAATTATGTTTGTTTTAATAGTCGAAGATATAATAATAAAATGTTATCTTGGGTGTGTAGTGACGCAGTAGACAGTTACAGCGGCACTGAAAGTGTCACTGGTAACTCTCACACCACAGAGCCCGGAGTTACAGTAGGGGCTCCGGTCTAGACTCCTCCCGCTGCCTTTATTTACTTTCATAGGACGTGTCAGACAGCTTGTGTCTCCCTGCCTGGTCCGAGTCCCTGTACCCGCCGTCAAGTGTTTCAAGAGATGTTTAGTGAAGATGATGTGCTCACTGTGTTGTTCATTGTCAAATATAGTTTAAGCTAAAATATGCCCTTAAATTATTAGGCTTATCATAAATACAATTTAAAGGTTTACTCCTTCCCTCACCTATCCATTACTTATTATTCAGTAGCCTTTGAGGCGTCCTTATTGAGTGGCTCCCATAGGCCTAATGGCTCGCGAGTGGCAGTGCGGATGTATTTCAGCTAATAAGTAGCGGTAGGTACACAAGGCACTGCACTCTACCACCCTCATTTCCTCAACGGTAAAAGTGGATATTTACTGAATACCATATACAGGCGAGGGAGCTTACGTAGGTTTGGTGAGGTGTAGCACTAGACACAGCCTGCAACACAACACTCACCACAGTCCTCAGAAACACAAATTCTGATATATTTACCCTAGTTTACATCCGTCCCCTCCACCTCTCACCCCGTGTAGCCCTCTCCACCTCTCACCCCGTGTAACTCTCCCCACCTCACCCCGTGTAGCCCTCCGCACCTCACCCCGTGTAGCCCTCCCCACCTCTCACCCCGTGTCGTCCTCCCCACCTCACCCCGTGTAGCCCTCCCCACCTCACCCCGGGTAGTCCCTCCACCTCTAACCCGGGTAGCCCCTCCACCTCTAACCGTAGTTTGTCTCATTCATCGGTTCACGAGTCACATCCGGTCCCTCTCAAGAAAATCATGGCCTCTAATTTTCGTCTTGGTTGATGCCGAGACGTACAGAAGCAACATCTTTCTTACTGTTGTTTACTTATTTTTTCTACTGATGATAATTCGTTTTAAGAAATGGACTTTGGCTAAATTTAGTGGATCACCTACACAGTTTATAGCGTCTAATGATTAAACACTTCAACCTAGCCTAATCATCCCCCAGGTAGTACCGTTAGGGTGTTAATCGTCGGTTGAAATACGTTTGAGTGTCTAATCTGTCCCACAAGCCCAGCCACGTCCCCGTCTGTCATACTTCTAACTAAATCTCTCAAGCCACACCTCCAACCATGCCCTCCAGGAAACACCTATTCTAACCACACCTCCTCCAACCATCCCCCTAGGCCACATCCCTCCATCCACACCCTTGTTCGTTATCTACACGCCCTTCCCGGCCCGTACTAGTAATACACTACTTTAAGTACCATAGGTACTTGTGTGGCCATGCGGTATCCTAAGAAGACCCCTGATGGAGGCCACTAGGGTGTGCTGGGAAGGTCAGGTCAGTCTGTCATGACACCATCTACAACGTTAACACAGGGCAGTACAACTTATCTCAGTATATTATTTTAATCTGTTATTCTAAAACAAAATAATTCCAATGGCTGACTTCCTCGTCTCGACTCCGCAGTGATCTTGATATTCTTAAAGTGTTGTAACCCGCACGAGGGTCCTCACAGCCTGAGTGATCATTGAGTCGCCCCACGAGAAGCTCGACTTTAAGTGTAGATGCGGGGATGGGAAATGCCTCCGAACCTCCTCAGGTAAAGGCTTCCTTACCATACCTGTATATCATCATTAACTCGAATACGCAGGATAGCTTCAAACATAGGTTGGATGGATATGTGAGCAATAGGGGTTGGGTGTAAATGGGTCTGCCCAGTATGGGCCAATAGGCCCGGGGCAGTTTCCTCCATTCTTATGTAATATGTTAGGAGTGTGCTAGCTGCTACTAGTTGGTGTTAGTCCGAAAGCTCCCCCCCCCCCCCTCGCATCAGTCAAGCTAGAATGCCATCGCTGTAACACTGCGGCTAGTCCTATCTCAACTACATCGTCGTGAATAGGAACCCGCGCAGGTCGAGCGAGCGTCTCCGTCAGCAGCAGCAGGAGTGGGGTAATTTTGCGGGCAAGTTGTTGACCTCGGCGACCACAAGAGCCCGGTAGCTGGGGCCCCGAGAACAACCAGCAGAGGAAGGGATGCGCGGGAATCATTATTATCGTTGTAACACCAATTTCTCAACCTTGGGTTTCGGGCAACATCTTGGTGCTGTTTGGGTTTATTTTCTTGGTTTTGTTGGTTAGAGCCTCGCTGGTGCTGTTAACTCTGATGAACCACTAGGGGAAAAATCACGGAGTAACTTGGTATAAAGCTGAAGCTCCTACAGTTGTTGAGTGTCAAACAATCTGTGTTTATATCCGCAATTTCTAAAAATAAAGAACCCGGCATCCTTTACCTCAGCCCATCTCAGTGCTTTAGCATCGCCTAGAAGTCTTCGCCAGAGTTTCAAACTGTAGCGTCCAAGGGACCATTCTTGCAAGGCAGCGTCGTGAGCGAAATGTTTTGCTTCTAGAACGAAAATTCAGCTCGGTTGCTATTTGCTCGGGTCAAAACAGAGCAATTACAGCCTTGATTCCGAATGACTTGAGCCCGCGGAGGTACGACAGGTAACCCTTTAGGCGAGTCTCGACCAAGATTACCAGAGCTACTTTTTAACTGCATTTCTGGTGACACCCGCAAGGCAGGTTAGGAAAGTTGATTTAGGGTCGTAATTGTGGTGTAAACCCATGTTTATCATTTGGCGTTATTGACCGAAATGACTGGTTGTTGGTGCTGATACAAAGTCCTATGGTCAGTCCTGCTTCTCGACTTTTCAGGTAGCGGACTGTGTAAAGTTTCTGTGTCCGCGTCAGCTCGCCGACCTAGGCCAATACTTCTTCACTTCAGGAAGGTACTGGAAAACGTGGTCCTGGTGTTCATTATGTCCAGGGTTAAGTTACTCTGGGGGTCTCCTGCTTCTTCTTGTTGAGTACCAGAGACTCCCGACACAAGCGCCAGGTCGTCGCCAGTCATCTGCATATGACTGATGACTCTGGGGACTAGCGGGTAATGATTCGGGAATTTGAAGCTTTGTGCAGAGACTCTATAGTCTCTTTGAGTCTATGATCCCCCCAGGGAGGTTCCGGGGCAGTGAAAAGAACCTGGACGACCTGACCTCCGCCATCCATCTCTAGGCGAGTCAAGTTATGAATGGAGGAGCTTTGGTGTAGAGCAGCTGTGGGGGGGGGGGGGACCAGCGGCTGTGAGGGTGTGGCCGAGGGGACCCAGCGGCTGTGAGGGTGCGGCCGAGGAGACCCAGCGACTGTGAGGGTGTGGGCAGGGGGGGGGAGGGGAACCAGCGGCTGTGAGGGTGTGGCCGAGGAGACCCAGCGGCTGTGAGGGTGTGGCCGAGGAGACCCAGCGGCTGTGAGGGTGTGGGCGGGGGGGGGGGGGGACCAGCAGCTGTGAGGGTATGGCCGAGGAGACCCAGCGGCTGTGAGGGTGTGGCCGAGGAGACCCAGCGGCTGTGAGGGTGTGGCCGAGGAGACCCAGCGGCTGTGAGGGTGCACTGTGGAGAATCTGAACTTTCGTCTCCTCCTCCTCCTCCTCCTCTTTCGCCTTCCTGTAATTACGAGTCTCGTGATTCCTATCGTAAACTACTTGGCTCTAATTATGTATTTTCCTTTTATGGCGTCTGCTGCTGTAGCGGTTCCCTCACTCTGTCTATCTTCCTGCTGCCTATCTTTCTCTTTTGCACATCCTCTCTCTCTTACTGTCATTTCCCTTTCACCCTTCCTTCTTTATCTCGTTTACCTCATCTGGTCTCTCTCTCTCTCTCTCTCTCTCTCTCTCTCTCTCTCTCTCTCTCTCTCTCTCTCTCTCTCTCTCTCTCTCCCCGCCAAATGCACCCAGAGTAAGAAAACGAAGGAAATGATTGTCTTTTGTCTTCCTTGAGGGCGTCGTTTAGGTTCCACCAAAAAACTTTAGATTAAGCCGAGTTTTTACACGTCGAGCTGCATAGCCCGGGAGGAGGCCACAAACTCATCCCCAGAAGAACAATGGATCTTCCGGGTGAGATGGGATTAGTCATTTGCTGCGGTGTAAGTATTGGTCAGCACGATGTAGGACGCATGGTGGTACTGACGTTACACCTTCCACGCCACCACAGTCTACTATCTGAACTGTAGGGATGTCGATGGTACAGCTTGAGTCAGATATAAGAAGGGCGTTGTTCAGTGTCACCCCACCGGTCATCTCAGGTCTGAAGGTGGATGGTCCTCACTGCACCTCCAGGAGGACCAGACACTCATGCCACCTCCTCCATTATCACCTGAAATATACTGTACAGTGTAATATAGTGTGGAAGTTATCACAGCATCAAACACTCGACTGTTGTCAGTATTTGTATATGTTGTTACCGTGCGCCATCTTGACGACTACGTCACTTCCGGTGAGGCAATAAGGCTAGGAGATGAGGGACGAAATGTTGAGCATCTCCCGGTGCCTGGGGATGGAGGCAACATCCATCATCCCGGCACAGGTAGTAGTCCTGCCCCCAGTACCACCTGCACTCCTTCCCTTCTCGTCTCTCAAGTTAACGCACAAACACGTTTCTCTCCTCAGCTGGGAGACTATCAGCACACTCTGGCCTCAACTTCGGGTATATATACAGCATCGTGAGCTAATTTCACCTGCACAGTGGCTTCAATCTTCCTGCAATGTTGACGCCATTTAGCACGCCGATATTGAGTCGCTGCACGAAAGGGTGATTCTCACTAAGAAACATTAAATTACTAATATTGAAGAATCCGGCCCGGCTGTATAGGGCCTGCGTGTTGAGACTGAGATACCGGAGGTACTGTGGTGGTGGTGGGGGAGTGTATGGGTGGTAGATGGTGGAGAAAAAGTGGTTGATGACCCGCTATTCTACGCGCGTGTGTGTGTGTGTGTGTTTAAAAGAGAGAGACGGCTACATGACTGTGTACATGTGACTGGATGTAGTTATGCCTGGATGTGCATGCATGTGTGTGAGCTCACACGGCAGACATGGGAGTCACTGTGTGTCACCTCTCACCGTGGACGACTCTCTTGTTGTAATTAAACCCTACCACCATCACCCTTACCGATGCTCCACCACACAACGCTGTTATACCAACACTCCACTTCACCAACACTCTCGTGTGTTTGTTTGTGTGTGTGTGTGTGTATCTTGTCTTTGATCTGTCCCCGGCGTCTGAGATAATTAGTAACTGTAGAGAAGATAAATGTGTTGTCCCTGAAGGGTTTGCTGGGGCGAGCGTCTTGCCTCCAGTAGACAACACAACCCAGGGTGAAGCTGTACTAAACATCGCGTAGAGTGTTGCACCAAGCTGCTGTTTTCCTCGCTTTACTGCCTGTATATCCAGTTCTATATTAACAACCGCTTATTACGTATGAAATCACCAAAGCTTTGTCTTGGCTGCTTGATCCCTGTTGCGTCCGGTATACGTCTGTGAAAGCGTGCCCTGTAGGAGCAGTGCGGATATAGCACACTGAAGGCTGAACCTCTCTTTCATTACTCAAGGTGGCAGTGTGGTCAGTACTGTATTAGTCCCATCTACAATGTGAAATTAAGTACCCAATCACTTAAGAACGGTACAGCACCACTGGTATGGGTGGTGGCGTAGGTTTGGTGGCAGGAAGGATACAATTTTATACCACACCGAAACTGATATTCATTCTCGCTCCTTCTCTAACTCAGGTACTGATATATTACCCAGAAACACTTTATTTATACGCGAATTTATTGGTTACCGAAATATTTTTGTATGATTATTTTATTTGCGACAAGATGGAGGGATTGGAATAAAGGAGACTGGCAGGAGTGTTGACCAAGTCCCTCACATCCAAGGTCAATAGAAGGCACACAACTACACCACGACAACAATGTAGCAGTGAGGGGGCGGTGTGACGCTGGCCTGGTACAGGGTGAAGTGTGTTCTATAAATAATAGGAGGCATTGCCGATCTTAGCATTCGGATGAGAGCAGCACACGAACCCGGCCATGCTGTGGCCCAACACCCTCCCCGAGTGATATTGTCAACTTATCATTACGGTGGTCACGTGAGACTCGACAGGCAACCATGAGGATAATATAAAACAAAGAGCTGGATGGTCAGAGCCCAGGAAGTAATGACCGTGTTGGGCAGTGGGTCTGCGATAGGGTCCTCCAAACCCGCCCTACGTAATCTACGCTGCGATCATTGAGCAGATACCTGACAGGTACTCCCAAGATTCTTCAGCTCTGAAAGTCACAGACAAGGACGATGGTGATGGTGGTCCTCGTGAAGGTGTTCCGGAAAGTGGCAGGTACTTCACCTTTGCAGTTATCACTAGGGGTTTACGATTCCCGGAGGCTGGATGGTCTCGAAAAGAACTTGAAGACAACAGACAATGGCAACCGTGCAGGCGGAAAGAAAGGTGGTGGCTGAAAAGAGGTGGAGGACACGCCGTCATTGTGGCCGACACAAGCCTTTCTCAGCCGCCACAATCAGTATCACGTGGGGCGCTCTGAGTACCATTGTTCTCAATCCCGAGTTTAGCGCTAACTTAAGAGCGGGGCCAAGGACAACCTCGGTGACATTAAGAGGCTTTGTCCTTATGGCTGCTGTGGTCCCCAGTCTGGTTAAGGGAAGGAAGGCCAATCACTAGATCAACTGTAAAGGTCTTTTCTACCTCAGTCTCAGTGCCTCCTCTTGGTGGTCCAGGAAGCTATGTTTCCGTGTTGATGACCTCCATGAACCCCATCCCTGGCCCAACAGCCGTCAGCCCCATCCCTGGCCCAACAGCCGTCAGCCCCATCCCTGGCCCAACAGCCGTCAGCCCCAACCCTGGCCCAACAGCTGTCAGCCCCATCCCTGGCCCAACAGCCGTCAGCCCCATCCCTGACCCAACAGCCGTCAGCCCCAACCCCGACCCAACAGACGTCAGCCCCATCCCTGACCCAACAGCCGCCAGCCCCAACCCTGACCCAACAGCCAAGCCAAGTATTATCAGGACAACAGGAATATTTCAGGCAGTGTCCAACATTATCAGACGAAGAATCTTGAGACAAGGTAGTGCTGGGGGCTAACTTCCCTCTCACTCGCTCCCTTTGACTCTATCTTGTCCAGGACAACACAGTCGGCCACTGAGGAACAGAGGAATCACTGAGTAGCAGAGTGACTACGACCAGTTTGTAGCGCCACTACCATCACTTGTGCCCTCCACCATCACTCGCCACAATCACCACCCTCCCCCATCATCAGCACTACCTTCACCACTGTTACTCACCACCGTCACTCGTCATCGTGACTCATCATCACTCATCACCATCATCACCACTCATCACCATCAGCGTGGACCTTCACCTCCACTGTTCTCACACAACAGCACCATCATTCCTAGGGTGCATGTCAAGACGCCTCTGCTGGTCATAGTGTCGTCCTCCACCACCCTAGCTGGCCTCCACGAGGTCTCCCCCCTCCACATATGACACGGAGACCCGACACGGAGCCAAGTCGCATAAAGGAATCATTTTGCAGGTCATTCTTTAATTGATGGTATCAGAGATGGTTGCCTTGATACCAGTCAGTCCTGACAACTGCGTTATTGGTGCAGGTACCACCCAACCCTGGCTGGCTCTCTGCTGCGTCACTCTCTCTCTCTCTCTCTCTCTCTCTCTCGTAGTAGATGAGAGAGGTAGTGAGGTGTGGTAGAGCCCCCAGTACTGAGAGCAGTGACACATCCTGGCCATCGAGAGTGTATCCTGCCAAGGTTAGTCTCAAGTGTTTCGTTTCTGTGTGAAAATTCTTTATAATCCTCTACACACATCCTGAGCACCCGCAGGAGAGCCAGATTCCCATGAGAGCCTCTAACCTCGCCGCCACAAAATTCTAGAGGGGCGGCTGTGCGGGCGTGTAAGGGGAGCGGCAGCGGTGCGGCTAGTGGTGGCTGCGGCTCTCTGTTGGTTTCCGGAGCCACCGCAGCCCAGCCTCAAGTTACTTGGTGGGGAAGGGGGGGGGTGAGGTAAGGGAAGAGGGGAGGGGGGAAGTACCTGACCATCCACACCCTCAGTGTGTAGTCTCTGGGAACACCAACTGGTAGAAAGGGTGATGTAGTAAGAGTCTGGATGATTTATAGGTGCAGGCGTAGGGGGAAAATCCCAGAATTGTCTCCAGGTAAACTCCGTGTTAGTCAGCCATCAACACTGTTTCCGGGTAACACGCAGTACAGCCTCACTTCTCTATCTCATCTAGTGGAAGCTTAAACTTGTCTTCTTAATATCTTTTCGTCAAATGAGATGATTATGACCATAATTTTTACTCTCTATATTTGGGATGATTGGCCACGTTCCTTGGTTGTATATTATCGTTATTTAAATATATTTATGGTGTTGGCGACGTGGACGAGGAGGCAACACTGCTGGTGTCAGATTACTTGTGTGTTGGGCAGATCATTTCATCAAAGCGACGCGCAGCTAATGGAGATCTCTAAGCACATCTTCCGCGGGATAGAGTCACGGTTTGCTCATCACAACGAGGCTAAGGGCCCGTGATCTGTGGCACTACCCTCGGTTACGTGGTGAAGAGGCGATGTATGGTTGTGGTAAGACAAGGATCACTAATAAAAACGGTAGAGAAATATTATAAACATGTTATTTATTAACTCAGAATGAGCCCCGAGCACCCAGAAAGAACACCGCTTAATAGATTATTCAATTTTTCAAAACTGTATGAAAGGGACGAGAGTTGGCGTCTCGTAACCTTGGCTGTTCGCTGCCATCCGCTAGTTTGCTTGAGTTATAACTTCTAGTGTTCGGGAATGCACACACACACACACACACACACACACACACACACACCAAAAAATCTTTATAATTTTGTGTGAGACAAAGGATTTTGACAACCCTACCGAGAAAACATGAGTCGCAGTGTTTACTATGAAATTCATCGTACATCTCCGTAAAGATACTTTTGGGGTCGGTGGATATCAGCAGTATACTGCATAGTGTCTGTTGAGCAGGTTATTGTCGTCAGGATATTGTTAATGTCTCAGTCCTCAGCAGTGGTGTCTCAGTCCTCAGCAGTGGTGTCTCAGTCCTCAGCAGTAGTGTCTCAGTCCTCAGCAGTAGTGAATCAGTCCCCAACAGTAGTGTATCAGTCCCCAACAGTAGTGGAACCTGGTGGAGCGTGGCAGGCAGAGGGCGGGCCAACCTGGGTGACGTACGGATGGAACATTTCCATTATTACGGCTCTTACGGAGGTTTGGTCGACCCATGAATATTGCAGATGAGACTCAGTGATATTTATTTCGTGCTTGAAATGTCCGTAAAGCATGACGGCCTCTCAGCTTACCGTTGGTGGGGGTTACTGATGTCTTGGTGGAAACCTTAACCCCATGCTGCTCTTATTACAAACGCACTATACGACGGTCGACCTTTGTGATGTGAGTCCGTTAGTGAGAGGGAGGTGGAGGGTGCCGGCTGTAGCGGTACCCAGGTAGTGGCAGGGTGCAACTTGATATAATGCAGCAACCCGCCCCACTAGCTAGGCTTATTGGTGCTGTGCCTCCACCACCCGTTGTACTATAACCCTGATTTACCCGACGAAGAGTTTATGTGGTGTCACTCGCTATGGTGTTACCTACAGTGCAGTCTCGTGTCTTGACGGTTTTGGTATAACTTTCAACTACATGATGATGCTAATATGTGAGGTGAGGTTAAATTATTTCATGTAGCTTCGTATTTACAGTTTTGCTTAATTTCTTGTCGTTGTGGTTATATGTTGTTCAACCTTTAATGTGAATGTGTGGTGGTGGTGAGGGAGACAAGGTGGTGGTGGTGGTGAAGGAGACAAGGTGATGGTGTGGGAGACAGGGTGGTGGTGGAGGGAGGTGAGGCAGAGGCTGCTTGGACCTTGTCCTCCTCCAGGCTAGAGTAAACCTCAGGTATGTTCTGAAGGTGCATCTCCGGTGTCTCCCTTTCTCCCTCACCACCACCACCACCCTGTCTCCCCCTCACCACCACTACCACACTGAGGGATAATACAAGGGTCTAAGTTGACTTTCATTGAACACCTGTAGCAGTAGGAGCTCCCTGCCAGGTATGTAGATCAAAGCGAAAGTTCCCTCGATGGTTTATGGCCCCGAGTGAAGTGTTAAGTATTCCCGTAGTCGTTTTCATTAGTTTACCTCACCTGTTGTGGTTGTTACAGTAACCATTCTCAACATGTTAAGAAATCATTACTTTACATTCATCCCTGACGTCATTATATACAAATGTTAGCTTTAAAGTGACAATACATAACTCATGTCTTGTGTTTGGGACAACCAACTGAACAAACAACTATCACATTTCCTTGTATCAAGTTGGGCGCGAATGATGACACGTCTTGGATAATACTGCTATATGACATCACGAAAATTGTGCCCAAGTCTCTGGTTGCTGATCTGACTTTCTGCCTCATTTACACACAATTGCAGGGTCTCAATTGTTTCTCTTACTATTGACAACACAACATACTGTACATATATCATTTCTCAATATTGACTCTTTTATGGTTCCTTATTATTATTATCATTTATTAGTTTTTATATTTTCTATTATAATTGTTATTTATTTTATTTTATTGCAATTTATTTTACTAATTTTATTATTATTAATTATATTATTATTAGTACACCTGTATTAGTATTAGTAGTAATTATTTATTATCATTTTATTATATTTTCGCCCCCCCCCCCCCCCGGCCTTGATGTCGGTCATTATAAAATGACCTGTGCCCGGGTGAGCTAATGCTCGTAAAAAACCTTAATATCTTCTTCCGTGATCTGCTGACAGTCTGATACTCAACTGCTGACAGCCTGACACTCAAATGCTGACAGCCTGACGCTCATACACGATATTCTATTAGGTGATATTTTATTGCAGTAGACAATTAGACAGTAATTATGAACACGTGTCAACATCCAGTTAGTCTTCGCCTCATATTAGGAACACTTGGAAGTATAGAGTAAAATGTAGCGTCATGGCTCACACGACCAGTAGTAGTGCCGCTGCCACCAAGAGCCGGGTTACTCCAGGGTGTACTGTACAATCAGTGTGTTCACCCCCAGCTAGTCTTACCTATTTGCACTGTCACTATGTTGAAATGCCCTGTAGTAAGACCTTCTCCCCACTTTGTTATTATATATCATATTTGTATCACTTATGTTACTTGTATATTATTTTTCAATCAAGACTCCCATTCCCAATTATGTAACTGTATATTTTCAGCCTTCCGACTGCTATGCTCTTTCAATGAACTGTTAATAATAATAATAATAATAATAATACTTATTATTATTTTTATTATTATTATTGTTATTATTATTATTATTATTATTGATACACTCACTTCAGGTATATGCCAGGTATACCAGCCAGGGCTTCAGGATCGAATTAAAATAATGATATATGTTCCACGTGGTGGCCCCTTAGCCTGCTGTGGAGGCCTAACAGGGCAGAGCGGGTCACTCTTATAGCAGCAGTACTTTTTATTCTCACCCTTCCAAATTTTTCAGTTTGTCACTTTCATCAGCGCCGAGTAGATATTTTACATTCCTCTTCTCCCGCTTGTACATAATTATATAGAGTATAAAACATATAAAAAATAACTAGTAATTTTTATACCAACAACCTTAAATTATAACCAATTATTTTTCCTGTAAACTGGGTGGGAATAAGAGGCAGGCACTGTAAGTTACCCATCTTACAACCTTCATTACGCACAATAATGGAACTTGCGCGTAACTAAGTGGCAGAAACTGGCCCGAGAAATTGATGGCGTTTTTGTGGGCGAGGCTGCCGGTGTAGCGCCGCTAGCAACTCGTAGCGCAATTAACATAGCAGCTCACCGCTAGTACCAGCACGATACGTCCGCTGCGCAGCCTCCCTCTCTCTCACACCCCTCAACCTCCATGTCTCTCTCTCACACACACACACACCATCTGCCATTATTAAAGCATGGTACTAGTGAATCTCTCCCTCACAGGTCCAGCGTCCCCCCCTGCTCGTGGGTCGCCGGGCTTATCTGTTGTTAAATAAAGGCCACTGCGGGGCCTCGGGAGTCAGCTCGTACCAAGCAGAGTCCCTGAGGGGGGAAATTAGCATAGATCTCCGCACCAAGACTGCACTAGATTGTCCGCCAACGTTGCAAGCTCCACCTCTGTTATTACAGCATAACTTATATTCCTGTTTATTCCTTTTTGTCGTCCGTCGTGCCGAAGGGAATGGGAGGATGATGAAAACGGTGTCCGTGCGGGTGTACTACAGGTGTGCAGGCCTGTGTAATCCTCTCTAGGCATCTTGACTATTTTATAACTTCAGCAAATATATTTTGTTCTATTGACCTTTTTTTTTTAGTTTAACAAATTTATTGGCAGAGCTTGTAGTACAGTTTGCCTATTCTGAGTAATTCAGTCAGGTCTTGACACTGAGGGTGGTATCACTTCTCACTGTCACGCAGGACAGAGGTTCATACACAAAGAAATACATCATATTCATTAACAACTATAAATGTATAGAGGTCAGATTCATATGGATAATGTCACTGTTCACTGCCATGCAGGACAGAGGTTCGTACACAAAGATTTGCATCTATTGACCTTGAGTTAAGGCCCATCTTTTGTCTCGGGCGACGAAAGACCTTTGAGTTGACCCTTGCTCTCAGTTTATTCGTCTTATTTTTGTTGTGTTGTTCTCCGCATGTTGTTACAGCTGGTGTCTCCCTGCAGTCAGTGTTGCAGCTCACCTTATAGGTTCAACATTACACACCGCCTCGCTCCCTCACAACTGGCTTGCGCCTCTTGAATCTTTTACTTATAAAAATAAAATAGAAAATAAATAAAATGAACTGATTAGTAAACCAACAGTCAAGAATTATAATATAACTAATAATTACTTTACCATATAGAAATTCACCTCATTTCTAAAATTTATCTTTATATTTTATAAATATTTTGGGATGTTTATTCTTCCTCCCCAAAATTTATATTAGTAAATTGAACAATATAACTATTTCTGCCATTGCTCAGACTACTTGTATATAATTATCTAAGTATTCTGGGCATATTTCTAGTTTTTGAAGATACTAGACTACTATAATAATACCGAAGATGTTTACCGCCACCGAGGAAAGGAAGGTGATGTTTCCCTGTGGTAGTGAGAGGCCCAGGACGACCACCACAACCAACTGTAATTAAAGTTAGGAATAAGTGTGAAAAACATATGGAGGGCAGTGGTGGTGGGTAGTGGTGGTGGGGGTGGTCGAGAGCGGGACACCAGGTGGGTACTGGAGGTAAACAAGGGATAAATAGGTGTGTAAATAGCCCTGTGATTCATTTCAAGGTCTAATTTTGTCCACTTATATTGTTAGTTGGTCACACGCAGGGCGGAAATTATCCCAGAAAACTTGATCACAACACAGAAAATGGACACAAATCGTAGCTGACTGGTCGGTAATTACAGCAGGGTATGGTTGTCATTAGGCTCAAGGGGAGAACAACAGCACCAACCTCGTGAAGTGTGTTATATTATTAATTATTATTCCACGTAGTAGACATTGGTGAGGCTTTAATACCGTGGATGACCTCTTTAAGCGGTCAAGGTGGTCAAGTCTTCTTGGTCTCAGATTTATTTAATTTGATTTTCCACTGTAACTTGTGATGTACTGTAAGGGAACACATAGATATCTCCCTTAAACCACGACACACAGATGACGACCAAGATGTCATGGGTCTGGTTCTGGGATGACCTTAACCACACGTGTTGTTGTTTTCCCTCTACGAAAAGTATTTAAATCTGGATCTTTTTTAAGAATCTCGACCAAGTTTAGTTAAGATCTGTTCATCATAGAATTATACGTGAGTGATCCTGCCTCCCGCTCCTCACCATCACACGACACCGGGGTCCCACCATCACACGACACACGGGGATCCGCTACCACACGACACACGGGGATCCGCTACCACACGACACCGGGGTCCCACCATCACACGACACCGGGGCCCCACCATCACACGACTCCCAACCGCGAATCACCCAAGGATCCCAAATCTAGCCGACTAATGGTGTCCCCAGAGAAGAGTGAAGCTTCCCAGAAAGTTTAGGAAGGGATGCAAAGACGAGCGGCGCTTTGTGGGACTGTCCACTTGGCTCAGTAAGAACGAATGCCAGAGACCCGATTGTCAGCAGCCGGTGTTTGTGACGGCGGCAGATTTTGACTTGAGATACGAGCCGTATCTTAGCATTTTCCCGAAAGCTGCCAGGGAATCCCATAACAATTCGTCCATCTGTCAACTTCTCGCCTTCTGACTTGTAACGGGGGGAAGCAGAGGAGGAGGTAAGAGGAGGTGCGTCCTGGGGCAGCAATAGGAACTAGCGAGGGCTACACCACGCTACTGCTTACAAGATCCTGAGCACCTGGTGTGCGCTACAGTCCTGTACCCCAAACCCTCGAATTCAAGATCACTGATTTCTTTTCAGATAAATACGAATTGAGTCATTACTGGGTTAACTACTTAAGACTTAAAGTTATGTGCCTGAAAGGAAATTGAAACAGTCTGTGAATATGTAAGGGATAGCGGGCTAAGATCTGCAGATAAGATGAACATGTACAACTGGTCTTTGGTGTTGCCTCAAGGCGCTTCAGTCAGTTGAGAAAATATAGTCGTGTCATCGTCAAGTAGTTATTGACCTATTTTATATTATGTCTGTATAGGTGGTGATATATAACACGAAATATTGCAAATTTACAGAAACAACAGTACAGATATATAGTGATTTATTCCTTAACTACTCCCGATCACGGTCTGTAGGTGGTCCATCAGCTTAGATATGAACCCCGGGGATGTTATATCTACGAGGACCTGAATATGTGTAACCTACAAGTATAAATTATAATGAAGACATCTTATTGTGTTGTAAATTTTTCGATGTATTTAGTAACAATATAACACTCAACCCTGTGAATGCTGGTATACATGGTGATTCTCATGTATAATACTGGTATACATGGTGATTCTCATGTATAATACTGGTATACATGGTGATTCTCGTGTATAATACTGGTATACATGGTGATTCTCGTGTATAATACTGGTATACATGGTGATTCTCATGTATAATACTGGTATACATGGTGATTCTCATGTATAATACTGGTATACATGGTGATTCTCATGTATAATACTGGTATACAAGGTGATTCTCATGTATAATACTGGTATACATGGTGATTCTCATGTATAATACTGGTATACATGGTGATTCTCATGTATAATACTGGTATACATGGTGATTCTCATGTTTAATACTGGTATACAAGGTGATTCTCATGTTTAATACTGGTATACAAGGTGATTCTCATGTGTAACACTGGTATACATGGTGACTCGTGTATAATACTGGTATACATGGTGATTCTCGTGTATAATGCTGGTATACATGGTGATTCTCGCGTATAATGCTGGTATACATGGTGATTCTCGTGTATAATGCTGGTATACATGGTGATTCTCATGTATAATACTGGTATACATGGTGATTCTCATGTATAATACTGGTATACATGGTGATTCTCATGTATAATACTGGTATACATGGTGATTCTCTGCATAATACTGGTATACATGGTGATTCTCTGTATAATACTGGTATACATGGTGATCGTATGTATAATACTGGTATACATGGTGATTCTCATGTATAATGCTGGTATACATGGTGATCTTATGTATAATGCTGGTATACATGGTGATCTCATGTATACTATAGGTATACATGGCGATCTCATGTATACTACAGGTATACATGGTGATCTCATGTATACTACAGGTATACATGGTGATCTCATGTATACTACAGGTATACATGGTGATTCTCATGTATACTATAGGTATACATGGTGATTCTCATGTATGACACTGGTATACATGGTGATTCTCATGTATAACACTGGTATACATGGTGATTCTCATGCATAACACTGGTATACATGGTGATTCTCATGTATAACACTGGTATACATGGTGATTCTCATGCATAACACTGGTATACATGGTGATTCTCATGTATAACACTGGTATACATGGTGATTCTCATGTATAATGCTGGTATACACGGTGATCTTATGTATACTACAGGTATACATGGTGATCTCATGTATACTATAGGTATACATGGTGATCTCATGTATACTATAGGTATACATGGTGATCTCATGTATACTATAGGTATACATGGTGATCTCATGTATACTATAGGTATACATGGTGATCTCATGTATACTACAGGTATACATGGTGATCTCATGTATACTACAGGTATACATGGTGATCTCATGTATACTACAGGTATACATGGTGATCTCATGTATACTACAGGTATACATGGTGATCTCATGTATGCTACAGGTATACATGGTGATCTCATGTATGCTACAGGTATACATGGTGATCTCATGTATACTACAGGTATACATGGTGATCTCATGTATACTATAGGTATACATGGTGATTCTCATGTATAACACTGGTATACATGGTGATTCTCATGTATAACACTGGTATACATGGTGATTCTCATGTATAGCACTGGTATACATGGTGATTCTCATGTATAACACTGGTATACATGGTGATTCTCATGTATAACACTGGTATACATGGTGATTCTCATGTATAACACTGGTATACATGGTGATTCTCATGTATAACACTGGTATACATGGTGATTCTCATGTATAACACTGGTATACATGGTGATTCTCATGTATAACACTGGTATACATGGTGATTCTCATGTATAACACTGGTATACATGGTGATTCTCATGTATACTACAGGTATACATGGTGATTCTCGTGTATACTACAGGTATACATGGTGATTCTCATGTATACTACAGGTATACATGGTGATTCTCATGTATACTACAGGTATACATGGTGATTCTCATGTATACTATAGGTATACATGGTGATTCTCATGTATACTACAGGTATACATGGTGATTCTCATGTATACTACAGGTATACATGGTGATTCTCATGTATACTACAGGTATACATGGTGATTCTCATGTATACTACAGGTATACATGGTGATTCTCATATATAATTAAGACATTATTATCTTCCATTATTGTGTGAAGATATTTAGAACATCACATTGTTGTGACCAGTGTCTGACACCTGTATAGTGACGACCAGTGTCTGACATCTGTATAGTGACGACCAGTGTCTGACACCCGTATAGTGGCGACCAGTGTCTGGCACCCGTATAGTGGCGACCAGTGTCTGACACCTGTATAGTGGCGACCAGTGTCTGACACCTGTATAGTGACGACCAGTGTCTGACACCTGTATAGTGACGACCAGTGTCTGACACCCGTATAGTGGCGACCAGTGTCTGACACCCGTATAGTGACGACCAGTGTCTGGCACCCGTATAGTGGCGACCAGTGTCTGACACCCGTATAGTGACGACCAGTGTCTGACACCCGTATAGTGACGACCAGTGTCTGACACCTGTATAGTGACGACCAGTGTCTGACACCTGTATAGTGACGACCAGTGTCTGACACCCGTATAGTGACGACCAGTGTCTGACACCTGTATAGTGACGACCAGTGTCTGACACCTGTATAGTGACGACCAGTGTCTGACACCTGTATAGTGACGACCAGTGTCTGACACCTGTATAGTGACGACCAGTGTCTGACACCCGTATAGTGACGACCAGTGTCTGGCACCTGTATAGTGACGACCAGTGTCTGACACCTGTATAGTGACGACCAGTGTCTGACACCTGTATAGTGACGACCAGTGTCTGACACCTGTATAGTGACGACCAGTGTCTGACACCCGTATAGTGACGACCAGTGTCTGGCACCTGTATAGTGACGACCAGTGTCTGACACCCGTATAGTGACGACCAGTGTCTGACACCCGTATAGTGACGACCAGTGTCTGACACCCGTATAGTGACGACCAGTGTCTGACACCTGTACTGTATAGCGTCTACCTTTATGAGAGGTGCGGTCAATAAGGATAATAAAGTTCGTTGTGGATCGCTCAGGTAAACAGCTCACCTGAGTTCAGATTCACAAAGGATCGATCGATGAATAACTGTCCAGACTGAAGAGGCAAGAACCTACCTAACTGGCTGACTTAAGGTAACGCATTAAAGTAACTTAGAGAATCAGCTTCAACGTTACTTTATTTTATTTTTTAATTTAACTTGTTACGTTAATGATCTGTTGGAATGAACATTAATTGTGTTGAGTAAACTTATCTAGTTAAGCCAGAGGTTCAGTGTGTATCTGAACACTGGCATGCCTCTTGTATCTCGGGAGGGGGCTGCTTGAGTGAGGGGAGGGGGCTGCTTGGGTGAGGGGAGGGGGCTGCTTGAGTGAGGGGAGGGGGCTGCTTGAGTGAGGGGAGGGGGCTGCTTGGGTGAGGGGAGGGGGCTGCTTGAGTGAGGGGAGGGGGCTGCTTGAGTGAGGGGAGGGGGCTGCTTGGGTGAGGGGAGGGGGCTGCTTGGGTGAGGGGAGGGGGCTGCTTGGGTGAGGGGAGGGGGCTGCTTGAGTGAGGGGGTGGGGCTGCTTGAGTGAGGGGGTGGGGGCTGCTTAAGTGAGGGGGTGGGGGCTGCTTAAGTGAGGGGAGGGGGCTGCTTGGGTGAGGGGAGGTAAGGACCGCACACACTGTACTACACCCGACGAGGTTGTTTTTAAAGTATAACACCGGTGAGGGAATTTTACAGCGCCCGCCATTACCTCACTGACTCCGTGACGACCAGACAAGGCGCTGATCGTTTCTGATATACATATATTACTCGCTTGACCGACCCTAAAACACGCGTGAGAAATCATCCCTGAAAATGAGGTCAGGTATCAGGGTGGGGGGGGGGGTAGGTGAAGGACGGTACAACACTACTGTACTGTACCTCAGGTGATGGACGGTACAACACTACTGTACTGTACCTCAGCTGATGAACGGTACAACACCACTGTATCTGGACCCCAGGTGATGGACGGTACAACACCACTGTATCTGGACCCCAGGTGATGGGCGGTACAACACTACTGTACTGTACCTCAGGTGATGGACGGTACAACACCACTGTACTGTACCTCAGGTGATGGACGGTACAACACCACTGTATCTGTACCTCAGGTGATGGACGGTACAACACTACTGTACTGTACCCCAGGTGATGGACGGTACAACACAACCATCACCTCACATTAAGACAGCTTCATAAACATCACAGCGACTTACTCTACACAGTAGTGTACATTACATAGCTAATGACAGTCTTCATAAAACAAATCCCCAATACATTTTAATGTAAGCTGTGTCTTAAGGCGACCATTTTAACCGAAACGTCAATAATTAACTATAAAAAGGTAAAGATCTTTTGCTAATTGTTCTTTGTTTCATCGCTGGGTCTGCCTCGAGTTAGTGGGTCATACAGTACCTGCTGTCGCTCTTGTCTGGGTTCCTCTTATACCTGCAGTTCAGTTTTCGACCAAGACCAATCTGCCCGGGTGACTGGTTGATTTCTTACTTGCCGTTCCCTGTTAATAGCCAGATAAACCCCGCAGCGTGGTTCATCAAAACATATTGAAGAAACACGTCAAGCTAAACACATTGATACCTTGATGACCCCAGCGATGTTTCTTGTGTTTGTTGATAACCAGCTGAAAAGTCTCTGACCTGAGCTGACTACATAATTACAGCATCTCACGGTTGGACGCTGTAATCTCATAAAGTGCTTCATCCATTTTCTTTCTATCCTCTGCGCCAGTGGGTCATAAGACTGCTACTAATATTTATCTTCAAAATAACCTGGACAAAACCTTGAGGTGTCTTGTGTTGGTTGAGGACTGAAAGTAAGATGGTGGGCAGGAGGTGGTTTCTCACGGTAAGGTATTGGCCAGGGGCGGTGTTCCAACCTTACGTGTACCGTTGCAGTATACTGTACACCCAGGCCCTACACCCTCACCTGTCCCTTACACCCTCACCTATCGCTTACACCCTCACTTTTGTCCCACATCCTCACTTGTCCCTTACACCCCCACCTGCCCCCTACACCCCGAGTCATCAAGTATAGTATAGGCAACGTCCTCACTCTCTCTCTCTCTGCTGTTGTTTGTGGTGGTGAGTATTCTCTGTTTGTGGTTCTGTTAAGAGGAAGAGGGACTGTATCCTCGGCCAGGCAGGGAGAGGGTTAGGGTAGGTTTGGTGGGACATGTCATGGTCTACTATCTGTCGTAGATTTAGCAGCGGCTCACTAAAACATCTCCTTTGTTATTTTACGACACAACCGTGGGGAGTATCACGCCCCTCCACCAGCTGCACTTCCTCTCTCAGTCTTACACCGATCTTTTATTCATTTAGAAACATGAAAAATAAATAACTTTCCCTAAATGTATTACAGCACAGAGGAAGTGAGTAGATTTATAGAGGATAATATGATTTAGTCATCACAGGAGAAAGTGGAGAGTACATAGATCACAGGAGAACCATAATTAACAACAGGTAAACGGCGGGTGATGTCCGCAATATTGATGCGCTGTTGTTTTTATTTTTCAGTAACACGAACGAACTTTGTACTTTGTTTCTCATTATGTGTCACGTAAATTGACTTAAACCTGTTGTCATGGCTACTGTGTGTGTGGGGAGGGGGGGACTTCGGAAAGGCAAAGATTGGGCGGTGGAGGGAGCATTATAGTGAGCTGAGAAAAGGAGTGAGACCCATCTTCACCACATAAAAAATTAGCATCCTGGCGTTCCTCCCTTCCTGACATGGAATTTCACTCCTGACTCCACTATCTGAACACAACACAACCATCATCTTTCTTCTGTGTTTTTTTATTAGTTTAGTTTGGCCTTTAAGCATAGACCCTTCCCTGGTGGAATATGTTCTGTGTGGGTGAAAACATAAGATATAATATTCTTCAAATGAGGTTTAATATTTCAATTACAGACTAGAAATGAAAGGGGAGTTTGCCTCATACTCAGTGCCTCCTACACCTACTTCACGTTACCTTCCTCATACTCAGTGCCTCCTACACCTACTTCACGTTACCTTCCTCATACTCAGTGCCTCCTACACCTACTTCTCGTTACCTTCCTCATACTCAGTGCCTCCTACACCTACTTCTCGTTACCTTCCTCATACTCAGTGCCACCTACACCTACTTCACACTTCACGTTACCTTCCTCATACTCAGTGCCTCCTACACCTACTTCACGTTACCTTCCTCATACTCAGTGCCTCCTACACCTACTTCACGTTACCTTCTTCCGTCACTTCATTAGCCAGCACCGTCTTGCCCTGTAATTACCTCCGGGACCGTGAATATATAATGGGGGAAAATGTAAATTACGGATGTCATTAGCGGATCCTAACAAAGGTAACACATTGTCGTGGGCGTCGGAGACAGCTTCTTTGTTGCTGAACTTGGGCGGAACTCTGCTCTGAGGTTTATTACCAGGATTAATTAATAGTAGAGTTAGAGTAGCAAAATGTCTCCTTGCTCACGAATAGCTCAGCTTGGTCGAGAATGTGTCCGTAGGGTGTCACTAACAACTCCAAGTAAACTGCCCGGGCTAATAGGCCCGCCGCAATTTCCTCCATTCTTATGTTCGAGTTTCCTCCGTGTCCCTGACCTCTGCGTCCTTCCCATCCCTAGCTCGGGGTCATCCTGGGTCACCTGACCTTACTCAGGAATTATCCTACCTCTCAGATCCCATTCTTGGCGCCACGAAGGTTCCTATTCTTTGACAAAGAAGCCTTTCCTGAGGACACAAACTGTGGGTCTTGAATTTGGCTGGTCAATGCCAATTCATTTCTCAGGTCAGGGCAGGTAGCCCCTGGTTAATCATCGTGAGTTTGTGGCTTAGTGAGGGAAGCTTCACCTGTGGCTTAGTGAGGGAAGCTTCACCTGTGGCTTAGTGAGGGAAGCTTCACTTGTGGCTTAGTGAGGGAAGCTTCACTTGTGGCTTAGTGAGGGAAACTCTATCTGTGGCTTAGTGAGGGAAACTCTATCTGTGGCTTAGTGAGGGAAGCTTCACTTGTGGCTTAGTGAGGGAAACTCTATCTGTGGCTTAGTGAGGGAAGCTTCACCTGTGGCTTAGTGAGGGAAGCTCCACCTGTGGCTTAGTGTGGGAAGTTCCGCCTTCCGCTGGTTGATCAAAGACCACGGTACTCAGGGCTCTCTCCCTCTCCAGGTAAAGGGCAGTGGATGGTGGCGGAGCTGGGAGGCGTAATGACCGTGGGAATGCCGCCCGCCTTGATAACGTGTCCTCACCGCCCGCACCTCCTCCTATATGTTATCTCAACCTGCACGTATCTCTCTACCTGTCCTCTTGTCTGTCACTTCCTTGTCACCCCTCACTTACCCCTCACTACCCACGTCTTCCTGTGCGCCCACCAACAAATTCCAGTAGAAATAATTAACTACCTGTGTGCTGAATAAAACAGTCTGGCGTTGGCCAAATAAAATATTAAAGTTGCGGGACGCCACCTGATCGACCAAGCTGTAGTTGTGTTACCCAGCAGTGGTTGACAAGCAGTAAGTACACAGCATCAGCTTGGATGATAAAGTTGTCACTGAGCAGGGGAGGTAGGAGGAGGCCCTGGGTGTGCACATCAAAACTTACACGCCGTGTAAGTGTCTACAAACATTGCTGTTAAGGAAGTGTAAACAAGAGACTGTAAGCGTCCCATGTTTGTCTGAATGATATTAAATCCTTCTATTAAAAGTTATATCATGCATTAAAGGTTTGACAAATACTGTTAAAACCTACCTTAAGACAGTTGTCGATAGAAGCCTCTTGTAGAAGAGACTTGTCAGTAAACATAGTAATAATTTTAATGTTATAATATTAAGTTTGTTTCTTGTAATGTTTGCCTGATGTTCCTAGATGACAACCTTAGTCTTGTTAATTTCACTAACCATCTTAACTTAGTCCCAACATCTACATCTTGGGGAGTCTGGGTTTAATAGGCTAGACAGATGCCTTGTCTCGTCCCCAAATAGCGCTGGCCACAAGCAAGTCATCAGCTTAATATTCCTAACTGCATATCGAAAGAATGCAAAGATGTTTGACATCACCCATCACAGGGGCAGGTAGACGCGGCAAACTCGACCTCGTGGGGGAGGGCAATACGTATCAGGTTTGTTTACCACTATCTCATTACTGAATTGCTAATATTCAATAGGGCGGTCGGACAGAATGACGGATCGGCGGCCGGCCAGGTATAGATGGTGGAGTGTTCCCTGGCCGCACTCCTGCTGTACTGATCAAACGCCAGGCAGTAAGTCGCAGACCAGACCAGCGTTCCTGCTCCCTCACGTCCCATCACCACACCTCTCAAGCATGACCCGAGTCTCTCTCTCTCTCTCTCTCTCTCTCTCTCTCTCTCTCTCTCTCTCTAATGAGGTGGAAGGTGTACAGGGCGGGGTCAGGAGGGGTCACAGGTCATAATAGTATGCAGGTTGCCCCACTCCTCCATCACTCCCCCCCTCCCTCAGTCTTGTAACTCCTCATTATTGTAACTCCCGGTTGCTATAACAGTATAACTGACCTCATAGTGGCCAAACTGACATAATAGTGGCAATATTGAGAGCATAGTGGCCATACTGATAGCGTAGTTGCCATAATGGCAGTGCAGTGGCCATACTGACAATGCAGTGGCCATACTGTCAGTGTAGCGGCCATACTGACAGCATGGTGGCTATACTGACATCATAGTGGTCATACTTTTCAGTGTAGTGGACAGCAGTCAGTATAACCAGCTCCCCGTGGGCCATGTTTGAGCAATAAGTTTAAGAAATTTATTCAGTGGGCGCCAGAACCTCGTTAGCTGTTATCTCCGCCATCAACACAGCCCCGCGCCTTAACATATTATCTCCTGTATTTATCTCGCAATATTTGTTTTTAAAAGTCTCTCGAATCCCCGTCCTGTTCCATTATAACTCACCCGGAGCTTATTCTCACCACAAGACACTGACTCAATGCTTCACTCACTGCTTCACTCGCCGCTTCATTATAACTCACCTGGAGCTTATTCTCACCACAAGACACTGACTCAATGCTTCACTCACTGCTTCACTCGCCGCTCCATTATAACTCACCTGGAGCTTCTTCTCACCACAAGACATTGACTCGATGCTTCACTCACTGCTTCACTTGCTGCTTCATTATAACTCACCCGGAGCTTATTCTCACCACAAGACATTGACTCAATGCTTCACTCGCTGCTTCAGTATAACTCACCCGGAGCTTATTCTCACCACAAGACATTGACTCGATGCTTCACTCGCCGCTTCATTATAACTCACCCGGAGCTTATTCTCACCACAAGACATTGACTCGATGCTTCACTCACTGCTTCACTTGCTGCTTCATTATAACTCACCCGGAGCTTATTCTCACCACAAGACACTGACTCGATGCTTCACTCACTGCTTCACTTGCTGCTTCATTATAACTCACCCGGAGCTTATTCTCACCACAAGACACTGACTCGATGCTTCACTCACTGCTTCAGCTTCATTATAACTCACCCGGAGCTTATTCTCACCACAAGACACTGACTCGATGCTTCACTCACTGCTTCACTCGCCGCTTCATTATAACTCACCCGGAGCTTATTCTCACCACAAGACATTGACTCAATGCTTCACTCGCTGCTTCAGTATAACTCACCCGGAGCTTATTCTCACCACAAGACATTGACTCGATGCTTCACTCGCCGCTTCATTATAACTCACCCGGAGCTTATTCTCACCACAAGACATTGACTCGATGCTTCACTTGCTGCTTCATTATAACTCACCCGGAGCTTATTCTCACCACAAGACATTGACTCGATGCTTCACTCACTGCTTCACTTGCTGCTTCATTATAACTCACCCGGAGCTTATTCTCACCACAAGACACTGACTCGATGCTTCACTCACTGCTTCACTTGCTGCTTCATTATAACTCACCCGGAGCTTATTCTCACCACAAGACACTGACTCGATGCTTCACTCACTGCTTCACTCGCCGCTTCATTATAACTCACCCGGAGCTTATTCTCACCACAAGACACTGACTCGATGCTTCACTTGCTGCTTCATTATAACTCACCCGGAGCTTATTCTCACCACAAGACACTGACTCGATGCTTCACTTGCTGCTTCATTATAACTCACCCGGAGCTTATTCTCACCACAAGACACTGACTCGATGCTTCACTCACTGCTTCATTATAACTCACCCGGATCTTATTCTCACCACAAGACACTGACTCGATGCTTCACTCACTGCTTCACTCGCCGCTTCATTATAACTCACCCGGAGCTTATTCTCACCACAAGACACTGACTCGATGCTTCACTCACTGCTTCACTTGCCGCTTCATTATAACTCACCCGGAGCTTATTCTCACCACAAGACACTGACTCGATGCTTCACCGCACTTCTCTGAACTTCATTAAATACCTAAAATATTACACCTGTTGTACAGTCGCGGGAATGAATCTCTGAACTTACTTAGCCTAACTGTCATCTGGTGCGGGTATACTGTTTTAACTCATTTGGGGTCGATACTAGTTCAGTTTGGGAAGGAGTGAACTTTTGAACCCCAACTATACATTTAAAGTATTCTCACCACAACTGCATCTACACCCTTGTTGCACCTACAACACCTAGCTACGTGTTATACGCTACACCTCTTCTACACATAGAATACTCTCCTCTTGAGGGATCACGTGAATATTAGGCACCCCAACTTATTTTACCGAATGATTAAACACCCTAACCTAACCTAACCTAATCTAGCCACACTTACTCGTATCATTTACACTCCTCTCTACACCTTTATTGTTTACATCTCAGGCAGTACACCTCACGCCGTTCCTCTTCTCCAGAACCAATTTTTCATCCCACAAATGAGTGTAATTTCCTCTGTAATTTATCAGTTCCTTTCCATGCCCAAGCCTTTCTCGGGCCGCCTCTTGACTAAATTTATTATCTATTGTCTCCTTGCCGTCTTTCCTCCATTGACCCGCGTCTCATTTTTTTATGTTTGTTGTATTTTTATCGTTCATTTTTGGGTTGAATGTAGCAAGAGTAATGTAGTGGTGGATGAATTTTGGTTGTGGGAGCCAATGGGCGCCTTTCTTCACTGTTCCGCACGAGCTCTGGTGATGGGGGCGGCCATGCTATACGTCTCCAGGCTCTTCGTCCATCGGCGGCCAGTCATGATGAAAGCTCGCTACGCCTTCGAGAATCAATTAACTTTTTAACTCGAGGGATTTTCATGTCACTGCTAACGAGGGTCCGGTTATATGGCGTCCAGCTGGGTCGCCTTTAGGGGGCAGCCCAGGCGAGGCTCGTGTTGTGGTCGAGGACGCCACTTGGGTTTACCATTCGTATACAATTTTATCCCAACACAAACTATCATGCATGTTGTGTTCTCGTTAAGTTATAGATACATATGATAGAGGGTGAATTATACGAGACGCTGTATGTATGTATGTTGCTAACAATTCGTAGAGGAAGATTCCTGCGTTAAGTTTTACTCTTAACATTTACCGTAGTTCCACGTGAGTCTGAAAGCAATTTTATTGATCAAGTTAGATACATTTTTCCCACCCAGTTTAGGCCGATAATTTGACATAAAAAAGGTACGAATCTCTTGAGAATTTGTCGAGTAAAAGACGCAACCTGTCACTTATCATCTTCCAACGTCACACTCATCATGACCTCCATAGTGAGTGTTTGTTCCTCTACTACTGATTGATTTGATAATAATCATTTGTCACGTAGAAAGATGAATAAAGCCTTGACCGTATGGGAGGGAAGACCAATGAATACATAATGGGTGGAGAGGTGTGTGTGTGTGTGTGTGTGTATGTGAGTGCGGTAGTAATAGTTAACAGATTATTAAGATGGTAAGATAGTGGGCAGTCAGAGTTCAACTTCTAAATGAACAGTTAGTTTAGGTTTGGTTAGGTTAGGTTAGGTTATTTACGATCCTATTAGCAATGAGTTTCAGAAATCAATTAAAAGTAAAAACTTACAAGTGAACAGTCAGGAGCTTGGGAGTAGCGGAGAAGCACTGTGTGAGAGGAATGTTGGTGGGCACCTGAGTGTGGCATGTGCATCCATAATAGATGGGGTGTGGCCCAAGGCCCAGGGGTCAGCGTGGTGGGGATGGTTTACGGGCAGCCACACTCCGAGCTGCAGGGTCCCTTGATGAGCCACCTGATGGATGTGTGGCAGCTCCCGTGGTGCGCCCAGCTCGTTGGACCCCACTCCTTCTCCCAACACGACTTGGTACGCCCACACTAAACTGATCCCTCGGACGGTAGCTACGTGTGTGTGTGTGTGTGTGTGTGTTTGTTCATGAAAGTTTTAATCGTCCCTGTGAATACATATAAAACATAAGTGAGCGTAAGACGTTAATGTAGGAAGGCTGCAGCTTCATTAACAAGAGATCAAACGATACTTTGTTACTATACCAGTACTGTGGTCTTCCCGCCCGTCATGCTGTATAGTAAACGTATAGAACTAAAGTACATATGGTCTCATTAGAAACGAATTATAAAGTTAACAGTGAGGAACAGTAATGTACGGAAGAAGGTTAAGTAAAGCACTTGGGTTCATATCTTGCAGTTCGAGTAACAGTTCAGTTTTGATTCCCTGGTAAGCATTCAGAAGAGGATGACAAAGCTCATTTCGGGCATTAGTAACCTTGAGCATAGAAACAGATTGAGAAAAGTTAATTGATATTATCTTGAGAGACGTAGAGTGAGGGACGATATGTGGAGGTGGGAGACGGGGTTAGATAGAGAGTCTTGAATTAGACAAAGTTATATTTAGGTAAACATTGGTTTGAAAGTTGTGGAGGAGTAGAGCAAGTTACCAAACACCACCATTAACTTGAACTCGCTGAGAAGCTTCACGTCTGAGTATGGACCAATAGACGTGCTGCAGTTTTCTTCATTTATACTGTATGTTATGTTATGGTCACTATCACCCGGGTACTGGTCTAGTTGTCGAGTATCATTGGGTCTCAACTTGGGGTCAGAGAACACCCCGACATCTTTCTACAGGTAAAGTGCGAGTCTTGTGTTATTTACGTTTTAGACGAACATTATAGTTATATTTATAAGAGACTTGTTGTGTTGCAGGAGGTGCTGGCAGCGGCGTCCACAGTGGTGTTCACTGCCACAAGAGGTCGTGCCAACTTTCGCAGCGTAACAGTGCTGGTGCCACCTACTTGGACCACGGCGTCATGTCCACTCCTGGAAACAGTCCACAACGCCACGGGGGAAACCTGGGAAAACGCTGATGTGCGAGTGACGCAGGAGAGACACCCGCAACACGGACCCCGGCCCTGGACACTACACACGCGGGGCTGCGGCCAGAGCGGCGACTACGTCTCCCTCGGACACGAACTTCTCCTGCAGAACAATACACTGGCCAACGGTGAGTCCCCCTTCTGTATCACGTGTTTTGAGTCTACCAACAGCTCCGACTGATGTCAGTCTGTCCCAGCTTTAAAAACAAAACAAATATTAGAACTTTCATCATACTTATATCAGTGTAATCAATATTAAGTGACCTTACGGTTAACTGACCTTACAGTTAACTGACCTTACATTTAACTGACCTTTCTCATTGATGGATGGCAGAGTTTGACCTTCATGTTCATCACTTTTATTGGGTTAACATGTCTTAATAACGGAGGCCTTCTGGTCATGACAGACCCAACAAGTTTGATCAAAGTCACACTGCACCCTGGACGTCTGAAACCTCTGTAAATAATGAATAAGAAGATAAATCCCTTTGGTCGCGTCAGTGTTGTGCAGTACATCAGGAGGAGTGAATATATGCTAATGGTTGGGTGGCGTCATGGGGTAATATTGTGGTTCAGTGTTGGGTCCACTCGTCCCTCCCCCCTCACGGACACCAAACACACCTCCATTCTCCGTACAACGTAAAGTTCGATCATCGGGGCAACTTATCGCATCAAATCTCCACAATTCCAGCCTCACCAAACCCAGAGATTAACAAAAAACAAGAACAAACTAAAAGATCCCAAACTCTGATTCAATAAAGTACAAGGATGACGTCACATAAATCGAAATATGAAACCCCTGTCAATTCTTACAACGTTATTAGTTAATTTGTAGGATTGTCTTAATATTACTCACATGAAGAATAAATCAAACGCGTACACTCAAGGCCAATGTTGAGTATCTCTGAGTGACTAAGGAGAACATGACGAAACACGGACGCGTAGCTTAGTCCTGTGAAGTTATAATACTGTAAAAGAAAAACACAGATTACATATCATAAATTAGTTCTGAGGCGACCGGTCAACTTGGTGGTAAAAAAGACTGTTCACCTGTAATAATTAACACTTACAGTAAATATTCAGAATGTTATTGTCACTAGGAAAAGGTAAATAACTATATGTTTAATGTCTCCAGATACACAGTGACCTTTCTAACACCCTGAATAAATGTCAGTGTAATTTGCCGTCCATTATTTCTCGACATATCTTGTTTTCCACAACGTGTAAAATCTTGCCTGTGAGGTAATGAAGTGTTACTCACACCTTATACTGTATGTTGCTACTCGACTTAGAGGGTGAAAGGTATAAGGGTCAGAGTGTAGCGTCGAGGGCAGGGTAAAGAACGTTGAAGTTGATTGTATAAGGCTCAGGGTGTTGCATCAAGAGTAAGGTAAGGAGCGTTGAAGTTAAGGTGTACCAGAAACCGCCAGAGGGGGATGGATGGTCCCAATGAACCTAGATGCCTCTGTCACGCATCTCCCCTTACACCAGAGACACGAGACTCTTAGGGAACCACAAATATTGAGCCCCACACCCTATCTCCCAGAGTAACTCCTCCCGGGGACTAGTTTGAAGCTGCTTTACATATTAAAAGAAGAACGATATGGATGACATTTGTAGATAGGCTACACAGGTACTCTTCTCCTTTATCAGTACCCCAGCCTCACCATCCACTGATCTACACTCCACCCTTCCTTTCATACCCACTTTATTTATGACTATTTTAGACTATGTATACGTTTCCATGTTGGGGAGGACTTCAGTGTTCTGGTCACACAGGATAGACTCAGCATCTATTGTAGTGAGAGAGACCGTCAACCTTCACATTGGTTGTGGGATTATGGCTGTTTTTAGCATTACCGATGTCTCGAAAACATGATTGAAGGCAGTGGACAGTTCCTCATTTTTTTTAGTGGAACCAAACATGACAATTTTAATACGCATCACCAGCTTCATCATCCTCATCATCACCACCATCATCCTCATCATCACTGTACAGAATATGCCGATGTAGGTAACTCCAATCAGATCATGCTTGCGTCTTATTCTCTACTGAGCAGATACCTATTTAAACTACATGTAGTTTCTTTACTTATGAGTCGCCTATAAATCATTATCTGGTCGAAGAAATAGTACGAGCACCTGGTATTATGTATGTGAAGCTGTCATGAAGGAGATTTACCGGATCGTGAAAGACAGAGACACCTGAGGACTGTGGCGGATATGTAAACTTACCACGATTAAAACAGAACGACGACAACGTTGTCTCTTGGTGGATGTGAAGGATCTCCTAGACTCCTCACCGCGGATCTGATCGTCCCCTTTTACAAGTCATAGAAAATTCAAGGCTATTCTTATTAGAGAACGGCTTGGGGGGGGGGGGGGAGTGGAAGGGAAGCGGCCCAACCATTTTTCACCCTATGTATACGTCTTTCTAGAGGCCAAAATACCATACTGGCTGGTTAACGCCGTTTATACAAAGCTCGAGGAGGAACGCCATATTTTGTAATCAGACTCACAATGGGGTATTCCTTCTTACAGGGATTTTTATAGCGGCATGTCCCCTGGATAGCGCCACTTAGGCGATATTCAGGCGTTGTTGTGGCGGAAACTGGCGTCAATTATGTTTGCTTCATCCCAACCACTCGGTGACAATAAACATTTTATTGTGGCCATCTCCCTCCACGTTTTTCTTTGTGGTTTATTTTTTATAACAAGAGGTTCCTTGTGAGGTTATTGGAATGATTTAGCATCCTTTTATATCACCCTGGAGAGAGAGAGAGAGAGAGAGAGAGAGAGAGAGAGAGAGAGAGAGAGAGAGAGATATGCTTCACGGCCATTACCACGTCACCCAACTGTGTGTTTCATTATCTGGCTGCACAATAGATGAGGGTGTGGGATGTGCTCCTGCTGGCCGCCAGGCTGGGCCGTGATCAGAGGGGGCATTAATGACGGGGTTTAGAGGCTTCTCAAGCTAAAAGATCATGTGACCAACAGACTTTTACAGGTGCACTAAACTCCTGCAAAATGATGATATTTAACGCGTCTCAAACCCTCCGTATGACTTCAAGAATTGCTTGTGGGGACCTTGGACACTGTTACACTCTTTCTGACCACTGCAATGATTTTACAGAGGCAAAATTTTAGAGGGATAAACAGCACGGTTCCCGACTCCTGGCGAGCTTGAAACACTCCACCAACACAATCGAGCAAATTTGTTCCGGTCATTGTGTAGAAGATGACCCAGAATCTTGGCGTGTCAAGATAAAGATTGTAATTTTCTTGTTCATGTCAGATAATTGTCGTTCACTGATTAACACGGCATATTAACATCAGAAGACTGGATGACTGCAGCCGAGTGTGACGATAAGAGAACATTAATTGTCATGTCAGCTTGAGTAGACGTTATTGGGTGGGTTATTGCAGGCGTGTTTTACTCTCCCCAGAACTTGATGACCCATTTGTTAACCACAGCCAGCAGCCACCTCCTGTGTGGTGCTCCAACTGCTGCAGGACCTATTCTTTGTAGGGAACATACTGTGGGTTGGGTTGCGGTAGACGTAAGTTGGAGTGTGGGCGTGGGTTGGGTGAAGACATGGGTTTGGGTATAGGCAAGGATTGGAGTGCCATTGGTGTGGTTGGGTGTGGCCACGATTAAGATGCAGGCTTTGGTTAGGGTGTGGACGTGAGTAGAATGCGGGCGTTGTTGACTTGCTTAGGAGGCGTGAGTTAGTGTGTGGACAAGAGTGTGAGGACTGCCGATACCCCCCCCCCCCCCCCCTAGTATCATGCGGTGGAGGCCTGGGTGCTCTCCTCACACCACTGCCCCGGCCGTCCAAACACTCCGCCTCGGGTATTGAAAGGAAGAGCGGTGGGCCGGCCCCTGACGAGCCCACAATGTCCTCGTAGCCAAAACGTTGACGACGCGACAGCAAAATTATGGAGTCCAAAAACGATTCGTAGAGCACGTTAAATGACCTTATTATTTGTGAGGTAATGTTGTTGTAGACAATAACAGCTGGTTTGTTTCTTCTTGCGCTTTATATACTGTACGCTTTTGTGAAGATTATCTGCATCTTATTAAGAGAAGTTTACATAGGTTTAACTCTGGGAATTGAATGAAGGTAGACATTTTGTTGCTATAGTTGACGGCGATTCTTTCCCTGTCATGCAGTGCTGTGTCACCAGCCGCCCCACGCCCACACTTGTGAGAGACGCCAATCACCGACATTTAAGTAGTTGGGTGAATGGGTAGAGAGCGACTTGGGTGAGAGGATAAAAGGATGGGTGGATGGTAAGTAACGGGACGCTCTCAGCCCCCGGGAGGCCCTGAAGCCGTCTAACTCACTACCACCAACCCTATAATTTTCGTCGCCAGTGTCCCCGGGTAGCACATGCCTGGTTGTTAGAGGTCATTAATTGGTTATTAGTAGATATTTGGGCAAGGGAAGGTGCCATCTAAAAGCCAGGTGATAAATGGTCAACTCTGGCCGTTACTGAGAGAAAACCTCCCTTATTTAGGTTAGTTAGATTATGTTTAGTGCTCCAGTGTCTTGTGTGTTGTTGGGCATTTGTTACACACCGAGGCATCATAAGCGACTCACTGCGACACATGGAAGATGGACAAAGGCGAGAAAATTAGCTACTGTTTTCCCTTCGTCAATGAAATCGATCCTGCGGTGAATTATCATGGTGAACCGATACACGCCACAGTGTTTGACTTCCCATACTGGTAGCAGGAAATACATGCCGAGGACTCTTAATAACTGCGGGTTAGGTTGGGTGAGGTGAGGTTGGGTTGGGTTATTTTTAGCTGCGTTTCGTCAGCTCCTCTTGACTAATTGAAGCTGCCAGGTGTACGACTGGGCCAAGACAACACCCATGAAGTTTTTTGTTTTCTAGTTCTGTTACCGCTACTGTGTGTGTGTGTCTACAACTCCGCTCAGGTTAAATAAGATCATAACTATCAAAACTCTGTATACTAAACGTGGTAAAGGAGTGACTGGAGTCAGTTGTAGGTAGTAGGTAAATTGGTTACAGTTGATTGTTGTGGTGATGGTGTGTCTTGCTGGTCTACTCAGTTATTATTTTATTACCAAATTAAATGCAGTTATAACTTTATGGACAATCAAATGCAGTTTTTATTACTCTGGGGTCTTCCTTGTGTTGTGTAGGTGGGTCATCATCACCTGTTGCTCCAGTGTCCCCGACATAACTTGTGGACGGAAAAGGTTAATAATTCACTTCTTGGTCACTCTACCGTAATATACAACTTGTCAACTTCAGGAGCTGTTTTAGATGTGGGCAAAAGATCAAGATCACAGCTTTTGGTAAAGTCCTTTAAGGTGTGAATTGGCAGACTTGTCTCACTTCATGGAATACTGATGTAGTTATTTGTTGTTAGTAATGTGGTGAACAATATACTCGTATGTTTGTTAAGTTCATAATGTTTCTGTTGACAGGTCGACTGGTAGCCCACGAGTGGCTGCAGTACCGGTATGGAGTGTTCAAGGAGCGCGGGGAGATAGGCACCCCTGTCCACCCTCCTCATTACCGGGCCCCGGACGCGTCTTGGAAGCCCAACACCTGTGCCAACGTGCCCGTCGTGGCCAACCCCAGCTGTGACCCAGAGAACCTCTCCTGCCCCATCATACTCACGCAGGAGGACAACCCAGATCTCACCAGCTCCTTCATGGCTTTCCCCGAGGTGTCGTCGGTGAGTACCTTGGCCTTACCGCCCTTAAATATACTTTACTGTTCTACTTAATAATTACATTCATTTACTTGTCGTTATCTGGTGTTGGCATCAGGGACTTGTGATTCACAGGGTGTGGCCAAGGCAGTGAGGTAGTTCAAGGCAATAACTCAGTGAATGTGATGGCTTATGGCTGTGTGGCTGTACGCTGTTCACCTGACACATTGCTGATGTTATTATTTGTACAGTACAGGTTATAGAGCGAATAACCAGGCACTCATAATATATATAAGATGAAGAACTGATATATATTAAAGATTCCAGACTGTGTTGCTACATTCTGCCATCTGGAAATAAGGTTAACAGCTTGTGGACTTGGGTGTTAGATTGAAATACAGTGAAAATGTTAGTGGGAGAAAATTTCTTAATTGAGAGTTTTGGGCGTAACTCGGGCAGTGCAGTGTGAAGCTGAAGAGTAATCCCGGGTTTTATTTTTAAGCTAACACATCCTCACTATGGCCTTGTGTTGATGCTCTCGTGGTGGCATTATAGTAGCTTTCGTTTTCTTGTCATCCTATATCGCAATAGTCCTGTTGCCATTAATCACCCTCCACAAGTCGCACCTCACAACACAACCATTAGCATCTAGTGACCTGAGTAATTAGGAGGTGATGTAAGCCAGCAGTGAGGCGGCAGAGAACACACACACACACACCACAACCGGAAGTAACGACCCTGGAAGCAAGGAACTAGTCAAGGTCAAGTCAAGATCACATTCAAGTAACTGTGAACTTTGCTATAAACTACTGATCATTGTTGCCATTATCCTCTCTTAACTTTCATCAGATACATTTGGACAAACTATCCAGTCCCACTTCTTAGGTCTATGAGAGTGTTATTTACTTCTTTAACTGATCATCGGAGGCTTATTAATATTAGTGTAGGTTCTCACAGCTTAGTTACACTAGAGGATGGCGAGTGTTTCGTCAACGCTAGGACACAGATACCTTACCGAGACGTTAGGAAAGGTTGGGTTTGGGGAAGGAGGTGCGGGTGAGATAAATAAACTGTGCAATAAGGCATGGATGAGCTTCGTCAACACGCCAACCGCATTTCACATTATAATTATTAAGTCTTCGTGACCTGAGCTGTTCCATTAGTGGTGAGGAGTTGTCTAAGGGCGGTGGGCGGAGTTACTGCCGCCGGTGGCTGCAGGGCAGAGATTTTACCTATCTCCAGCCACCTCACCTGTGACGGCAGCCACCTCACTTGTGACAGCGGCCACCTTACCTGTGACGGCGGCACCTCACCTGTGACGGCAGCCACCTCACTTGTGACAGCGGTTAACACAAAGGATTGAAGCATCCTACCAAAATGCTTGCCAGCCAGAACCTAACTTGATCTCATGCCGGGCGATGCGTTTCTCAACTTCATGACCTTGACCTCTGACCTTCTGACAACAGTTCTCGAAAATGTAAGTTCCTGTGGCAACTATGAACGCTGTAGGTTTTGCCGTTCTCGACGTGTGGTGTGGACGCAGTCAGACAGAGCAGATAATAATTGACTGCTGACCGACCTCTGCTCAGCTGGCATGAATAATAACATGGAGCCAGACTCTTCGAGATTCATACAATAAGATTTTCTTCTTAATTCAGGGAGTTAGAACTGCAGTAACTGTCTCGGCTGGTCTACGGCACCATGATGGCGGCGATAATAGCACTGTGAGACAACCGCCACCAGTTGTGTTCTCACGCCTCCGCAGTTACGGGGGAAGATTACTAAGTGGTTGATGTTCCTGTATCTCAATGTTATCCTCTGCTAAAAATTTAACGTTCAGATCTACCAGCATCCTCACGGTGCACTATAGAGGCAAGATGCCTTATGCTGGGGAATAATTCGTCATTCAAAACAAGTATTGACTGGTATTGTTGGCAACTTATCTTATATTGTTTTTTTTTTATGGCAAGAGAAGGGAACCGTGTATTTTTGTATTCCTAAATGGCATAGGTGCGGCCTACATGAGTGTATACTGTGAATTATATGTTTACATGTGACGATCTTGAGAAAATAAAGTCGACTGTTCGTGTATATAATATGATGTAAATGTTACGTTTATGTATGACCGCTCCAGACGCTACACAGTCTGGTCGACGTGTTGTGCACTGTGACGGCCGTGAACAAAGACGAGAATGGAAGTCACGTACAGTTAATTCAATTGCATCTTGCCTGAGGGAGGAGTGAGGCGGAGGTAGTAATTGGGGAAGACGAGAGGGAGAGGAGGATGAGGGAGATAGGAGAGGTGGAGGTAAGGATAGGAGAGTAGATGAAGATGAAAACAGGAAGATGGGAGACGAGGGAGATTGAAGTCAGAGCAGCGGGAAGAGTGTGAAGGTGGACGAGCTAGAGTGTGTGGGTGGACGAGCTAGAGTGTGAGGGTGGACGAGCTAGAGTGTGGGGGAGGACGAGCTAGAGTGTGGGGGAGGACGAGCTAGAGTGTGTGGGTGGACGAGCTAGAGTGTGAGGGTGGACGAGCTAGAGTGTGGGGGTGGACGAGCTAGAGTGTGGGGGTGGACGAGCTAGAGTGTGAGGGTGGACGAGCTAGAGTGTGTGGGTGGACGAGCTAGAGTGTGTGGGTGGACGAGCTAGAGTGTGAGGGTGGACGAGCTAGAGTGTGAAGGTGGACGAGCTAGAGTGTGAGGGTGGACGAGCTGGAGTGTGAGGGTGGACGAGCTGGAGTGTGAGGGTGGACGAGCTAGAGTGTAAGGGTGGACGAGCTAGAGTGTGAGGGTGGACGAGCTAGAGTGTGTGGGTGGACGAGCTAGAGTGTGAGGGTGGACGAGCTAGAGTGTGAGGGTGGACGAGCTAGAGTATGAAGGTGGACGAACTAGAGTGTGAGGGTGGACGAGCTAGAGTGTGGGGGTGGACGAGCTAGAGTGTGGGGGAGGACGAGCTAGAGTGTGAGGGTGGACGAGCTAGAGTGTGAGGGAGGACGAGCTAGAGTGTGGGGGTGGACGAGCTAGAGTGTGAGGGTGGACGAGCTAGAATGTGGGGGTGGACGAGCTAGAGTGTGGGGGAGGACGAGCTAGAGTGTGAGGGTGGACGAGCTAGAGTGTGAGGGAGGACGAGCTAGAGTGTGGGGTGGACGAGCTAGAGTGTGAGGGTGGACGAGCTAGAGTGTGGGGGTGGACGAGCTAGAGTGTGGGGGTGGACGAGCTAGAGTGTGAGGGTGGACGAGCTAGAGTGTGAGGGTGGACGAGCTAGAGTGTGGGGGTGGACGAGCTAGAGTGTGGGGGTGGACGAGCTAGAGTGTGGAGGTGGACGAGCTAGAGTGTGTGGGTGGACGAGCTAGAGTGTGAGGGTGGACGAGCTAGAGTGTGGGGGTGGACGAGCTAGAGTGTGGGGTGGACGAGCTAGAGTGTGAGGGTGGACGAGCTAGAGTGTGAGGGTGGACGAGCTAGAGTGTGAGGGTGGACGAGCTAGAGTGTGGGGTGGACGAGCTAGAGTGTGAGGGTGGACGAGCTAGAGTGTGTGGGTGGACGAGCTAGAGTGTGAGGGTGGACGAGCTAGAGTGTGAGGGTGGACGAGCTAGAGTGTGAGGGTGGACGAGCTAGAGTGTGGGGGAGGACGAGCTAGAGTGTGGGGGAGGACGAGCTAGAGTGTGAGGGTGGACGAGCTAGAGTGTGAGGGTGGACGAGCTAGAGTGTGGGGGAGGACGAGCTAGAGTGTGGGGGTGGACGAGCTAGAGTGTGGGGTGGACGAGCTAGAGTGTGAGGGTGGACGAGCTAGAGTGTGAGGGTGGACGAGCTAGAGTGTGGGGGTGGACGAGCTAGAGTGTGGGGGTGGACGAGCTAGAGTGTGGGGGTGGACGAGCTAGAGTGTGAGGGTGGACGAGCTAGAGTGTGTGGGTGGACGAGCTAGAGTGTGGGGGTGGACGAGCTAGAGTGTGAGGGTGGACGAGCTTTAGTGTGTGGGTGGACGAGCTAGAGTGTGAGGGTGGACGAGCTAGAGTGTGGGGGTGGACGAGCTAGAGTGTGAGGGTGGACGAGCTAGAGTGTGAGGGTGGACGAGCTAGAGTGTGAGGGTGGACGAGCTAGAGTGTGAGGGTGGACGAGCTAGAGTGTGAGGGTGGACGAGCTAGAGTGTGAGGGTGGACGAGCTAGAGTGTGGGGTGGACGAGCTAGAGTGTGAGGGTGGACGAGCTAGAGTGTGGAGGTGGACGAGCTAGAGTGTGAGGGTGGACGAGCTAGAGTGTGGGGGTGGACGAGCTAGAGTGTGAGGGTGGACGAGCTAGAGTGTGAGGGTGGACGAGCTAGAGTGTGAGGGTGGACGAGCTGGAGTGTGAGGGTGGACGAGCTGGAGTGTGAGGGTGGACGAGCTAGAGTGTGAGGGTGGACGAGCTAGAGTGTGAGGGTGGACGAGCTAGAGTGTGGGGGTGGACGAGCTAGAGTGTGAGGGTGGACGAGCTAGAGTGTGGGGGTGGACGAGCTAGAGTGTGGGGGTGGACGAGCTAGAGTGTGGGGGTGGACGAGCTAGAGTGTGAGGGTGGACGAGCTGGAGTGTGAGGGTGGACGAGCTGGAGTGTGAGGGTGGACGAGCTAGAGTGTGAGGGTGGACGAGCTAGAGTGTGAGGGTGGACGAGCTAGAGTGTGAGGGTGGACGAGCTAGAGTGTGGGGGTGGACGAGCTAGAGTGTGAGGGTGGACGAGCTAGAGTGTGAGGGTGGACGAGCTAGAGTGTGAGGGTGGACGAGCTAGAGTGTGAGGATGGACGAGCTAGAGTGTGTGGGTGGACGAGCTAGAGTGTGAGGGTGGACGAGCTAGAGTGTGAGGGTGGACGAGCTAGAGTGTGTGGGTGGACGAGCTAGAGTGTGGAGGTGGACGAGCTAGAGTGTGAGGGAGGACGAGCTAGAGTGTGGGGGTGGACGAGCTAGAGTGTGAGGGTGGACGAGCTAGAGTGTGTGGGTGGACGAGCTAGAGTGTGGAGGTGGACGAGCTAGAGTGTGAGGGTGGACGAGCTAGAGTGTGGGGGTGGACGAGCTAGAGTGAGAGGATGGACGAGCTAGAGAGTGGGGGTGGACGAGCTAGAGTGTGTGGGTGGACGAGCTAGAGTGTGTGGGTGGACGAGCTAGAGTGTGGGGTGGACGAGCTAGAGTGTGAGGGTGGACGAGCTAGAGTGTGGGGGTGGACGAGCTAGAGTGTGAGGGTGGACGAGCTAGAGTGTGAGGGTGGACGAGCTAGAGTGTGGGGGTGGACGAGCTAGAGTGTGAGGGTGGACGAGCTAGAGTGTGGGGTGGACGAGCTAGAGTGTGAGGGTGGACGAGCTAGAGTGTGAGGGTGGACGAGCTAGAGTGTGAGGGTGGACGAGCTAGAGTGTGAGGGTGGACGAGCTAGAGTGTGGGGGTGGACGAGCTAGAGTGTGTGGGTGGACGAGCTAGAGTGTGAGGGTGGACGAGCTAGAGTGTGTGGGTGGACGAGCTAGAGCGTGAGGGTGGACGAGCTAGAGTGTGGGGGTGGACGAGCTAGAGTGTGTGGGTGGACGAGCTAGAGTGTGAGGGTGGACGAGCTAGAGTGTGGGGGTGGACGAGCTAGAGTGTGAGGGTGGACGAGCTAGAGTGTGGGGGAGGAGCTAGAGTGTGAGGGTGGACGAGCTAGAGTGTGTGGGTGGACGAGCTAGAGTTTAAGCGTGGATGTACTTTAAAGAGTTGGATGACGAGGCGTGACGGTGTAGCGGACTCGTGAGGGGTAGATGGCCTCCTCTACCAATAATTGGCCTCATAAATAAGCGTGAGTGTGACCTCCTTGTGGGACCCTCAGCCGCCTCTGTCTGACAAGATGGCGGCCGCTGCTGACTGTGGTCAGGATGCTGGAGTGTGGCTCAGGCCGACGGAACCAACAGTACTCCCTGCAGGTATAAACAGTACTTCTGACATTTGTAATATCTTGTGTCGTCGTTGAATTATTTTTCGTATATTTCAATCGTCATCAGAAATAAATTCCTGCGCCACGGGGAACATTCTTCTCGCGGACACATTAGTGAGGCTGTCATGGTGGTTGCCAGGTAAACGCTGAAGTAATTAACTTTGATAACTTCTCCTAAAAAGCTGAGGCAGTTGTATTTGTTGCCCCATCTTGCCTCATGATGCCATTACCTCTCTACTGTATATTGGAACTGTATCACTCACAGAAACTTGTTTATACTTATTGTATAAACTCTGTATTGTGTTGTACCAGACAGTGCTGGCCAGAACAGCAACATCACCGCTGCCCCTCGGGCCCATCTCCGCGTCTTATGCAGTAAAAGATGGGAATGTAATATCATGAAGATAATTGCGCATGTCATGGTCGTCTTGGTACCCCGCTATGATTTATGGTAATTGTGGCGAGCAGGGGCCCCGGCAGGTCCTCGGGGGGAGAGCTGCCTGGGACGTGTAACAAGGTTGTTCCTATGCCGGTCATAGTTGACTACCACCAGGGGACAACCACCGCCTGCTACCACTCCTTGTTTATGTGACATTGCAACGTTCACCTGGCTGCAGATACTGTACAGTACACACGTCATATACTGTACAGTAACACCCACAGTACACACGTCATATACTGTACAGTAACACCCACAGTACACACGTCATATACTGTACAGTAACACACACAGTACACACGTCATATACTGTACAGTAACACCCACAGTACACACGTCATCTACTGTACAGTAACACACACAGTACACACGTCATATACTGTACAGTAACACCCACAGTACACACGTCATATACTGTACAGTAACACCCACAGTACACACGTCATATACTGTACAGTAACACCCACAGTACACACGTCATATACTGTACAGTAACACCCACAGTACACACGTCATATACTGTACAGTAACACCCACAGTACACACGTCATATACTGTACAGTAACACCCACAGTACACACGTCATCTACTGTACAGTAACACCCACAGTACACACGTCATATACTGTACAGTAACACCCACAGTACACACGTCATCTACTGTACAGTAACACCCACAGTACACACGTCATATACTGTACAGTAACACCCACAGTACACACGTCATATACTGTACAGTAACACACACAGTACACACGTCATCTACTGTACAGTAACACCCACAGTACACACGTCATATACTGTACAGTAACACACACAGTACACACGTCATATACTGTACAGTAACACACACAGTACACAAGGCATTATCGCTCACTGCTTGCTGGTGACTTAAAATCTCTCCATAATTCAGTTGTTTTTAATTAATCTATCATCGTTATCATCGTGTTTTCAATGTTGTGGTGTGTTGTGTTGCAGGTGACGCATCTATGTGATGAAGGCACCCATGACCGAGACGCCCCGACCCGTCACAACCTCCTCTGCTCCGGCAAATCCGCCTGGGAGGTGATGAGGGCCAGCCCAGACTTCCAGAACAACAGGTAAACTTTTTTAAATGATTGAGTGATGCTGTTCCTGAGGGAGTACTTTATTACACACTAGTATTTTTTCACAGGAATTTTGTTATTAACGTGCCTGATATTTTGAGACGCCTGTGTGTGTGTGTGTGTGAGAGAGAATAAGTGTTAAGTGTATTGCGTGTGGTGCCTGCAGGAGGTAAGAGCGTCTCCTCCAGTACTTGCCACAGCCAGGGTGAGTAATGACCCACCGAGGTAGACCGCGACTTCTCAGCGGTTCATCTGACCACCGGGGGACGCGCGTGGCATCACCAAACAATAACATCACTGACTAAAGCCTCTGCACGATGCTCTCACGCCGTGCTCTCTAGTTCATTATGCTGACAGTGGCACCTTCACAAGACACCCAGACAATGTGTGTTCTGCTTCCTGCTTTAAACCTACACTGACGAAGGGAAGGCTGTGTTGTGTGGCAGGTGTTGCGGAGGATAATAATTGTGAGACGAGTGTATGATGCTGTGTAATATGAGTGAACGCTGTCAAAAGTCTGTCAGTCAGTCTGTGTGCATGCGTGAAGGAGGTAAGGTCTGAATGCAACAGTCATAGAGCAGAACGAGACATGGGAGGTGGGGTTCAGATGGGCGGCAGGAAGCAGTGTTTATCTGCAGAATTGACCGTAATTACTAAAGGCCTATGGAGCTGTTCTGTGTGTGGCGCCCTTATGGTATCACCTAAAATACGACACATAGCTGGACGCGTCTTGACAACGTGTAAATCAAGTGTAAAATAGTGTAAAGTAATTGTGATAGATAATTTAGAAGTGAAATTGGATAACGTTCTCGTAGTTAAGTGAATAAAACAAAAACTTATTTAACTTAATGTAAAACTAGTGTTAAATAATGTAGAAAAAATTATTAAACTAAAATAAAATAATATTAGCTTTCATAAATTTTAAAATAATTTAGATTTATTTTAGAATAGTGTAAGTTGGTTTATGAACATCGATAATTGGTCTAATCTACTGTAAAAAGTTATACTCTGGAGTGAAGTAAGTCAAAACTCTTGATAGGAATTGTATCAGAGCAACCAATGTAAAATATTTCCAACCACATACAAATAGTTTTAAACTACGTATTACATAATAGTTTCAGTTTAAAATAATTGAGTTTACAGCTTGCATAAAATGGTTTAGAATTAGAAGCCAACAGAAAATACTTTGAATAATCTTAAAATAGTTTAAGCGAGTAGAAAAAATTAAAATAGTTTAAAATAGCTAAAACTACTATAAAATCGTTAAAGCAAGTGTAAAATAGCTAAAACTGGTGGAAAATAATTAAAAAATTATAAAATAGCTAAAACTGGTAGAAAATAGATAGAAATTTTGTAAAATAGCTTGAACTAGTGGAAAATAGATCAAACGAATGGATAATAGATAAAAATAGTTAAAACTAGTGGAAAATAGTATAAACTAATGCAAAATAATATAACTAGCAAAAACATAGTGTAGAAATGAATCAAACCTGAATACTGATATCAAATAGTTTTAATGTGGGGCCAGACACAGGTCGAGTCCCTGCCATTACCTGAGTCTACCTGTGTAATTCTTCTAACAGCACCTTAGACGAGCTCACCTGAGAAGTGTGTGATGGGTGGTGGTGTGTGTGTGTGTGATGGGTGGTGGTGTGTGTGTGTGTGATGGGTGGTTGTGTGTGTGTGTGTGATGGGTGGTGGTGTGTGTGTGTGTGTGTGTGTAAGGTGGTGTGTGTGTGTGTCAGGTGGTGTGTGTGTGTGTCAGGTGGTGTGTGTGTGTGTGTGTGATGGGTGGTGGGTGGTGGTGTGTGTGTGTGGGTGGTGGTGTTTGTTTGTGTGTGTGTGTGTGTGTGATGGGTGGTGGTGTGTGTGTGTGTGATGGGTGGTGGTGTGTGTGTGTGATGGGTGGTGGTGTGTGTGTGTGTGTGATGGGTGGTTGTGTGTGTGTGATGGGTGGTTGTGTGTGTGTGATGGGTGGTGGGTGGTGGTGTGTGTGTGTGTGTGATGGGTGGTGGTGTGTGTGTGTGATGGGTGGTGGTGTGTGTGTGTGTGTGTGTGTGTCGGGTGGTGTGTGTGTGTGTGTGTCGGGTGGTGTGTGCATGTTTGATTATTTACTCTTGACCAGTTAATTTCAGTCTTAAATTTTTAGACTTAGACATTTCAAACAATCTGACATAAGTGTTGAATATTTATTTTTGTCTTCGTAAAATATCTCTGTAAATAATGATACCAACATTTAGTACTTTCCATTTAACGAAATATTGAAATAAACAATTGTACTATACTATACTATACTATTCTTTACTATACTATACTATTCTTTACTATACTATACTATACTATACTATACTATTCTTTACTATACTATACTATTCTTTACTATACTATACTATACTATTCTTTACTATACTATACTATACTATTCTTTACTATACTATGCTATACTATACTATTCTTTACTATACTATACTATACTATTCTTTACTATACTATGCTATACTATTCTTTACTATACTATACTATACTATTCTTTACTATACTATACTATTCTTTACTATACTACTGTATGCTATACTATTCTTTACTATACTATACTATACTATACTATTCTTTACTATACTATACTATTCTTTACTATACTATACTATACTATTCTTTACTATACTATACTATACTATTCTTTACTATACTATACTATACTATACTATTCTTTACTATACTATACTATTCTTTACTATACTATACTATACTATTCTTTTACTATACTATACTATACTATTCTTTACTATACTATACTATACTATTCTTTACTATACTATACTATACTATTCTTTACTATACTATGCTATACTATTCTTTACTATACTATACTATACTATACTATTCTTTACTATACTATGCTATACTATTCTTTACTATACTATACTATACTATGCTATACTATACTATGCTATACTATACTATGCTATACTATTCTTTACTATACTATACTATACTATGCTATACTATACTATGCTATACTATACTATGCTATACTATTCTTTACTATACTATGCTATACTATTCTTTACTATACTATACTATGCTATTCTTTACTATACTATACTATGCTATACTATACTATGCTATACTATACTATGCTATACTATTCTTTACTATACTATGCTATACTATTCTTTACTTTACTATACTATACTATGCTATACTATGCTATACTATACTATGCTATACTATACTCTTCTTTACTATACTATACTATACTATTCTATACTATACTATACTATTCTTTACTATACTATACTATGCTATACTATACTATGCTATACTATACTATGCTATACTATACTCTTCTTTACTATACTATACTATACTATTCTTTACTATATTATACTATACTATGCTATACTATTCTTTACTATACTATACTATACTATACTATTCTTTACTATACTATACTATTCTTTACTATACTATACTATACTATTCTTTACTATACTATACTATACTATTCTTTACTATACTATACTATACTATACTATTCTTTACTATACTATACAATACTATACTATTCTTTACTATACTATGCTATACTATTCTTTACTATACTATACTATACTATTCTTTACTATACTATACTATACTATACTATTCTTTACTATACTATACTATACTATTCTTTACTATACTATACTATACTATTCTTTACTATACTATACTATACTATTCTTTACTATACTATACTATTCTTTACTATACTATACTATGCTATACTATACTATACTATTCTTTACTATACTATACTATTCTTTACTATACTATACTATTCTTTACTATACTATACTATGCTATACTATACTATACTATTCTTTACTATACTATACTATGCTATACTATACTATACTATTCTTTACTATACTATACTATGCTATACTATACTATTCTTTACTATACTATACTATGCTATACTATACTATGCTATACTATACTCTTCTTTACTATACTATACTATACTATTCTTTACTATACTATACTATACTATTCTTTACTATACTATACTATACTATTCTTTACTATACTATACTATACTATTCTTTACTATACTATACTATACTATTCTTTACTATACTATGCTATACTATACTATACTATACTATTCTTTACTATACTATACTATACTATACTATTCTTTACTATACTATTCTATACTATGCTATACTTTGTGCCTGCAGGAGTGGACAGTTGTACAAGTTTGTTCTGTTTTTGTGTACAGGAACGTGGAGGCCGGGCTGAGAGAGAGTGACCTGAAGGTGAAGTATGTGCGGGCTCGCCTCCCCAGGATCGTCCTGCTCGTGGAAGACACCAACGTTATGAATGTACAGGTGAGTCTATCTTTGGGTCACTTCCTCGACCTTCTCGGCGTGACTTAGGTGCTGCAATTATGGATAATGTGTGCTCGTGGATATGTGTGCGCACTTGTGTAGTGTCCTCCAGGTAATGTAATGCATTGTGGTGTGGTGTCCTCCAGGGAGTGTAGTGTAGTGTGGTGTCCTCCATGGTATTAGTCTCACTCGGCTAACCACTGACTCCCTCCCAGGGGATAAAAACTGAGACCAGAACACCTGTACCAATTCTCAAAAGTTGATACGGTAAATCTTCCCCGTGACTGAACTGAGGCACATCTGTTGCCCTGCATGAGCTTTATGAAGTTGGCGGAACAAAATGGTATCGAGTATGCAATGATATTTACCTGTAACTCTTTGCTTTTCTTGCCCCTAGACATGGGAGATGGTTTTTGTGTACAAATCTTTGAGAATCTGGATCATGTTTTAGCCAACCGTGTGTGATGCTCCTTCCACCCCCAAGAGGTTAGAGTGTACCTTACCACTGGTCTCCCTGAACACACTGCGTCGTCCTGGCATGGCCACAGTAGTGTAAAATGCCCCCATTTTACACATGAAAGCTGATATATTTTTGCTTCATTCAATCAAAGTTCTCTTTAATTTCTGCTGGCAAACCTACATGCAAGATTTTTTGTTTTTTGGGGGGAGGAGATCTAACGTACGATATACAAGTGTAGTCCTGTGCTTGTCTGTGCAACTATGACATTTCCTTTGATGTATTTTCATGAAACAGCATATTGGTTGGTCTAATAGTGCACAAATGGCCCTGTGGGTGTTTGTTTGAATCTGATATTCAATATGGCTGCTGCAGCTTCTTAGGCTAAGATTTTGATGGTAGTTTCGTTTTCTTGCTATAGCTTAGAAGTTTCAATGGATATCAGTTAAAATATACTAAAACTGATTCATAACTGTCTGCAAGACTTCTTATATAATGAGTTCACTCATAACACTGTAAGCACTCTTGAAGTTTCATCAAGCTGTTCACTTTCACAACAACACTTCACTAATGTTTGCTTCTGGTGTAGCTCATTATATTCTTCTTTTATGTCTTAATGTTCACCATGTCCTCTCTGGCTGCCATTTTAAAATGTATATTTGCTGCGATAATTTAAGACATACTGTTAAATGGTCGACCTTTCATGATACATTTACGAGTAATTGTCTAATTATGAAATGGTGGCAGTTTACCTGTATATTGTGGCACACCTTGATTTTGATGATATACAGGTAGGTAGTGTTCCTATTTTGGCTACGTTCCATCTGAACGATACAGGCCCTTGAAGCATCTTGTTTTATAATAGATGATTTGTTCTATTTCATGACATTCAAAAAATCTGAAGTTTCATTGCATTTTTAAATTTACAAATGTAAGAGATGTGACATGTATCAACTTTGCCTGATGTTCTTCTCTCTTACAGAAACGCTGGGACTTCATGCGCAAGGCTGTGAGGAAGATGGTAACGTATGACGTGCCTGATGGCTACAGCGTTGGACTGGTTGTATTCGACTCAATAGCGGCCACTAAGTACCCACTGACAGCCCTCACTGATGGGGCCACCAGGGAGAAGGTTGGTTCTTCGCTTCCCCGCAACCCATCACAAGAAGGCGAGCACAAACGTTGTATTGTTTGTGGCTTACGTGAGGCACTACATCTACTGCGCCAAGACGGACCCGGTGGCCATGTTGTGATGGTGACAGGAGGGAGTGGCAACCTCGGAGAACCTGAGGCCACAGAAGCTACTCACATGCTGGCAGACGCTAAAGTGTCCCTCCATGCTATCATCTACCCACTTACAGAGAAGTATCCAAGACCTAATGCTGGCTTGGAAACTCTGGCATCACGTTCCGGTGGCCACATCTTTATCGTTCCTGATGAAGGTATCGGGGCAGACTCCAAACTTGGAATGTACTACAACCTGCTGGATTCCCTCTACCACACCTTGAGCGCTTTGGCCGGCCGTTCTGCCCTGCCAGTCAAGGTACACTCTGCCGAGCACCCTGGAGGTAGAGTGCCAGTTTCTGAGGGCAGCTTCCTTGTGGACCCAGCTCTGGGTGCTGACACGGTCTTTGCCATTTTCTACTATGATGTCACTCACGTTGGTAACTTGATCCACCTAGTGAACCCCCAGGGCCAGGTCATTGACACAGCCAATATGCAGAAGGAAGATGCCAACATCAACATGATCACAGTGCGGTTGGTGGAGGCACAGGTCACCCCTGGCTTATGGCGTTACAAAGTAGCAAACCGCGCTGATTCCCACCAAGCACTGTATGTGCAAGTCACCTCACGCCCACGCCCACGTCCAGAGACTCCACGAGTGAGCGTGAGAGGTTGGACAAGCCATACCATGGGATTAGTCAATGCTAGTGATATCTCACAGCCTTTGGCTCTCTACACAGAGGTGGTAGCTGGAGTGGCGGGCGTTGAAAGTGCCATCGTCACTGCCACCATCACCAAACTGGGCTATGCTAGCAACGGCACTCAGCATCAACCCCAAGATGTCGATTTATATGATAATGGTCTCACAGGTCAGTCTCATTGCTGATATTAGCATGAAACATTTTATTTGGACCATGTGTATTATGCCTATATGAACGTCCATGAAACAGTACAGTATCATATATACAAGTACATGCACATGAAATGTTTAGGGTTGTTTTCAGAATTTAGATTTATTGCTAATGTGTGTTTGTGTGTTTCAGGTCCAGACATGGCACAGGGTGATGGTGTGTACTCCCGCTATGTGCCAGGGCTGGAGTTGGGCAAGTACAGCATCATGGTGCGAGTGCAAGGTGAGGTTGAAGGTAACGAATTTGCACGGCATGTGAGGCTGGGTATGGTGGACGTGGTAGGTACAAAGCCATCTCCAGACGCTCTCCCACCTGCTAGGGTTGTTGATCTGCGAGCCACACTCCTCCCAGACACTGCCAATCAGGTGGGCTTCACTTGGACAGCCCCAGGAGGCGACCTGGACTACGGAACAGCAGACCGCTATGTGGTAATGACTTCACAGAATCAGCGCAACCTGGTTGAGGGTGGTGGTACTCTGCTGGAGGGATGGCCAACTCCACTGGCCTCTCCAGCAGTACAGCAGCACACCATAACCTGGCAGGAGTACAACACTGTCAACTACCTCACTCTGTATGCTGTAGACGAAGAGGGAAACACAGCTGCTCTGAGTAACATTGTGACAGTGTTTGTACCAGCTCCTCCCACGACCACTCCATCTCCACCATCCTTAGCACCACCCGTCGTTCCAGCCAACACTTCAACCGTCAGGGAGGGTACTGGTGCCCCCGTCTTGGCCGCCCTTGATACTCGTCAGTTGGCTGTTGTGTTTGGATGTGTGGGTGGCTTCATCGTGGTGGTGGCAATCATTGTCTGTTATTGTACCACCGCTCATCGCCGCCACCGGAAATCTGCTGCTGCCAAAAAGGTCCACGAAGTTCAAGACGCCTATAGTGTCACTGTTACAGTCGCCTCAAAAGGCACTGAGTTTCCCGATGGTAAAGAGGCACTGAAGGATGGCATTAAGAAAGAATACATAAGTCCTGTGGAATCGTGGTCTGCTTCTCAGTTGTTGAGTAGCCACCAAGACAGCAAGAGAGGTAGCGTGTCAGCTCGCTCTGACAACACCTCCGACCACAGTGCCTCAACTAAGAAGAGCTATGGAGGATCCTCTGGAGCCATGGATTACTATGGAGAAGCCAGCCAGTACCAGTATCGGCATGCTGGTTATCCAGACCACTATCCGACCCCGAGTGATGGCTATCCTACTCCCACTGAAGGCTACCCAACTCCTCCAGAAGGCTACCCAAATGAAGGTTATCCGGTACCACTAGAAGCACGTTCTTATATCAGCTCACAGCCATCAGACTCATTCCTCTCAGTGTCCTGTGACCTCCTGCCATCTTCCAATGGACCCCCAGCCTATGCTGCTTACCCTTCCTATGATTCTTCTCTCAGGTCCACCAAGGTTCCTCCGCCCATCCCACCCAAACCCAAGGTGCTGTACACACCAGAACCCTACATATATGACACCCACTCCCTCGACCCCCACTCGTCTACTCCATCTGTCGCTTCTGAGAAGCGTGTACGAAATGTAACCATGGTGTAGAGAATGATGTGGGGCCTTAAATATGGTCCATAACGAATTCTTGGCATTATTAGTGTTAGTTTACATTTAATACCATAAAATCTACAAAGAGTATGGACATTGGAGGTGCTGGCAGCAGTTTTTGTACTAGAATGGGAGTGTGGAGACACTGTGCCAGCTCTTGAACGTTTTTTATCTGAACATTCACGTTTTTTGCTGGTAATAAACTCAAGAGTGTTTCAGTGTTTACCATATGGATATTAAAGTGTACCCAAGTAAAAACAGCTGCTTGCCGTCCCAAGGTGTTTCACCTGACTCATCTACTTTGTGATATTGTTGTACAGTGTGATCTCAGTATGAGACGGACGTGACGTGGGTGCCGGAGCCTGATAATTAACTAGCTGCTCTTATGTTTGTATTGAAATAACTCATATAAGTGTAGCGTTAAAGTGACGGATGTTGTGTGTTAGCACGTGTTGTGGTAGATGATTCAGATTGGTTAGAAGAGAACAACTTAGTAGAAAGGAAGTTATACTTGGTGACGAGGACTGCCACATGTTGACTTAGGAAAAGAAACACCTGCTGATGAGGGTGACATGTGCTAAAGTAATGAAGGACAGGTGCCACGTGCTGGGCAATATGTCTCTCACGAGCAACGAAAAAAGTGCCAAATTAGGTGTGGCAACACAGGAGGTTGGGAGAGACCGACCCTACGGGAGGAACACCAGAGCAAACCTTGTTTATACTCTCTCTCTCTCTCTCTCTCTCTCTCTCTCTCTCTCTCTCTATATATATATATATATTATATATATATATATATATATATATATATTATATATTATATATATATATATATATATATTTAGGTTTAGCACATTGCTCCTCCATGTATGCTGTTGGTAGAATACTGAATTGCCTCTAGTCACTCCTGTGCATTAAGCGATACAATTTTTGTTTCATTCACTGTTGTTTTTTTATTAATTTTTATATATGCTTATGTAAGATATTTGTGCAATTGTGTGAATACTGTAAATATATGCAAATAAATGAATATATATATATAAAATGTTACCCATTTAATTGGATTTGTAAATTTCATTTTTTGTAAATAAAACCAAAATGATGGATGGGATTTATTTAAATTCTTTATAGTTTAATTATTAATTTGCAATATAGCAAGACACTGTAGCAAGAACACAAAATTCTATTTTACAGCTTAACAGCTTAAGTTTACTGTGTGTAAAGAAACCTGTTTCAAAACATAACCTCCATTTTAAGATAAATGATAATATTTGTGTTAGTTTTACAGCTGTAAGTATAACAGATTTAAACTTGGATTACATTATAGACGAAGTGTTTTAACAGTCACATTATATTAAAAGTCCAAATTAATGCATCAAGGAATTGACAAAACATTTAAAAGTATTTATGATGAAACTAATTGGAGTAACATCAAAGTCGAAGAAGTGATATCACATCGCTGTACACCGCTTAGGGTACATACAAAGATATCTTTGAGAGTTGGGACGCCTCCAGGACGGCAGCGGTGGTTGCTTCTGTTCTATGCTCCGTGTCACGGCTGCTGCTCCACTGGTGCCAGGTGGGTCATGTTGAGTTGTTGCACTGTGAACAGAACATCCAGTCCCACCACGTCCCTTCACTGCTGTATGACTCTCCACTTCTGCTGTGGGCAGCCCTGTGACATAAGTCTGCACTTGGTCAAGTAGTCGACAGCTAGGTTCAATCAAGCTGGATAAGTACTCCAGTGCAGATCAGATCTCTCTCTCTCTCTCTCTCTCTCTTGTAAGTCAAGTTTAACATCTGTAGCATCAGAAAGACCAACTTAAAACAGATTTAACGTCTTTAAAACCTAAGTGAACTGTTCAGTCTTATCTGCTTTTAAATTGTTTATTCAGGAACTAACAATGATCTAAACAAAAAATGGATAAAGAACTACATCAGATTTAGTTAATTGTACCAAAAGAACAATCAACTTACTTCAAATTTATCGGTTCAATAAGCACATGCAAATTCAACTCAACATCCTTACAAATTGTTCATTTCCAGATTATCTCTTCTGTGCACGGGAGTATTAGTGTAGAGAGGACGAGTCTATTCCCGACCAAGGGTGATGAAACAGGCAATAAGAGTCATAAAGACCTGAGAATAACTAATAATTCCCTCTTATAAAATGTGACTTCAAACTCACCTGTGTGTAGCTTTTGAAATAAAAAATAAGTAGAACTGCTCATTGACGTTATGATGCTATTTCATTGTTTCAACAACTCAGGTCTTAAGAGCCTAACGAGGGAGGGGGGGGTTAACTTAGATTTTTTTTATTATTATTATGAACTGCACTGAAAACCTTTTCTGTTGAAGTACATAAATACATTATCCTTCTCTTTCATGTTTCAACACTACAATTCCCGTATGTAGCCACGATCAATTACAAACTAATAGTAATACTCGCCTGGGTGTGTTCGACTGAGTGTGTGAGGAGAGAGCAGTGTGTGTCGGTGGAGGTAAGTATGGGTGGGACGCTCAACAGTCAACAAACTGTGTAGCTTGCTCTCCAATCATTGATGTCTGTAAGTGTAACCTGCCACGGGGATTTTTATACAGTTCAGTGAAGTATTAATTTACCTCATCTTAATCATTAGGGAATAACTACGTGTGTTTTCATGAATTTGTCAGAAAGAAGAAAATTCTTCTTGAACAGAGGAGGAAATTCATTTCCAAGTTTCACTTAAACTACTGTATTATTTCCGACAACAGAGACATATTTGGAAAATTCATTAAGATGTTTTCAGTTTTTAATAATAGTGAATAATAACTGTTATTTGAAGTTAGTTAAGAGATGAACCTTAATAACTGTCCAGTTTGTAAATATTCATTCCAATGTCCCAGTCATTATTTTAACACCTCCATGAAGCGAGTCAGTGAAAGACGGTTTATTCTGAGATTGATGACGTTGTTTCCGAGTTACTTCAGCTGAAACTTTAATACCGAGCGACCTGCTGGTCTTAGGTGAAGGGGAAATAAAACTGAGCCAACACTGGACGATAAAGAACTGACCAACCTGCCTAACGATTGTTAAATTAATAAGTGATGAGGTGATACATAAATAAAACAAAATAAAATGATAGACTTTTTTTTAAATTAGAACAATAACAAAAATATAACTTTCAGGAAAATGTTCTTACATGTTTCCTGTAAGTTATTTTGTTTGTTAGTTTTTATTTTTAAACAAACACAAATTTTAACAGAAGTGACCAATTTCTCGGTAAACAAGGCATAGACACAACTCATCTTGGGTTCGGTGACAAGAAAGGACTTGACAACCATTGAGAAGATACAACAGATCACCTCACCAAAATAATCCCAATGAAACTAAATGAAATTCAGGTAAATCAATCCATTTAAGTGTTAGTTTGTTTCTTGACTCCAGAAACTATAGAACAATTCTACTTCAGACTCGTATGTGAAAAAATTAATTACCATCTTGGTGGTCCGTTAAGGCAGCACTGTATACTAAGGTCTTTGGTACACAAGGAGGCATCGTGGTTGGTACCTGACTACCCTCAAGTCTCAATTCGTCATCTTTACTGCCTGGTGAATAGGAGTTACCCTCGACATGAAACGGCTTCTGAAGGTGAGTACTGCTTCTACTCGGCCATCACTCACACCCAAACCAAACGAGGCAACAACGTCATTTTATCCTAATGACTTATTGCTTAAATTGTAACACGTCAGCTGGAAAGTAAATGATTACCCTTTTTTCTACAGGGTTTAGCACAGGTCACTGACTCACATTGCGGCCTGGGGGGCGAAAATATAATAATAATAATAATAATAACGATAATAATAATTCATGGTAAATAAAATTTGTAATAAAAATACAAAATTAAAAATAAAATAATAATAATTCAAGAATTAAAATTTATAAAAAATATAAAATTAAAATAAAATAATAACAATAATAATAATAACAATAATGTAATAATAATAATGAAGAATCATAAATAAATAAATAGTGAGAACCGATTTATGTACAGTAAGTTGTGTTGTCAAAGTAAGAGAAACAATTGAGACCCTGTTATGTATTCTCTATTTTTATCTTGGTTTTCTATTTAATAGTTTTAAAGAGATACATAATTTGGCTAGAATAATTATGTAACAGATTTATATTTGTTGGAAATATTGGCCGTCATGTGTGAGCCGTTGGTGCAAGGTGACTATCAAGGAAGGTAGAGTAAGGAAGATCAACTTACTTTAATTTGCGTATATTTTTCAGTGTCGCCGTTCCCTACGCCATCTAGCGATGACCGACAGAACTAGGCAGTATATATATTTGCCCCTGAGAGGGCTAGTTTATTGGGCACCCCCTTGTCATCCTGTGCAAGGTGAAGAGCAAAAGCGTTTACAGCGCCCATCTGGGAAGCATGCCTAGTTCATGCTTGCTTTCATGACTCATGCATTAAGGGCGTAAAAGCCTGAAAGGTCATGGATTTTGTCAGCAAGTTACATTAAGTGACAGAATGATGAGTGTGTGGGGGGAAAATTCCCGGTACAATTCATCTGTTTATGGCAAAGCGTGGCAGGTCCCTAGTAATGTCAAGCGCCTGTCTCTAGGATGAGGGATATCTGGTCAAGGAGGGAAGAGGTGTTGGTAACAAGGTCGTCAGTGGTTTGTAGGTAAGAAAGTTAGGAGTTACTCCAGGAGTTTGGGCAGGGCCCCTGGAGCAGAGACTGGGGTGTCGGGCATTGAGGTCCCCCACAAGGAGGGAGGGGGTGGAGGTGACAGGAGGGAGGTAGCATTCATAGAAAACGATGAGGGTCAGTGACTTGTGCTTGGGTGGGTTAATCCCCGTAAAAAAAAATAATAATAATACTAACTTTGACGTATTAATATTCTGGTATTGATATATTTACATTTATATATTTATTTATAGTTCATCTATTCATTCATGAAGGAAACCTAACCGCCTTATCAGTTGTAAACGTCATTCATTCCAAAATGACTGAAATTATTTTTTTTTACAAGATCACAATTGTCGGAGTGTAGCGGTATAAAGGTAAACAAGAATGTCATAATGCACTTTATTATATAAACAAACAATAACAAAACTATCACAAGTTCTTTTACAAATTAATGTAGCTAAAAATTACAAGTATCATCGCACATTTGTTTTATGTGTATAAAGATGTTTATTAAACCAAATTGTTTGTCCTTTTCATCACCCGTAAGATGAATGATAAACTTATTTCTTGTCAATATTTTCTCAAAATGCTTCATGTATTGTTTACATATTAGTGTTAACAATGTAAATAACGAACATACTGCAGTGATATTAAAGTTTACTTCAGTACCATGACCTCATCTTGCTCTGAGCGATATTGTTTACTAATAATAGTTAATAAATACTCACTACCAGTAAATGCGTTTTCAATACATATTTTTTGTCTTGACCAAACGGAAAATGCTTAGATTTAACATATAGGTTTGGCCGGAAGTTTCAGATTAAGCTAAATGAAGATCTAAACTCCATTTTCTGTCAATTACTGATATTCAGTGACATCACTGTCAGTGACCAATGCCATGGTAACTTAAACTAGTAACTACACTTAACTCCTTTATCTTCATGACATAATTATAATCTTACCCCGATGGAATTATAGATGTCTGTGGCTTTTCTTGTCCTTCTCACAAACAACACAACGATGACAACCACGTGGAGCCATTTCCTGTGACTTTGGTTTTGTCACACTGAACGACTCTTGGATGTCCAGCCAGATGACGTCATATAACAAAACAGTCTTTATTACAGACGTCACTCACGCGACGGTAGCGCTATCTATCGGTGACCGACCCAACTACCAAGTGCTCAGTTAGTGATTTGATGCTATTTTTTGGCGGCACGCAGCTGTATAGGGGAGTCGAGTTTCCTTACTCTGCCTTTCTTGGTGACAAAGCTCATTAGAGACATTAGTCACTACCCACCCTTCGTCCGGCGCGATAATGCTGGCCTGGACATCTTTGTTTCGTACTTGAGTGGTGTGTGCCTGACCAGAGCGTAGTGCATAGTACGGACTGTACTGTACTGTGGATGGGGTCATATCTCGAAGCCCTATAGTGTGACTTGTGCTCATAATGTCTGAGGACTGATATTAAGTACTATACTGAATATGTTCTGGGCATGCGCAGTTGGATCAAAACCTAACCAAGGCAAATCAAACTTAGCCAAGCCAAGCCAAATTTAACCTAATCAAACGTAATCTAACCTTTTATTCCGAGGGGTAATCTCAGCACGCCTCAAGCTTTCAATAATGTTTGATCGAGCTGTGCAGTCGCAGGCCCAAAACATTTTCAGCACGTCACACCGGAACTGCATTTTTCCAAGACTCAAAATATTATCAAGATGCGAGTTGTCATCTTTGAAAGGATCTGAGTCAAGACATCCAAGTAAAACACTTCAAGGTTGGTGATATTAAACTTAAAACTGTTTTGGTATTGTATAAATCAATTTGTATAGGATGATGGATATTATTGTTTTTCTTCTATCACTTTCATAGTTTCTAGAGGTTTAGTTTTCTTGAAGGTTGATATTGAGTGAACTTTATCCTGGACCTAAGGCTGAGTTGATAAGAGACCCCTTGTATTGATACCAGTGGAGCTAAAGCTGTGCTACTAGGCTGTTTACAGTAAGAGTCAATGTCGGCTCCAATACCTCTGATCGTTGATTCTTCTGTTGATCTTAACGATAGTGTATCTCAGCTAGTTGATGCATCCATCGCGTAAATTACTAGTTTCTAAAGTTTCTTCGCACTTGAGTAGAAGTTTAATCAGTTATTAGGACTAGGGAGGTGCCACCGCCTGGGAAGATATTGGAAGCATAATGTGTTGTCTAATGGTAGACCCTGCTGCCATATGTGACCAAGTCCGAGGTTGATGATCTGACTTTCTGCCTCATTTACACACAATTGTAGGGTCTCAATTGTTTCTCTTACTTTGACAACACAACATACATATATTGTTTCTCACTCTTGATTTTTTTTCATTTTTGTATTTCTTTATTATTATTATTATTATTATTATTATTATCATCATCAATATTAATTTACTTTTATTCTTAATTTAGTATTTTTTATTGTTTTTTTTTATTTATTATTATTATTATTATTACGCCTACATCTTCGCCCCTCCCCCCCCCCCTCCCTAGGCCCCGATGTGGGTCAGTGACCTGCCCCTGGCTGGGCTAGTCCCTGTAAAAAAAAAATATAATCAAAATTAAATAAAAAAATAAAATAAAAATAGCGCAGGTTTTCAGAGGCTGATATTGTGAAGGCTGAGGCTGGGGGACAATTGTTCGGTAGTTTTGATAGGGAACAAGAGTGAAGCGGGGATCTAGAGGTTGTTCTGTGCTTCATCATTCCAATTTTAATGCAGACTCTGTTACTCTCCAGCCACAGTCATCCATTAATGTTCAATACGTCATGAAAACCAATGAAACTAAACATAATTGCAATCCATTAACGTAGATGGCGCTCGTAACATCCAACCATCTACACAGAGAGGGAAAGATTCATTACCAGATTATAAATACATTTTCGCTCGGCTCCCTGCCATACTTTAACAGTTAAGATAATACAAAGTAACAAACTAATTTAATAGAAACATGAGTATAATACCCAAGTTACAGTATCGATTATTTATAAGAGCCTTTAACAGCATAATAAATAAAAGGCTTACGGATGATAAACTAAGGCTATATTATTTAGAGCAGTACACATGACACAAGGTACAGGATACCTTGAGGTGAGGAAACTTTTTTGATAGAAGATATGGTAATGAAGAACAGATGTCACAGATGTCACGGCATATGTTGAGAAGATTTTTAGCTGGCGAGGCCCAGAAGTTGATGATGTAGAGGATTAGACGGATTATCTGTAATGCTCGTGAGTTGTAAACAGTCTGGTGGGTGTCACAATAGGAGTGAGGGAAATGAAGCATCCAAAGGTGGTGAGATAGGTTCTAGAGAAGTTACCTTTGTCCATTCAAGATATATGGTGGAGTTGGCAGGTAGCAGACTATCTCTTCTCATCCCCTCACTACAGGGCGCCATTATTAATATTTTATTTGGTTAACGACAGACGATTTGATTCAGCACATACGAGTTCCTGTACACAAGTGGTTATTGTTACAGGATAAGAACATTGACCTGTAAAGCTCTCTGACTTGGTGGGATTTAATGAGAAGGAAGCTGTGTGATGTCTTGTGCATTATTTAGAACCACAGGGACCGCTTAAGAGCAAGAATAAATTGTAGTATTTTATTTACCTCCAAAGGAGATACTGCAAAACCTCCAATGAAATGCATGTTTTGTAGTAAGACACTTTCTTTGGAGGTGTGTGATATCTTAGTGTAAAAGTCAGATGAGGAATATAAAGGTTTCATTATTAGGAACGGTCTATGTTTTGGTCGTCTATAGATTGTAAACAGTGGAGGACATGTAACAGTTGTACGAGTGCTCACCCAACACATGTGGTTCAGTTAGAGGTTTCGGTGAATGCCAAAGTGAACATCACAAACAAGACACCATAGTATGGAAGAATGTATTCCAGTAGAGGAATTGATTTTTTTTTTTTTAATTTTGCCGCGGACAGCAGCTAGTTTATTGTGTATCCCATACATATCCCATGAACGGTAGCGCAAAAAGGATTACAGAGTAGAGGCCACAAAGGGTGTTTATCAGACCCCAGTGATTTTGATATTATGGCAATGAATGTTATAGAATATTTCCAGTCCATTGTTTGTTTAAGTCGGTACATAGAATTTTGATTAGGTACTAGATGTGAAGTGTGGATACAGCCTTAGTATATCAGCTATCTTGTCATCAGAGATAAAGCGCTGTGCCATTGCATACACTGTGTGCTTGGATCTGTCCCTATAAGGTTCTATTTTTTCACAATCTAAGACGTAGTGTTGGAGTGTGTGGCCATATGTCTTGTTCACATCTGCCTGAGGGGCTTACTGCCACATGTACTTATATCCTAACCTTAGTCTAGCGGTTACAACACCTAATGATCTTGTTACTTGCTCCATATACATGTTTTATTTGATACATCTCATCATGGTAAACAATGGATTGGCTAGTGCCTATTTGCACTTGTCTACTGGCTTCAATTTCATCAGTAAGTTCTTTTCTGATTACAGTTTTTAAGGTTCTGAATGCCTGTTCCTTCTCTCTCTGTAGCACACCGGGACAGCTCCTCGTGAAATATATTACCAGGGTACTGAATAAAGTTGGGTTAGGGTGGAGGTATGGAAATCATTGGTTTTAGGTCTACAAAAATAACATTAATAATAGGATATGATTTGTGCATTTGGCATCTTTATACCCTGCAACCCCCCCCCCCCCCCCAAAAAAAAGGGTTATTTCGTTGGCATTATGAGAGTGTCCAGTGCCACATTGCCGTTGATCCTTTATTATTTAAATTTTGGGTCACCAGATATGAAAAAAGTGGTTACAAACATTCAGGGGTCCCACAGGGTGTTGCCACCAAGTTTCGTGAAAATCGGTAGAGCAGTTCTTTGTCCTCCTTACTGGCGTGTGCTTTGGAATACTAGGCAAAAAATTTGATCCTTAGGCTACAATTTGAACCGAAGTAAAATATATATATATTTTTAATAAATATCCATCTAATAATGTTCATACATCTTACCGTCATGAGGAGAAAAAACACTTATTTTTTAATTATCGTTTTATTTTTTCTATCATCCAAAGTCCATTCACCTTATTTATAGAATTACCCAATTACTGACACACCCAAGGATATACAGTTAATAAACCCCAAGCTGGGAGTGTCAGTGTTCTACCCATACTCAAGCTGGGAGTGTCAGTGTTCTACCTATACTCAAGCTGGGAGTGTCCGTGTTCTACCCATACTCAAGCTGGGAGTGTCCGTGTTCTACCTATACTCAAGCTGGGAGTGTCAGTGTTCTACCCATACTCAAGCTGGGAGTGTCCGTGTTCTACTAAATGTTGTAATAAACTGTTTTAGGGAATCCTTTCCTTATAATCCATCTTATATTTTTAATAACATACAACATACATAAACTTAACTATTGTAGTCTTCAAATTCTTTATTCTTCAAGTACATGAACAACAACTGTTAAAGTATACGTCATTTAATCGTATATAAAATGTGACCTTGAAGTTCTTCACTAATTTGAGCGTGTCATCTCAGTAGCCCCTCGGACGGCCGTTCACTTGGCATATTTAAGATCTTAAAAATACCTGAACATGCGCCGAGGCTTTTCTAGTTTGGACTTAAAAAGAGTTCCCGTCACAACAACTCCATGTATCTAATCGTTTAAGTTTAATGAATACCCTAGAGAATATTAATGATTTTCAACCGTTAACTTAAGAGTAACAGTTTGTGCGACGGCACCAAAAGCCCTAAGAAGCCTATCTATTTTAAAAGAGTGTCCCCCTCCATACTGTCGTTTTCTCTAACGACATCTTTGTTCTGGTCACATTTTCTCTGAGGTAGAGGAAGAGGGTGACGGACATGAGGGATGGCAATATTCTCCCAGTAGCCGGGGAACCGTGCACCTGATGACCTGCAAGGCAAAAAATAAATAAAAATATTTATGTGGCAAGAAGAATTAATATAAATTCCATATATTATATGAAATGGCAAAAAAAATGCCATCGTCTTGACTCGCTAGCTCCGTCTCTTATTGTCAACATTGATGCAGAGTAATCATTTAGGCAGGGCTGTGCGAACTGCGGTCTTCGAAGCCTTTCATGCAGCCCACTTCTGAAATTACCATGAACCCAGCCTGCGGCCCCCCACACCCAGGGCTTAATAATATATCGGCCAGCATGACCAACTCTGCCGCATTTCATATCACAGAGAAATTGGCTTCTCTTCACACCGTCAAATTAACAATTATTGGTCAGGATGTATTTGAAGAATTGGACAAGGTACTGAGCAAGTTCGACCTTGATTACAAGAAACTGGCTAGTCTTACAGCTGATGGAGCTCCGGCAATGGTAGGTTTAAGGGTAAAATGGAATCTTAGAATATTGATTTTTCTTCACTAATTGTATGTCATTGTATCATACATCAAGAAACTTTGTGTTCAAAAACACTGAAATTTCACCATGTGACGAGTGTCCTTGTAAAAGCAATCAACTTTATCAAGTCAAAAGGTTTGAATCACCGTCCGTTTCAACAGTTGTTGGTAGACACTGAAGCAGAGTTTGGTGAAGTGAAATACTTTTGTGAGGTTCGGTGGCCAAGTAGAGCAGGAATGCTGAAAAGAGCTTATGATCTCTTGGGAGAAATTGTTTTCTTTTTAAATATAAAGGATAACAGTGTCCCAGAACTGACTGATAAGGAATGGATCTGTGATCTAGCATTTCTGGTGGACATTACTCAACATCTGAACAGTTTGAATGTGAAACTCCAGGGAGAAGATAAACTCATAAGTGACCTTTTCTCGTTAATCAAAGGATTTCAGACAAAATTACGTCTCTGGGAGTCGTAAATCAGAAAGGATAATACAGTTCATTTCCCAACTCTCGGCAAGCATAAAGTTAAGGACGAACAGTTTTCAAAGTTTGCTGATAAGTTGACAGCCTTGCAGGATGAATACTCACACAGATTACAGGATATCAGACGCCGTGCACTAGACTAGCAATAGAATTATTTGCCGCACCTTTCACTGTGGCTGTAGAAACTGTTCCAGAGATGTACCATATGGAAGTGACCGACCTCCAATGCAACAATGAACTAAATAAGATATATGATAAGTTACCAGGAATTTTATAAGAATTATTTACCAAGTGCAGATTATCCACAACTTTCTGCTCACGCACAAAAAATTGTCAGTGTTTGGAAGTAGATACTTACTTGAACAACTTTATTCAAAAATGAATTAAGCTCTTATATTACTGATGTCACCTACTAAACACCCTTCGTGTTGTTACGTCATCCATCCAGCCAGATATTGTAGACATAGTTCAGCAAATACAAAGTCACCCATCCCATTAGCAACTCATTTTAGTTAACAAACACAGTAAGTATTTTGTCTATTTGGCATAAAATTTATCATTAATTTTGAATTTGAAAACCAGTATATTGAGTGTATGACCCATCAACCAATTTTTTTTTATTGTGGCCCTCTACGCAAAACGTTTGCACGCCCTTGATTTAGAGTACTGTATACGCTGTCTGGTAATCTTCCAGAACCACGTTGTTTTCGTCGTTTAGATGGCCATATAAACACGTGATCTTTCTTAATATTTAGGGTAAATTTCATCTCTAATTTCATGATTGGCCACATTCAGGGTTTTTTTTGTATCGTGTACTAAATAGTCAGCATAATGTCTTGTACTCTGGCATTTCTTCCACAGCTGGTGCTTTTTTTTTTTAAGCTTTCTTGAATTTATTTTAAGGGGTATGCATCCCACTACTGTTATTTTATGAATCTCCATGAAGTCTTGCAATGATTGTCTATGTCCTCTTTAACAATATCCCCCCAGTTAATTCTCTTTAGTTTGTCCATCATCAGCTGTTAATCCCCACGGCTGCAGTCACAGTATTCCTTCTCCACCATTTTCTCCCGACTATCAAAGAATGTATCCCACGATAGCACGTAGCGGTCGCTGGCCAGAGTTCGTTTTTTTCCCCAACATTGACCTCGTCTACCATTGCTCCTCAGTCATCAAAAGTGAAGGTCGTCTCCCCTCACGTGAGGAATGAGCTCAAGTAATTAAAATCTCCTATGATGAATCCATGTGCTCGGGATGCTGTCTGGATGACTCTATGAAGATCTCTCATTTCCCTCTCACACACTCAGACAAACCTCTGCTCTCACACACTCAGACAAACCTCTGCTCTCACACACTCAGACAAACCTCTACTCTCACACACAGTCAAACCTCTACTCTCACACACACTCAAACCTCTGCTCTCACACACACACACACACACTCAAACCTCTACTCACACACTCAGGCAAACCTCTACTCACACACTCAGACAAACCTCTCCTCTCACACACTCAGACAAACATCTGCTCTCACACACTCAGACAAACATCTGCTCTCACACACTCTCTGGCTTTAATTGTAATGAAGAAGATGGAAGAGACTTACTTGTTGCACTGCATGGAGAGAGGAGAGTTCTGGTAGAGGTCGGCCATCATGCCAGACCTAAGCGGAGTCCAGCGGATAGCCTGGTAGTTTTCTCGCCACCCTAATTCCGGCGACGTCTGCTGCAACTCCCACCTGCCGATGACCACAGCACTTGTCACAGTCATGTTACCAAGATAAACACACGGAGGTTGTTGATATGTTTGTGAAGATCTCTGTTTAAGTCAACGCTGGTAAACATTAAGGTGTTGGTTAACTGTTTATATGTAATCAACGTGTCGGTGTCACCATTCCATTTGGGTCAAGTTATCAATGACTTACGAACACAATATTCCTTTTGTCGTAATCTAGACAGGTATATTAAGCAACTAAGACGATAAATGAGAAGTACTGGGTTCTAATTCTAAAGGTTAACGATACACAACAACTTGGTGTGTCAAAGATAATGAAGGACAAATTAAGCAATTCTACCTTCCTCTAACCTGTATTAGCAATCAACAGTGTAGATGATTTAAACACACTAGTTAACTCCAACACTACGAGACCACGCTTAACATGTTATTTGATTAACGCCAGACGATTATATTCAGCTCAAAGGAGACCCCGTACACAAGGTGCGAGTAGACTATCCCCGTACAGAAGGTGCTAAGAAGACTATCCCCGTACACAAGGTGCTAGTAGACTATCCCCGTACACAAGGTGCTAAGAAGACTATCCCCGTACACAAGGTGCTAGTAGACTATCCCCGTACACAAGGTGCTAGTAGACTATCCCCGTACACAAGGTGCTAGTAGACTATCCCCGTACACAAGGTGCTAGTAGACTATCTCCTCTAATGGTCACGTCGATGGTGAATTGTAAATATTTTTCTGTAGGGTTCATGTCTGTTGACTAACTGACCTTTCAATGGCTTGCTGGCAAATCATCACCAATAATCCGACAAGGAGAAGGAATTTGCACCACTGTCAAAGGATCTAAGAATATAATGAACATATTTATTTTTCCTTGCGAATTAAGATAGTGTCAATATTCTTATCCCAAGAATATTGCTGTTCACGACGAGACATTTTTTATGCAATTTTTAGGTTAGACGGAGGATATAGTGTTGTCACATCCACCTGTATCCCCTACTAAAGTGGAGTAGGTTTGTGTGTTACTATGGTGAAGGAACTGGAGAAGCTAGATTTGTTTTGTGAATTTTGAGTGAAAGGGCTTTAGAGGTCCCCCAAAATTTGTGTATTTGTTTTGTTGAGTTTGAATAAGCTTTTGATGAGGTAAAACACAATAAATTTGGCATTAATAAAGGAGATATTAAAATAAAAAATAAATAAAAACATCTTTACTGACAACAGGAGGCTAAAATGTTAGTAAATAATGCACTACTAATTCCATGGTTCAGAGTTAGACGAAATAAGACAAGACTGTGATCTCTTTCTTCAACATTGTATAATATGTATTCAGAATTCTTAAAGTGACAATGAAGGGAAAAAGATAATGGTAAAGTAATATCAAATTGACGCTAATGAAGATGATACTGCTCTTAACACAGAGTGAAGAAGCATTGCGAAAACTCATAAACAGACAAGTGGAAAAAGGTGAAGAATATAGGTTAAGAGTTGCTGCTGAAGTCACTAAAGTAATGGTTGTTTTCAAATTGGAAATAAACCCTAATACAAAAATTATGGTCGGCAACATGGAAATAACACAGGTGGACAATTTAGTGTACAGTATTTGGGAAGTAACATTAGTTGTGATGGTAAATGTACGAAAGAACTAAAAGCAGGATAGGACAAGCAAAACAGCATTTAATAGCCTTAAAGACCTAATGAAAATGGACAATTACCATCAATTTAAGAAAAGGGCTGCTGAAAGGCTTTATATGGCAAGGACTGATGTATGGGTCAGACACGTAGACACTCTCAGCAAATACCAGAAAGAGGTTGGAGTAGAGGTCCTTGAGATGTGGTGTTATAGGCGAATGCTAAAATAAGTTATATTGCCGAGAAAAGAAAAGAATAAATGAAATACTTTTATAGAATAAGGAAAATTAGACAATTTGGTCATATAAATAGGGATGGAGGGATAATAGCAGAAATAATAATGGGCAAAGTTGAGGGTAGGATGACCAGTGGATATTTTTTCACGGGTGGTATTTTCTTTAGGCGGCTCTTCCTTGACTTCCGGGATACACATTCTTCTCCCACGGCATCAAATATTTTTTTAATTTTATGCTATGACTTTGTGTAATATTCTTCCTGTGTGATAAACCCCAGTTTATTCACAGTAGTTTTTCCCTGTTTTCAAGGATTTAATTCCATCTTAATAATGGAGCTCGGCGGTCGAATGAATACAGCGCGCGCGCCTCCTGTTCCATTGGTCTGTTGTTTGATACCAGGGCGCTCCCACTTCACCTAGTTGTAAATGGATACCTAAGTTTGCAACTTGGGGAAGTGAAGGCGGTCGAGTGCAGTACCGGTCATGCTGCCTCCTTGTGTACCGAAGGCTCAGTATACTGTGTGCTGTATCCACACTGTCCTTAACGGGCAGTCATGCCTTTGGGACCCACTTTCACTTTTCATCATACATTTTAGAAAAAAATGATCATTAGAGTGTTATCAAATAATTACAAGAGAGTATTATACTGTAGTACCTGTAGAGAGAAGGACTGGGGTAACATGGGGTACACAGACAGGAGGAGGCTGCCCACCTGTTCATGAAGTTGAAGTAGCTAACGAGGGTGGCGGAGTCGACGGAGGACTTGCACACCTCGAGGTCCACCTTGGGATAATAGTGGACGTAGTTGACGCACATCTCGTCGCTGATGGCGAACCCTCCCACCGTCACATTGTCTCTTGACGTCGTTGAGTACTCGCATGTCATGATAAGGGAGTCACCCTGAGGAAGATCAGATATGGTCATTTCGTGTCAAATCAGGGATGGGGCGTCTACTCATCAAAAAAATTTATGAAAGTTAAACGATTAAACGATAGTCTGTGGCAATGGAAAGGTTCTAGACAGGGTAAACACACGCTGGTGACCCACTACACCTGGGCAGAAGTAGTATCAGTCACCTCCCTGAAGTGTGACTGTACACTGTCGAGAGTTTTACACTAACTGCACCTTCACACTCTTCTTTGGGGTGGGATTTTTTTTTTTTAAATAAGTTTTAAATGCCTGGGTGCTTAAGCTACACTGATGATATTTCTGCCAGGATTTCAGTGTTCTATCAAAAAACTCGTACATAAACAAGTATAATGGTGGAAAGGTAACACAAAGGGGACTGCTAAACCATATATTTTTAAGATGACCTAACCTAACCTAACCCAACCTAACCTAAAATACTTAATATTAGTTTGAGTTTGGTTGGTTACGCTAGCGATCTTCTCTATAGTATATACCAACAACATTTTGCCTCACACTATGTCGGCATAATACATGAGCACGGAATTATTAAGTAAGTTTAAATTCAGAGCGTCACCCAGCGGTAGATATGGGGGTAAACAACGAGGTAACACAAGCGACGTCACGATGAGTTTAGTGACATATTTAATCACATTATTGATGGACTCACATAATCGGGCAAACAATATGACTAATTTATGGCCATATAGTACAAGCTGACAGTTTATAATTTGTCCCATAAAAACAGCAAACGTACTGTACATAATACCGTTAAATTAAAGGTATTGCAGTTTATTTTTCCCCACGTTCTTTGGGTGGCAGTTAAGATACCCTAATGAGAGAAGCTACTAACAGCAGGAGTAACTGGTTCATCGGCTCTGCTGGACAGACTGTTCACAAATTGTGGCGTTATTCTGTGAACCCGAAATGTCTTTATTGTTAGTCAAATTGTGTGAAGAGTCTGACTTATTTTGGCAAACATGATAATTTTATTTCATCTTATTATTTTCGCATGAGTGCAGATATTAGCCCAGGCAAAGATATTTCAAAATGGTTTCGTTAGAAAACACTTCAGAAATGATGTACAGTCCCCTTCACTAGTGCGTTTACAGGGACTTGCCTGATTTTGTGTGGCAGCCCTGTGTTTGTTTACATTCGACAGAAGGAAACTCGCAAAAGTAAACATACTATGGCATCAAATTAAAACATTAAAACAAATATCTTATGTAATGACTTGTGGCATGTTTATAACGAGCCCCTGTAAACGTCATCTGGTATAAGGAGAAAATAAAGGCGCACCTTTATTATATTCACATCGAAACTAATAATGATTAATCACCTATTAACATAATGTTTTGCAGTACATTAATAACCTTAACTAACTCGACGGTACCTCACACTTTTAAACATTTATCAGGCAGGATGTGACACGTTCATATTACTGTACTTAGTCCGGGAACACGTCGCGTGGGGTCGGATTGTTTTTCATAGGGATATTGTACTCTATATAGCCGAGATAAATGCATGACGAACATTATACAGTATCTAGAAATTAACCGTAAACTTAAACACACACACACACACACACCGGGAGAACATGGACTGGTTGGGAGAGGCGGCGGATCTCCTGAAAGTGGGTGGAGTAATGATTGTCGCGGTTCAACTCGGGTAGCTCCTCCTCCCCCCGCAGGTGCTTGGTCCACGCCCTTATCCCCGTCAGATGAGTGTGCAGCTGAGACCCAAAGATGTGGATCCCCTCCTCCGGCAGACCCTGCGACAGGAAGTTTATGGTGTTGAGACATATGTAATTACTTAGACAGGTGTTAAGGTACTGAGAACTATAGGTGTTAAGGACTGTCTTACGGAAGTTTGACGGAGCAGAGCGGTGTTAGGGTGCAGGGGTAACTGTGGAGGTTCTAGAGCAGGTGTTAGGGTACAGGAGTAGCTGTGGAGGTTCTGGAGCAGGTGTTAGGGTACAGGAGTAGCTGTGGACGTTCTGGAGCAGGTGTTAGGGTACAGGAGTAGCTGTGGAGGTTCTGGAGCAGGTGTTAGGGTACAGGAGTAGCTGTGGACGTTCTGGAGCAGGTGTTAGGGTACAGGAGTAGCTGTGGACGTTCTGGAGCAGGTGTTAGGGTACAGGAGTAGCTGTGGAGGTTCTGGAGCAGGTGTTAGGGTACTGCGGGTATGAAGCAGAGATACTCGGACAGGAGTTAGGATTCTGAGGACCACGTGAGAAGACCCTAAAGCAGGAATTAAGGTACTGGTGCAGATAAAGAGGTTCCCGACTGTCAACAAAAACAGCGGCTATTGTGGGCATGAAAAATAAATTTAAAAGTTTACTGCATTTTCGGTTATAATTATCATCTCCCTTCCAGCTGTCGAAGGCCATCTACGCCATATACTGACACTAGTGAGTATAAAACTTCTTTGTTTTTTCCAGTAAGTGTAAGCAGAGATAAAGCATGCTAAAGTATTATAATGTGTGAAAGAGTCTTGAAAAATAGAGAAAAAGAAAATGAAGAATTATATAATTATTAGCGGATAGTGAGGAGACTTGAGTTTGTGGCAAACATCTACGGTATGTCGTGGTACCGCAGTGTGGATGAGGCAGAAAAAAAAACTTATCAGAAGGACGGTGTTTCCTCTAGTTTACTGTTGCCACGGGATTACTTATTACTTAAATGAAAGCTTAGTGCAGTAAATAGTGTGAATTGGCTGACCAGCGCTGTGCACTCGGGAACACAGTAGCCGGAGAGGGTGAAGGTGGTCATGTGTGGGGGGATGGCCATCTTGCTGGTGTACTCCAGGCCCAACTCCATGATACCCGCATCATGTTGTCTCAGATGATTCTTGTAGTGCAAGGCCAACCCAGAGCTGTCCACGCGACCTGTAAAAACACAGCACTAACGTCAGTACTTATAAGACAAGCGATCACCTTTATCATTCACAAAACATATGATAATCGGGAGACAAAAAATATGTAAAACGCAAAAAATATTTTAGTCACAGTGCAGAAAATATGATATAAAGAAAAGAAATACCGTCATTAAAATAAGTATCGACCGCCACAAGAATGGTGGAATAGAAAATGAGCGGTAACAACCGAGTGACGCCGGTAACGTCAGGTTTACGTTTACAGTTTCTGCACTAGGTTTTAAATTGTTACTCACGGCAGAACACAGAACAGAACACCACACGTGAAGCACCACAGAACAGAACACCACACGTGAAGCACCACACAACAGAACACCACACGTGAAGCACCACACAACAGAACACCACACGTGAAGCACCACACAACAGAACACCACACGTGAAGCAAAACACAACAGAACACCACACAACAGAACACCACACGTGAAGTACCACATAACAGAGCACCACACGTGAAGTACCACACGACAGAGCATCACACGTGAAGCACCACACAACAGAACACCACACAACAGAGCACCACACGTGAAGCACCACATAACAGAGCACCACACGTGAAGTACCACACGACAGAGCACCACACGTGAAGCACCACACAACAGAACACCACACAACAGAGCACCACACGTGAAGCACCACACAACAGAGCACCACACGCGAAGCACCACACGGCAGAGCACCACACGTGAAGCACCACACAACAGAGCACCACACGTGAAGCACCACACACAGAACACCACGTGAGGCACCAAACAACAGAACACACTTGAAGCACCATACAACAGAACACCACACGTGAAGCACCACACGACCGAACACCACATGTGAAGCACCACACGTGAAGCACCACACGACCGAACACCACATGTGAAGCACCACACGACCGAACACCACACGTGAAGCACCACACAACAGAGCACCACACGTGAAGCACCACACAACAGAACACCACACGTGAAGCACCACACAACAGAACACCACACGTGAAGCACCACACCACAGAACACCACGCGTGAAGCACCACACAACAGAACACCACGCGTGAAGCACCACACAACAGAACACCACAAGTAAAGCACCACACAACAGAACACCACACGTGAAGCACCGCACCACAAAACACACGCGTGAAGCACCACACAACAGAACACCACACGTGAAGCACCACACAACAACACCACACGTGAAGCACCACACCACAGGAACACCACACGTGAAGCACCACGCTAGAGGAACACCACACTCGAAGCACCACGCTAGAGGAACACCACACGTGAAGCACCACACTAGAAAATAAGCACACGTGAAGCACCAAACCACAGGAACACCACACGTGAAGCACCACGCTAGAGGAACACCACTCGCGAAGCACCACGCTAGAAGAACACCATACATGAAGCACCACACCACAAGAACACCACACACACAAGGCACTATACTGTGCATGAAGTACTACAAGTAAAAACACCCATACATGACCCCACAAAATTGCACCACACATTTTTATGAAGCACTACACTAGAATCACCACCACAAAAACATCCCACATGACGTACCACCTAGGAAGCACAACACATGAATCACTCCACATCAAACTCTACATAAGAAGCACCACTCATGAACTACCGCGTTTAAATCATTCCATAAAACTATCCACAAGAAAAATCATATGTGAAGCACCATACATGGAGCGCCAACTATAGAACATTATAAATGAAGCACCGTACATGAAGCATCCCACGAGGAGTATAGTACATAAAACACTACACATTGGACATTATAATGAAAGTTTATACATGAAGCACTACTATGAAACACTACCACGAAACACCACACATGGAGGATCACAAATGAATCACTGCATATGAAGCACTAATGATGCACTACACCTGCAGATGAAGCACACTACACATAAAGCACTATTCATGAAGAACTGCACATGAAGCACACATAGGAAGCACTTATAGCAGCAGAACCCACCAGAGAGAAGACTGGGGTTGTTATAATGGACCTCCAGCATGACATAAGGGTTGAAGTCTGGCCCGCCAATAGGCATCCCGGCCTCCTGTGTGAGGGAAATGACGTCACTCCTGCGCTACGTCCTCCAGATAACGTCACTATTACGGTGTAACTATCTTCAGTTTGTCTTAGTCATGTTACGAGGGGTGGTAAAAAATGTGCATTTTGGGGGCGTGTATAATTAAGGGGTAAAACTACAGCTCAAATTTATTATTCAATATAGTGTAGTCTCCTATGACTCCAATACACTTATATCACTACGCCAGTCTTAAGGCTGCTCCTCTGACCATGCCCCAGTAACCTTTGTTATCTCATTATCATCCTGGAAGTGGCCCTTGGAGGTATAACTTCAGGTTTCAAAACAAATAAGTCAGTCGGGGGAAGAACTGGGCTGTTGGGAGAGTGGTTGAGTTACTTAATACTACAGTCATGATTAGAAGACAACTGAGGTGGAGGACCACATCACCAGTCAGCTTTCACCATAGTTACTCCTGGATGATGATGTGAAGTTTTTACTTTGTAATGAGACCTTAAAATATATCAGATAATTTTGGATTTGGGAAAAATATACCATCAGAATTTAAAAAGAGGTCCAACAACAATCTCATCTTGGGAATATATGACAAAGACACTGCCTCACATAACACCATAACAGGGTGGACCAATGAGCACTTGAGGATGATCCCATTAAGGATGTCCCTCATACAGCACTGATGAGGGTGGATCAGAACATCAAAGTTGTTGAAGATGTAAGTGTTATGACCATCACCCATGAACATTTAGGGGTGTCTAAGGTTTCTGCTTCAGACCGAAAGATGGGTTTGAGTCTCAAGTAACTTTAACTGTAGTAAGAATTGGTTTCATCACGGTGACTGCTGCAGAAACAGAAGTTCAGACGTCAACACTGCCGGCAATATTATGGTCTTGATTTTTTGCTACACCAAGCCTATTAATTTGAGGCTATCCATCACCCTCTCTACAGCTCATACCTTTCCCGAAGTGACGATCATCTGCTTCGAACCTTTAAATCCCAGTTCCAAGGTTATACTGCTTTGTGGACGATGAGGAACTAAAGGCGTGGTTTGGAAGAGCAGTTAGCAGACTTCTAAAAGACTGGAAAAATGTACTTTGAAAGACAAGTAGAGTAAATGTGTTGAAGTTAAGGAAGACTTTACTGAAAAATAAAAGTGGTGTGGTTCGGGCATTTTACTATACAGGGAGATTCTCAAATGCGTGCGGTAAATTACAGGGTGTATTCCTGGGGCAATTATAAGGCACAACATTGATAAGAAAAATGTCAAAATTTCGTATAAGAACATAAGAATGGAGGAAACTGCAGCGGGCCTATTGACCCATACTGGGCAGTCCAGTTTATACCCAACCCCTATTGCTCATATAAGCATCCAACCTATGTTTGAAGCTATCCAGCGTATTTGAGTTAATGATAATATTTGGTAACTTGCTCCATTCATCCACTACTCTGTTTCCAAACCAGTGTTTACCTATTTCACGCCGAAATCTAAATTTGTCTAATTTAAAACCATTGTTACGAGTTCGCTCCTGGTTGGATAGTTTGAGTACCTGTGCAATGTCCCCTTTGTTTAACCCTGACTTCCGTTTATGCACCTCTATCATGTCGCCCCTCACTCTACGTCTCTCGAGGGAGTGCAAATTAAGATGCTTTAACCTGTCTCTGTATTCAAGGTTCCTAATGCCCGGGGTAAGTCTTGTCATTCTCCTCTGGCTTCTTTCCAAGGATTCAATATCCATTCTGTAATACGGTGACCAGAACTGAACTGCGTAATCCAGGTGAGGTCTTACAAGCGCGAGATATAATTTTAAGATGACCTCACTAGTCTTGTAACTAACACTCCTTTGTATGAATCCTAGTACTTTATTAGCCTTGTTACGAGCAAAAACACATTGTTTACTTGGCTTAAGATTCCTACTTATCATTACTCCTAAATCTCTCTCGCAGTCGGATTCCACAATGGCATCGTTGTCTATGCCGATATCTATGTCGTTTATGTATATAATAAATAATAATGATCCAAGTACTGAGCCTTCGGGAACTCCCCTAGTGACGTTGCTCCAATGCGATTTAGTGCCATTTATCCTGTCAACTATATCCCCCACCCCAGCCCCTGGCAAACACACCCTCATCCTATTTTTATTTTTACCACAAAAGGCTCTGTCCAAGTACCCTACCTGTGAGTCACCAACAATTAAAGTTTTTATACCTTCCTTGTCAGCCCTGTCCCTGACTGTACTAACGTCCTCGCTACAGCACGTGAAAGAGGTTGAGGTAGTGATAGTGGTGGTAGGAAGTAAACATCCTTAGATTTATTTTTAATTTATACACATAACTACAGTGTGATACAGTTGTGTTATTAAAGTAAATATTGAAAACTCTCTGCCTCTGTATCGCATTGTGTACAGTTATGTGCAAGCATTTCAGATTCACCCCGTACAGTACACCCAGTTTGCAGAGCACCATCATATTAACACGTCAGTATCTCCAGCTTCCACCGGTACCAATACATAACCACCTCCAGATTTTTTTACGTCACTATTTTCACGTCATCACCTCCAGATTACGTCACTATCATCACGTCATAACCTCCAGATTATGTCACTCTCGTCACGTCATCACATCTAGATTGTCACTATCGTCACGTCATTGTCATCAGTTCATATCACTATTATTATGTTACTGCTTGCATCCTAACACTGCGTCACTACATAAACCGAAAGAAAATCTTGAATATCCTAAAGTTGTTGTGCTTCATAGAAAATATCTAAAGGTACAGAACTGTGTTAAAAAACCATAACTGTTGAAGCGCCTACATACACTGCATAGGACTAGACAGAATTCCTCGGCTCGTCGCTACAATGGAAAAGTTTATAGATTATTTCAAAGATTCTCCATATCGGGCGGCCATGCTTAAATTCAACTGACTTAATAGTAATTATAACAATGTAACAAAAGAATTAGCTGCCAAAGAACTCGGTAATCCTGTTGTTAGCTTGTAATGTTTTAATAAAAGTTTTTGTGCTCGTGGACTTATGCATTTGTGTGTGTGTGGGTGGGTGGGCGGGATGGGGTGTGTGTGGATGGGTGGATGGGGTGTGTGTGGGTGGATGGGTGTGTGTTTGTGTGTGTGTGTTAGACAAAGGTTACTCACGGGAGGGTATATGAAGGCTGAGGCGCCCATAGCCCAGGCGGCCAACACACGTTTACACGCGTCTACCTCAGGAGTACGGTCAGCGGCATGACATGGTCCCTGTAAGAAGGTGAAACCACTTAAATGTCTTCACTATTATCTTTAAGCAACACTAAATATTGTAAATTCTCACATACAATCCTGTTGTGATCGTCTACTATCAAGGGGACGCGGACAGTGTGTCGTACTTGCGTAATACCTGTTTATACACCCGTGGTATGACACATTATAAAGATCCGCCGTGGAATTTTTATCCCTGTAAAACCCAAAGAAAGTATTCTAAAATAATGTTATCTCATACTGTACACATATACAGATAAAGTACCAGGTTACAAGGAGAGACAGACCCACCTGGTATTTTGGGACGTCCACCTCAGGGGGATACTCGCAGTGGAACACCTCCATGTGGTGAACTATATTCTCGTTGCCCTTTTCGATGACCGGTCCAAACTGTAGAAGCACACACGAGGGTTTATAATTATATAGACGTACTGTATATAGTCATTGCTATATAAGTCATTGGATTCTCTCAGCAAAAATGTCACTTGTCTCCATACTAGATAATTCACACATCTTCACTGTGACGACTCTGTCCCCTCCTCACTCTACCTCCATAACCATCACTTGCTCCAACTTGACACCAGGAGAAGAAACTGCTTCACGAAGCTACTCGACCCCAATGAGCACCGCTTCAAAACCAGTTGCCCATCCAACTAGGAGACCAGTTTCCCATCTGACTATAGGACCGAGGTATCGAGGCAAGTGTATCTGCCTGGTAAGCAGACTAGCTGAGTCACTTCTCTGCGGTCTACGATGTTCCTTTTCCCGGGGTGTGGACGACGAATTTATTGAGGACTATTGCTGGTGTTGTTGTGTTGGTTTGATGGTAGTGGACTACGGCGTTAATCCTTGTTTCCTTGTGGTTGGCCATCGCAACCTAGACTTCCTGAGCTGCCAGTTCTATCAGGTTTTTGTGTTGTTGTATATAGTAGGTATATTTAATGTTTAAAGTAAGAATAATTGGGTATATTCTGGTGTGTTTTGGTAAATGCATAGTTGTTACTTTTGTTTGGATAATTGCATATATTGTTTTACTTGTACTATTTAATGTACCTAATTAACTAACTTAATCAATACTTAATATAAATGTTATTAAATTCTTACTTTACATAATAATAATCTTCTTATCCCTTTCATAATTTAAATTTGTCTGTCACAAACAGTAGTTCTTGTGTGTGTGTTCCTTACTTGGGGCATCCACGTATTTCAACCCCTAGATTATTCACACTGTATTTTTACTTGTCAACTTTGCCTTCCCTCAGTGTTGTGGGTAGCAAGGAGGGACATCACGTCACCCAGACCCGTACTAATACCATCTTGCATACGTTGTTTGTTTTTTTTCTGATCAATTTCTACATAGTGATCATAGGGAGATGTTATTCTGATCACAGGATGACTGATTTAAACGACAGTTTTGTCAAGAGAATCAAAGTGGTCGGGAGTGTTGCTCGGCGTATAGGAGCTGCCGCCTTAACCCGTGAAGGAATCGTTCTTCAGACATAACGTGTGGCCACCGTGAAGAGGTTCTTTCACTCAGTCCACACAAACACCTTTAGTTACACTGTACTACTTCTTTGCTGTCACTCGGATTCGAGTACGACGATCATCCAGCTCTGATATAATAATACGAAATATTAAGGATGTCACCTTCGTTGGTGAGCTCTGAGGTGATTCGAGAGGCCGATACGGAACCGGCAGGGTCGTCAACACATCAAGTGCGGGAAGGGCGGCGGCAGCTTCTTTCCGGCGCTAGGCGCTTGTCTGCCTCGAAACTACAGTGTGCATTAATGTCTCCCATGTGTGGGTGTCGATTTGACACTTCTTCAGGTTTATTAAGACTATCCTCATACCTTTTCAGTTTCCCGGCAACATTACGTTTACCATTCGTTAGGCGACTGTAAAGTAGCTGCTTTGGCAGTCTACTGTCGTCCATGCGAGTAACATGACCAGTCCAATGTAATTGTTCGTGAATAATGGCGGCCTCGATACTCCTTCACTTAAGAAAAAGAACATAAGAATGGAGGAAACTGCAGCGGGCCTATTGGCCCATACTGGGCAGTCCCGTAGATACCCAACCCCTATTGCTCATATATCCATCCAACCTATGTTTGAAGCTATTCAGCGTATTAGAGTTAATGATGATATTTGGTAACTTGTTCCAGTCGTCCATTACTCTATTTCCAAACCAATGTTTACCTATCTCGCGCCTAAATCTAAATTTGTCTAATTTAAAACCTTGTTACGAGTTCGCTCCTGGTTGGATAGTTTGAGAATACTGGCATTTGTTCTCTTGTCTTCCCAGCGAGTTCGGAGGATGGAACGTAGACTACGTTGGTGAAAGTTTTCAAGTGCCATGAGGTGCCTCCTGTATGTAACCCATGTCTCGCTACCATATAGCATGGTAGGGAGGACCACTGCTCGATATCGTGCGACTTTGTAGATAATTTCTGTTCATCGATGTCCGTGTCGGTGGACAGGTGGGAGACGAGATATGGCATCACGAAAATTGTGACCAAGTCCCAGGTTGCTGATCTGACTTTCTGCCTCATTTACACACAATTGCAGGGTCTCAATTGTTTCTCTTACTATTGACAACACAACTTACATATATTGTTTCTCATTTTTTATCTTTTTTTCATTTTCTATTTCTTTATGATTCATTATTATTATTATTATTAATACATTTTCGACCCCCCCCCCCCAACCCTCCCAGGCCGCGATGTGGGTTGGTGACCTGTACCGGTGAGCCATTCCCCGTAAAAAAAAAAAAAAAAAAAGTTGTACTGTTAAGTTGGATGGATGGAGGAGGTGTGGTTGAACCAGGGGCAGGTTGAGGAAGAATCTGAGTCTTACGTACCATTCATCTCAATGCCTAAGTGCGCATACGATCTGCGTAGGTGTTCAGGATCTCCTGTGGGTTGCGTTCTGTGTGAAAGACGAGAATGAGGTCGTCTGCACACTGAAGTTAGTAATAAAACCTGCCGACATCTTTGTTCCTGACTGCAGTCGTCTGATGTCGAAAAGTCCTTTTATCCGGTACTGCATGTCCACCCCACCGGCTACATTGGCACTGCCAAGAGTAAGGAAGGCACCCAAGAAGAGAGAAAATAGAGTTGGTGCCAGTACACACCCCTTTTTAACCCCTGTTTAGATGAAGAAAAACTCAGACTGGGTGCCAATGGACAGGACACTGCCGTTCATGTCATCGTGGAGTTGCCTCACAATGGCGACGAATTTTGGTGGGTAGTCAAAATGGTGAAGGGTCCGCCAGAGGGCTTCCCCGTTGACAGAGTCAAAGACCTTGGTAAGGTCGATGGAGTTCATGTACAAGTCACGACTCTGTTCTCTTCACTTTTCCTCTATCTGGCGCACAACAAAGATCATGTCAGTGGTGCCATGTGGTGGTCTAAATCAGCGAGATCCCGCGGTAGTTGTCCCAGCCTGACTGGTCTCCCGCGTTCTTAGGCATATTGACGATGGAGGTGTCTTTAAGAGCTTGGGTGCTGAGGGACCTACTGTGTAGTCAGGACATCCACATCAGTGTTTCGGTTGAGCAGCGAATGATAGTACTCTTTCCAGCACTGAAGGATGCCTTCTTAGTCTTTAATTAGGGAGTTACCGTCGGATGAACGTTGGGGAACTGGACCATTGAGTGATTGGTCCATAAAATGTTTTAGTGGAAACGAAAAATTCACACATCTTGTGTTAATCTGCAAGTTTTGCTTTTCACAAGCTTTATTTTTCAACCATTCGTTCTTTAGAGTGCGAAGTTCAGGCTGGGCCCCCGCTTTCTTCTTGCTTGTGGAAGGTATCTGCTTTGATCCGAGACTGAGGGTTGTTCTGCCAGTCAGTTAAAGCAGCACGTTTATCATTGACGAGTTCACTGATTTCCGGGTCATTTTTACCAAACCAGTCCTGGTGTATTCTTTCGATCTGGCCGAGGGTCTCTGTAGGTTTTTGTCATGACAGTGTCGAGAATACACCATTCGGCACTGGGATTTGGGTTGTTTGTTGTCGGGTTGTTTATCAGCTTATGTTCGAGTTGCTCCCTGAAAGCATGTGCTACCGCTGGTTCCTCCAGACGCTTAGTGTTAAAACCTCTTCTGGAGGCTTTTTGCCTTCACCGTTTTGGGGTGACGTGGAGGGAGAGTTTGACTCTTGTGTGTCTGAGCCATGCATGGCTCGGGGGATGAGGACATCTCTGCGATTTCTTTCTCTGACAGTGATGTAATCAATGAGATGTTAATGTTTGCTTCGTGACTGTTGCCACGAACCCTTGAACTTGTCGGCCTACCTAAATAAAGTTTTGGTGAAAGTGAAGTTGTGTTCAGCACACTTGCTGGGGAGGAAAAGGCCGTTGGGATTACATTTCCACACTTCGTTTCTCCCTATGGTTCCCTGCCCTATGTCAGCATCTCTGCCAACTCTAGCACTGAAGTCAACGAGGAGCACAACCTTATCTTCTCTGGGGATAGAGTTAAGCACTCTGTCAAGGTCAGCGTAAAAGCTCTCATTGTTGTCGTCATCTTCGTCCAGTGTTGAGGCGTATGCACTGATGAAGAAGGCATGATGTAAGTAATTCAGTGGGACTTGGGGCGTCATAACGGGCTCGTTGATACAAAGAAGCGTTTCAGTCGGCCTACGTAGGATGGGTTGGCAAATGGCAAAACCAACTCCGTAAATGCAGTTTCTCTACACAGCAGCTTACCCTTCTAGAAGAAGGTATAGCTGGACATCTGTTCTGTGAGTTGACCCTCGTCTGGGAGCCAGGACTCACCAATGGCTGCTATGTCGATGTTATACCTAGCCAGCTCTTTTGCCACAAGAGCAGTTCTTCTTTCAGGACGCTCATTTGTGCTAGTATCCAGAAGGGTCCTGACATTTCATGCAGCAAACATAAGAGGCTTAGTTTGTTTTTGCATTGATCTGTAATAAGGGTGACCTTACTGGGTGCGGTTGCTCAGTCAGGTTTAGGGCACCTTTTCTACCCCCTTCCTATGTAGGGTGAGCAGAGTGGCGCCCTAAAAAGGGGCTGCTCAGTCACACAGGCACGACCGGATTACACTGCTACCTAGATCCCAATGCATAAATGACTATCTTATATCTGCCGTCCATGTGCAAAGTTGTGAATAGAGACTCCCGGCAGTCATCTCTGCCTGTCCCCGTCGCCACTCGTCTGTCGCCATAAGACTTTTGGGTAGTTAGTGGCTCTGATGATGAGGGAAGGCATGATGAGCTGGATGATGACTGTTCGTGAATTGATTTATGTGGTGAGGCAGGAACACAGGCTGCACCGACACATCTTGGGTTTCCTTTTCCTGATCCAGTGGTGCAGGTAGCTGCAACAACTGGAAAGAAGGAGAGTTGCAATGGACTGCTGACAGCCCAGATCTTGGGTTTCGCCCTGGTACTCTCCATCTTGCATTGCCCTCATCCATCAGTGTAGTCGTTGGGTTCCAGTGTTGGTCACCTTTTCCACCTATTCTGCTGTTGAAGTCTTACTGGAACTTTGTAGGAATGTCTGCCTGACGCGGGGTTCTATCGCAGATTTTTCTTTGGGGTTTACCTCTGTAGCCTTATACCGACCAAGGCAACGGGGCAGTGTTTGGTATGCGTCAGGAATTGTCCACATGCCATTGGGCCTATGTACCGTCACTCTGGGGCCCACTGCTGCTCCGAGATCCACTGCTGGTCTAGCCTGGGGCCTCGAAGCACCCAGTTACCGTGTGTTGCCACGAGGAGGTACAGCAGGAGTCTTGATGGTGAAGAGGCTGTGTTCTGGCAGGGAAGACTTACGCAAGGCTACATCCCTGTTCACCACGAGGGGCTAGCCAGCGGCAGTTAGCTGAAAGCAAGAGAGAGCAAGCATGTTGCTACGCTGTACTCGACACCCACCACCCTGTGTACACACACACGCACACACACACATATACATCACCTCCAAAATATGATGTTTCTCCTGGAAGGCTTCTGGGAGCTTCACAACGGTGCACCAGTATGTGGTCTCCTCGGCAGGTACCTCCACCTTCTTGGACCTTATCTGTATCAAGGCAACAGTGGGTAAGAATAATGTACACACAGGGCCACCGTCGGCACCAAAGAACCTCAGAGCAATAATAGATCTGTTGTGTGACCTGAGAATAAAATACACATAAATGCGTTTGCAAATTCAGATTAAGCAAGAGAGAACTGGGAGCTTCATGTGTTACAAGACAACTCAGTCCCATTCCCAGTAGGTCCAAGCGTTACCTTACCTTACCTTACCTTCCATAAGAACAGAACAACATAAGAATGGAGGACACTGCGGCAGACCTATTGGCTCATACTAGGCAGCCCCATTTACACCCAATCCCTGTCCCTCATATATCTGACCAAACTGTATTTGAAGCTACCCAGCGTGTTCGAGTTAATGATGAAGTTCGGTAACTCGTCCACTACTCTATTTTCAAACCAGTGTTTACCTATTTCGCGCCTAAATTTAGATTGGTCAAATTTAAAACCATTGCTTCGAGTTCGTTCCTTTTTAAATAGTTTAAGTACCTTATCACATTTGTTTAGCCCTGACTTCCATTTATACACCTCCATCCTATCGCCCCTCACATTACGTCTCTCGAAGGGGTACAAATTCAAATACTTTAATCTCTCTGTTCCTAATGTCCGGGATTAGTCTTGTCATCCTCTTCTGAATGCTTTCTAGGGATCCCATATCCATTCTGTAGTAAGGTGACCAAAACTGACTTGCATAATCCAAGTGAGGTCTCACAAGCGCAAGATATAGTTTTAGGATAACCTCGCTAGTCTTGTAACTAACACTCCCGTGTAAGAAGCCAAGTACTTTGTTATCCCTGTTTTAAGCAAATATGAATTGTTGTCTTGGGTTAAGATTTCTTCTTATCATTACTCCTAAATCTTTCTCACAATCGGATTTCTCTATATCAACGCTGTTCATCTGATATCTGGTTTCTCTATTTACATCTCCTAGGCTAAGTATTTTATATTTGTCCACATTAAATGGCATCTGCCATTTTTCAAACCATTAGAATTTTTTTTTTTTAAGATCTTCCTGTAGTTTTGTGGAGTCCTCGTCAAATTTGATTGCACGCCCTATTTTAGTGTCGTCAGCAAATTTACTTATGCTGCTGTCTACGCCGATATCTATGGTCCAAGTACTGAGCCTTGGGCAACTCCACTAGTGACGTTACCCAATCGGATTCATTGCCATTAGTGCCGACTCTCTGTTTCCTGTCCTTTGTTAAAGTCGAGGTATACCACATCATAATCGTGACCGTCATCCACCGATTCGAAAACAGTTGAATGTTAATTGATTAGTTAGACATGAACGCCCACTTGTGAAGCCATGTTAGGAATCATTGATCAGCTTGTGCTTCTCCAGGTTATTTCGAATAATGTTTGAAATTATTTCTTCCTGTAATTTGCCTACGATTGATGTTAAACTAATTGGACTGTAGTTAGAGGAGAGTGATCTATCCCACTTTTTGAAATTCGGTATCACATTCACTATCCTCCAGGATTCTGGTACTACACCCGTTTTTAATGACATGTTAAAAAATTTACTAAGGGCATACTAAGCTCTTCCTTACATTCCTTTAATACTCTGGCAAATATCTCGTCGGGACCTGGTGACTTATTAGGTTTTAGTTTATCTATCTGTTTACTAACATCGTTACTAGTCAATAATATCTCACTTAATTTACTTTCTTGATTACCTCTGTATACAGTCGGTGCCTCGGGTATCATATTTCAATTTTCGGTGGTGAAAACAGATGAAAAATATCTGTTCCGATTATTGCTCATTTCTCCACCGTTATCAGTTAGTTTTCGGTACCTGACTGTATTGGTTCAATCTTGTCTCTTACCTTACCTTACCTTACCTAACCAACAGAGATTTTGAAATTTGCATTAAGAAGACGGGCCTCATTCATTATAGATCCTACCTAAGCTCTTTATGGACCATTGTTCACTCTTTGTGGACTAGGGTTTGTGGATGATGGTTTAAACCTTTGTAAATGATGGTTTAACCGTTTTTATGGTGGTTTAACCCTTTAAGGACGATAGATTTACCTTTGCGGATGATGGTTTGACCTTTATGGGTGATGTATTACCTTTGAGCAAGATAGTTAACATTTGAGGACGATTGTTTAACCTTTCCTGGATGATAACTTGACCTTCTCTTTCTTCAAAATAAGTTTACCTTCATTCCTAAAAGTTGGCCTCATGACAAGTGGGGTCAATTTGGGTTGGGCCATATTCCTAATGATTACTGTAGGGATTCAGTTACCCATTACATTTAGGTTAGGTTAGTTATTAACACAGTTATTAAGACGTGGTCTACTGTTGGCATTGGTCGACGGATGCTGTGGACAGTAAGACATAAATCTGACGGTAACTACTGTACAGGTTTCCATTTGAGCTGGCAACCATAAGCCCTGTGGCAGTGGTGCTTGTTGACATTCCTGTAGACGTGCTCTAGAGGCAACCCAGGGTGTTAGACCAGTCACAGGACATACGTGTATTACTGGTATTACTGCAAATATGCATCAAAATACTTTCGTCTTTCATCTGAATATTGTGTCCTTTGTACATTCGGACATTTTATATATTTTTTTTAAATTGAAAATCTGCTGAGAGTTTAACTCCCAGAGATTTTATGTATACGCGTATGAAGACGTCATCGAGACAGATTAAGTGAACGTAAAATCCCCGCACAGTTATTTGACCAGAGTCCATAACAATATAGCTAATAGCAGCAGCTTCAGTATAGTTTCAGCTTCGTCTGCACAACAGACACCACTTTCTCCTCATCAGTGGGCCCTGTCGAGTTCATCTCCCTGTCGAATTGATTTTCCTAAATTGGTTATTAATATTTAACATCTGTTTGACTGTAGTTTTAAAGAGTGACCCAGAGAGGTAAAGTTCTCCACCGAGTTGAGAAAAAATCGCCAAGCTTACGAGTTCTATGCTGGGAAAATATTAATTGTTTTTACTGTGTTATACGTGGTGTCATGGTCAGCCGTAAATACTTCGCATCTAATCGTCAGCTTCTGCAGGGCAAGAGCAGAAGAACCAACCCAACCATGCCTGGCCATCAACATAGAGTAGAGTAGATTACGTTATTAAAACAGGTGTTGGCTACAAGTACACTTACCAAATTAAATTTTCATAATTATGTAAATGAATACAAGTTTAAATTATATTTACATTTCATATAGTATAGATCAAAGCCACAATAGACGATGCTGAAACAAAAAATAATAATAATTTGAATTCATTATATTAGGGTTTTTTTTCAACAGAAGTCAAGTCACTAGAATAAACACTTGAGCTATTCATTATTATCCAGACCAGATTAGGTTAGGTTCGTTCGGGTTATTTGGGGTTTATTGAGTTGATCCGTCAAGATCCTCGTTGAAAATACCCAAAGTCACCTTCTAGCATACAACAGCGTATAAAAGAGGACGCCGGCACCTTAAGTAGTTGGAGAGACAAGAGAATTATAGATTTAATAACGAGTAAAAGACCATTGGAGACAGAGAGAGAACATGACTCACCTCCAGCACCTGGCAGTCCTTCGTGTGGTGGTCAGGTCGCACCAGGCTGGGTTTCAACAACTGCACCCTTACCATACCCGTACTGTCGCCCCTGGCCAGTACTCCTGTCAGACGGTAGAGCGGTCCCTCGCCCCACGCCCACACCACATGTGTCGTACCTCCCTGCCACCACACCAATTATATCAGTTCCTTAATCTTTAGTGTACAGTCGGGGTCAAAAGTCTTGAACATTTGACAATATTTGGCAAGTAAGTACCCAAAGATCTAAGGCATTAAGGAGAGTTTTATCCCATTTTCTGGCTCAGGCAAAATATGTGATGACAAGTAGTGTTATTAGTATACCCCAATCATATGTGTATAACTCAGAAGTAAATGCCAGATATTGCTAAGTGTTCAAGACTTTTGACCCCAACTGTACTTCTCACTTGACTGAGTGAGAAGACTTTTGTACCAGCTGACACACTTGTTTTAAAGCCTGTGTGTGTAGAGAAGACGTTAATAGTGTGTTATGTGTTCACTTATAACATTAATAGTGTGTTATGTGTGTACCTATAACGTTAATAACGTGTTGTGTGTGTACCTATAACGTTAATAGTGTGTTGTGTGTGTACAGATAACGTTAATAGTGTGTTGTGTGTGTACATATAACGTTAATAGTGTGTTGTGCGTGTACATATAACGTTAATAGTGTGTTGTGTGTGTACAGATAACGTTAATAGTGTGTTGTGCGTGTACAGATAACGTTAATAGTGTGTTGTGTGTGTACCTATAACGTTAATAGTGTGTTATGTGTGTACCTATAACGTTAATAGTGTGTTATGTGTGTACCTATAACGTTAATAGTGTGTTGTGCGTGTACATATAACGTTAATAGTGTGTTGTGTGTGTACAGATAACGTTAATAGTGTGTTGTGCGTGTACAGATAACGTTAATAGTGTGTTGTGTGTGTACAGATAACGTTAATAGTGTGTTGTGTGTGTACAGATAACGTTAATAGTGTGTTATGTGTGTACAGATAACGTTAATAGTGTGTTGTGTGTGTACAGATGACATTACTAGTGTTAGTATGTACAGGAGACAATTACAGTGCCTACATTTCGTATGTTTTAAAAATACAGTCTATAGTCTCTAGACTATGGTTGTAAATCTGAGAATGACTCATAATTGTACACACAACCAAAAAGTATCTTTAAAATTTTGTGTGACAATAATTATGACACAACTGAAGGAGGATTTTAATACCTACAGATAATATGTATTAGTCAATACATGTTGACGGTATATGGGCAAAAATGAACATACCTTAACAGTAAGTACTATAGCATGGTCTCTTTAATGGAGTTTCATGATTTGCAGAGTTTATATTTAATTCTGAATATTTTGTATATTTTAACCATTATAGTTCAAAGTTTTTAGTTTCCTGACTGTTTTTAATACAATACTTTGTTTAAGATATTGGGAGAGTTTCTTTAATACAAATGGTGTGTGTGTGAAATTGTATTTATCTTAACAGGCATGATACACACCTGTATGACACATCTGGTATATGACACAAATATGATTTATTGTCCTGGGTGATGCACATGACACATGATATACTACACCCCTGTGTGACACACCTGGTACAGTATGCACCTATACAAGTGGTGTCCTGGGTAACACCTGTTATACACCTGTATGACGTAGTGTCTTGGGTGACACATCTGCTACACACCTGTATGACGTAGTGTCCTGGGTGACAGGTGTCGAACTTCCTGGAGAAAGTGAATTTGATGATGTCATCTTGGAGCTTATAACGGAAGTCTTGACAATCCTGATGTTCGGATACGACCAGGCGCCCCTTCCCCCCTACCACGGCGTTCTGTGAGGCAGGAGGCGCTATTGGGCACGTTAGGGAAGACATGGAGCGTTATGGGGAAGGTAGATGGGGGCAGGATCCAGTGACGTTAAAAGCACAAAGATTTATTGGCGCTCTAGGTCACTATGTGGGGTATGGGATGTTGGAGCTGCATTAAGTCATGGGTGGTACAGTAGGGCACGTGTTAGAGGAACTGTGGGGCACGTATTAGATGGTAGTGTTTGGTGGTGATGCGGATGAAGGAATGACAGTGGTGCTGCATAGGAAGGAAAGATAGTGGCACTGTGAGATTGAATCTTAATCTTAAATTTTGTCGTGGGCTCAGAGGTCACAGCAATCCTTTGTCATACTCGAGTAGTCAGGTTTTTGTGGCACTGAATTATACAGCGTATTTTCAGTTCATTGTCTGTGAAGATCTGTACTTAGGACTTCTCTACTTATTATGTATCTACTAAGTGGAAAATACGGATATAGACTTAATATGTTACCAGAAAAAGTGTGTGGTCACATGTTGGCCACACAGGTTACAGTGGCCACACAGGTTACAGTGGCCACACAGGTTACAGTACGTACACCATAGGTAGTGTAATTATACAATAAGGTAAACAAAAAGGCAATTGGAAACAGGATAGCCAACAAAACCACCAGATGTTGTTTCCAATAGGGCCCTTTAAAGGGAAGTGCCTTGCTAGCTTCCACGACTTGTACTAATAGACTGTTCCACATGTCTACCACCCTCTGAGTGAAGAAGTATTTCTTTATATTCGTCCTGCATGACACCTTGGTGAACTGGAAGGCGTGTCCTTTTACGGTGGTGGCGCGTGACTTCAGGAAAATTTTAACTGGCATTACGTCATTTACCCTTTTCAAGATTTCAAATATTCTGACTTCTGCCCTGTTGTGTCTTGTCTGAAGAGGTGTTTGTCCTAAATCCCTCAGTGTGCTTGAGGATAGATCGAGTTAGTGTAATTCAGGAAACCTCTTTGTCGCTTTGTGTTTCACCTATTCTAGGATGTTATGCATGTGTACGGTAGTCCAGATGAGACGTCCGAGATGCAGGAGCATTTCTTTATTTATATTTATGAAGGAACGACTTACGGTTCCCAAGATTCGTTTGGCTTTTTTAACAGCTACTAGCACTTGTTGCTCTACCTTCAGTGATTGCTCTATAACGACGCCTAGATTTTTCACTTATCAACAGTTTTCAGAAAGTTAATTAAACAGAGTAGCAGTGATTCGGGTTGGTGCGTCCCACGCGCAGAGTTTTACAATTTAGGTTAAAAATTATTTGCCTGTCCTGCGACCATTTTAACAGCTCCTGCGGGTCTTTTTGCATAGTTGTGACATCTTCATTTGACACCTTCCCATAAATCTTCGTGACCAAACTTGATTTTGTGGCTTGGTTTATTTTCTTCAATATCGTTAATGTAGATTACAAACAGGGTGGATCCCTGGATAATCCTTATGGTACTCCACTGAGAACTTGTCTCTATTCTGAATGTTTTTGTGCCAGTGCTAATCTACTTCAATGTTTTGCCTTTGATACCATGTGCCTGGATCTTGGAGGCTAGTCGTGTAAGTGGGACTTTGTCAAACGCCTAAAAAATAAATGTACTGTACAACACATCCACTGGTAAACCTTGGTCTACTCGTTTGTTTCGAGAAAAGTGAGCAAGTTTGCCAGAAAAGATTTTGTTTAAATGAAACCGTGTTGTGATGCGTTTACAAGACTGTGTTTCGTCAGGTACTGGATGATGGCATTTCTATAAAAAAAATATAAATCTTGTTTACATATGTGTTCTATTAGGCTGATCTGCCTATAGTTTTCTGCTGCATTTATTCCAGTCACTAAGCGCTTTCCTTGATGCAGAGATTTTAGTGGAATACAGTTTACTGAGTACGTGTGCAAATGAGGAATTGCTGAATTAATAATATATTTTAATCTATCTCAATTAACCAAGAATACTGGATGAAGGTTTCAGGCCTCTGTATCAGCTTTATCGTCATCGATCTAGTAGTCAGTCTTGGCTTACCAGTCTTGTGTGTGATGTGAATACATGCATTACTGGAGTTTTCATCTGGCGACAGTAAGTGTGGAAGTTCGGGTTAGTCATAAGAACTTAAGAATGGAGGAAAGTGCAGAGGGCCTGTTGGCCCATACTGGGCAGTCCTGTTTACACCCAACTCATATCGCTCATATATCCATCCAACCTGTGTTTGAAGCTATCCTGCGTATTGGAGTTAAAGATGATATTCGGTAATATGTTCTATTCATTCACTACTCTATTTCCAAACCAATGTTTATTTATCTCTCCCCTAAATCTAAATTTGTCTAATTTAAAACCATTGCTACGAGTTCTCTCCTGTTTAGATAGTTTGTGTACGTTTGTAATATCACCTTTATTTAACCTTGACTTCCATTTATACCACGCGATCATATCGCCCCTCATTCTACGCCTCTCACAGTGCAAATTAAGATGCTTTAACCTTTCTCTGTACTCAAGGTTCCTAATGCCCAGGATTCGTCTTGTCATTCTCCTCTGAACTATTTCTAAGGATGCTATATTCATTTTGAAGTACGGTGACCAGAAATGTACTGCATAATCCAAGTGAGGTCTCACAAGCGCAATATATGGTTTTAGGATGACCTCGCTAGTCTTGTAACTAACACTTTTGTATTAACCCCAGTACTCTGTTAGCCTTGTTTCGAGCAAATGCATATTGTTGTCTTGGTTTAAGATTTCAACTTATCATTACTCCTAAATCTTTCTCACAGTCGGATTTCTCTATAACATCGTTGTTCATCTGATATCTGGTTTCTCTGTTTACATCTCCAAGACAAAGTACTTTCATTAGCCATTTTTCAGACCATTCGCTTTTTTTTTTAAATCTTCCTGCACTCTTGCGGAGTCCTCGACAGATTTAATTACACGCCCTTTTTTAGTGTTATCAGCAAATTTACTTATGTTGTTGTCTACGCCTATATCTGTCGTGTATATATATATATATATATATATATATATATATATATATATATATATATATATATATATATATATATATATATATTATATATATATATATATACACACACTAGCGGAATCGCCGCCCTCCGGGCGGCTCTTTCGCTACGCCACGGTAGGACACCACCCTCCGGGAGGTTCCACATTGTCTCACTGTAGTGCATTAAGATGTCTGCTTTGATCCTGACTTTGTACTCTTCAGAAGGCATGTTTTCCAGGGCATTTTTAAATGACTAAACATACGTGTTGCGCTCATACAGTATTTCTTGGATAGATAGGACAATGTCATGTCTGACACCTTGAATGTTGCCACACCTGGTAGTAGTCTGCTTTTCATGATCTCCCATGAAGTAGATTTGGAGGAACTTTGCCTGCTCATCTTCCAGTGGTAAGAGGGATCCTGCTTTGTGATAGACTTGACCCTGGACTTTGAATGTGGGCATGTATCCGTGCTCATGAACTACTCTGGTAGCTCCAAAGGATGTCATCTGGAAGCATGAATTGTACTTCCGTATATTTTCCAAGAAGTGTTTTGACTCTGGTGTTGTTCCTAGCATGAGAGTCTTCAATGATTGTGGTGGTTTTTCCAAATTTGGCAGTCGTACTTTCCCATGAGAGCAGCACAGTCCAGCAGATTCTCCTATATACTTCTTTGCACCGCAGTATTCACATTTCTTATCCATGTTACCAATGACAACAGAGGGATACTTTTCATGTTCTGTATATAACATCATCCATCATCACTACATATAACACCATCCATCATCACTACATATAACATCATCCATCATCACTACATATAACACCATCCATCACCACTACAGATCGGTAACAGTGACGTAGCTAGAGTGTGTGCCGCCCGGGGCGGCCCTTGAGTTTGCCGCCCCCCCCCCCCCGTGCCCCCACAAAAAATACATATTGCAGTGACTCACTCTTACATATATATATATATATATATATATATATATATATATATATATATATATATATATATATATTAAATAGTTTGTGTACCATTATAATATTACTGTACTTTCACATACTCAAATATAGTATGCTTTAAATACACCCCAAACATACTTAAATTTTATAAGTAACAGTTAAACAAAAAACAAAAACGACATATAGGATAGGGAAAAAAGTAAAAAAAGTGTAAAAAATTAGGAACATCTTTATTTCTGAAATGAAAACTACAACTTTCTACTAAGTAACTTTTCTTGTTTTTTTTGTTGGCAAATTCTTCAATGACATTGTCAAAAACTATTTCATCTGTCAATTGTCGCTCTATAGACAGTATGGCAAGATTTCTCAACCGCAAGGTGCTCATAGTAGATCTTAAGTAATTCTTGATCAGTTTTAGTTTCGAAAAACTCCTCTCACAGGTAGCAACACTAACAGCAATTGTGAGGAAAATCCTCAGCATTATTACTATATTTGGAACCGAGTTCCCAAGGTTATATTTTTGAATAAACTGCAAAAGTTCAAGGGGGCCTTCTTTCCACGTCTGTATTCTGTCTTTAATAGTTATAGCAGCAACAGCAACAAAATGCTGAAGTCTTTTTCTCTCAACGAGGAACTCCTCTTTATCAATGTCGTCGTGATCGTGATCTATTTGACACTCATATTTATCATCCAAAAGATTCAATGGGGTAAGGAAGGCATATTTCTCAGCAAGTTCATGAAGCTGTTGAAATCTCAGTTATTATTTGGATCACTCTGTCCAGCGAAGAAAACATTTTGTCGGGTGGGCTTTTGTCTGTACCCCAGTGAGGATAGTGTCTTAGTATAAAATCTCAATGCTGTGAAACAAAATCTTAATATTTAATCTCAGTACCGTAGCAAAAGTCACATCAATATTTTTTAACCAATACTTTAATATTTCTTACCTTATAGTCTTATGTCTTCCAACGAAGTAATAAATGGATCGAAAACACAAGAGAACTTAAAAGTCGTCTAGCCTCCCCTCGTCTTGTCACGATGGAGACTTGTGCAGAACTGAAGTGAATTGCTTGTAACTGGTGGATTGGTCGGCTGTACATGAACTGATATGACCCGAGACTGCATGGTTTTGCAGCTACTGGAGACGTTAATCCTTCCCTTTGTATGGGCGGCAAGTTAATCCTCGTCGTGTCTGACCTAGCACCTGACCCACACCACATGAGCTCACTGGCGTACTTGTTTGAAGTTGTTTCCTTAATCATCAACAGGTTACAGGTTGTGTGTGTGGCGGGGGGGGGGGGGGGCGCATAGCAAGGGTGTAGCTCATGACGTGGCCGTGATGATGTGGGTCAGGTGTTAGGTCAGACACGACAAGGATTAACTTGCCGCCGATACAAAGGGATGGATTAACGTCTCCAGTAGCTGCAGATATGGGTGATGAGCAGACCCAAAAGTGCCGCCCGGGGCGGACCGCCCCCCCCCCCCCCTAGCTACGCTAGTGATCGGTAAAGTAGTTTCCAAGATTCAAATGTGGACACACAAACACACGTATATATATATATATATATATATATATATAAATATAATAGTAATGGTCCAGGATACTGATTACTGAGCCTTGGTGTACTTACTAGTGACGTTGCTCCAATCGGATTTAGTGCCGTTAATGCTCACTTGCTGTTTCCTGTCCTGTAACCACGACCTATTCCATTTTAGAACATCATCTCTAATGCCATGGGCCTCCACTTTTCGTATTAGTCTTTCGTAGGGGACTCTGTCGAAGGCTTTACTAAATTCGAGATATAGCACATAATTATCGTGTCCCTTGTCCACTGACTCTAAAAGAGTTTAAAAATTTTTTAATAGGTGGGTTGACATGAACGCCCGCTTGTGAAACCATGTTGGGAATTATTGATCAACTTGTGATTCTCCAAATGTTTTCGAGTGGAGTTTGAAGTTATTACTTCCAACAATTTGCCTACAACTGATGTTAAACTGAACGGTAGTTAGAGGATAGTGATCTATCTCCCTTCTTGAAAACCGGTATCACATTCGCTATCCTCCAGGATTCTGGAACTATACTACACCCGTTTTTAATGGCATTAAAAACAATTGCTAAGGGCATACTAAGCTCTTCCTTACATTACTTTAATATTCTGTCAAATATCTCATCTGGACCAGGTGACTTACTAGGCTTTAGCTTGTCTATTTGCTTATTTACATCGTTACTCTAGTCACTTCTATCTCGCTTAATCTATTTTCTTCTCTATCTCTGTATATACCCCTGTAATAAGTGCCTCGGGTATCATCTTTAAATTTTTGGTAGCGAAAACTGTTGAAAACTATCTGTTCAGATTATTGCTCATTTAGCCGTCGTTATCCGTTAGCTCGCCGGTATCTGACTGTATTGGTCCAATCTTGTCTCGTTTTTTAGTTTGATACATTTGGAAGATGAAAGATGACATCTGGCAACTACAACGAGGGACGGGGAGGGAGGAATGATTCATATCATAACCATTCAGGCAGTCGGTAGCACTGCAGTTAAGGCGTCAGTTTCTTGTTGTTTTATTTCTTGTTATTACTAGTATTATGGGTCGTGTTGTGACGAGGAGGAGTCTGTGGCCGGCAGCAGTGATCCTGCCGCTGCCGACCAGGACATGGACACGGAAGTTGAAGTGACTGAGACTGTTGACAGCCAGTCCACTGAGACTGAGGCCAGTGGCAGTGAGGCACTTTTTTGTAAATTTGTAATAAAATATTGATGATATTAACTTTTGTGTTTCGATTATATTTTTTTTACTTGTAAATAGGCAAAAAAATATTTTAGTATTTGTTTATTTTTTTTCAAGCTACGCGTTGCTCTTGTGGCGAAACTGTTTGAAAATGGTTGCGGCGCAACTATTTCAGCAGAGTTACGGTTGCGGCGCAAAAAAAAAAAATTTGCATGTGCCCACCTTTGGAAGAATCCCCTGGGGTTTGACTTCGTCTTCCTATCTACCTTCATATTATTATTCCTCTTAGCTTTTCTTATCTCGGTCTTAACCCTACTGGCCAATACCTTATAATAATCTCGGATGTAAACTTCACCACGATTTATTCTCCTTTGTCCAATAATATTCTTTATATAATTATTTCCCCATTTAGGGGCATTGTTGTTTAATCTGAGATTTCTGCATGGTATGTTCTGCCTTTGTGCATTAAGTAATTCATTATTTAAATTGTTGTTGAACTCGTCAACCTCAGATCTCGTGATCAGATCATCTCAACCATCATATTTTGTGAGGTTATCATTGTCAGGTCACCAGGTAAAGTGAGGTCGCCCTCTGTGGGTACATTGTGTGAGGTCACTTCATATAAGGTCATGTAATTCACCCCCAAACGCAATACCCCTTCTCTCAGCTGCCTTTTCAACCTTTTCAAAGTTTGCCCTTCTGGATTTTTCCATGAGACTGACATTAAGTTTTGCTATAAATCTCACTTCTTTGAATCTCACTTCTTTGTGATCACTGTTAGCTAGTTCGCTCCCTACCTCGACATTACTAATGATATTTTCTGTTCGACAGAACTAAATCGAGTATATTATTACCCCGGGTGGATTCGGCTATATGTTGACTTAGAAAACAGTCTTGAACTGTTTCAAGAAAATCTTCTGATTCTGAGTTACTTGTAAGGTTGGTCCAATCTATTTCACTAAAGTTAAAGTTACCTACTATACATATTTTGCTATGTATGGAAGCCCTGCTCATTTCATCCCAGATAAGTCGCTCATTAACTCTATCGAGATTACGAGGTCTATATATTACTCCTATGATGAATTTTTCCCTACCATCGATTAATTTTATCCAAATTGTTTTTGTATTCAATTCAGTTTTTATTTCCTTGTTGATTTCACACTTAAGATTATCCCTGACATAGATTGCTACCCTGCCTCGTTTCCTAATTTGGTATTTAGCAGGTAACTCACGTGAGTAAGTTTATCCATGTTTCAGTGAATTCTATTAATCGATTTTTTCGGTACACACCAACGCCCTGATTTTATCCCATTTTATTTCTCATATTTTTACTGCTTGCGTAGTGGAAATACAGTCGGTATAGTGCTCCACCAAAACCATAACATAGACTTTCTCGTCGTCGGTCGAACTGTTATAATGCTCAGTCCTGAAGAATATTCTTGTTACTTTCACAGTCACTTCCTAGATTAACTTAAAATACAACTTGATGACTTTTTTTTGTCGTCTTCTCTGCTCTTGTGTATTGCAAAAGCATCATAAAGGAGCTGTGTATTCTAATGGTCTCCTGAAACCTTTCATACATTATAATCCCTTGAAAATTTAAATTGTATGTCAAGATAGATAATATATTTCCATGTGACCATTCTATTAGACACACGTTTTACCCGAGATGAAACGGAACCATGATAACTTCACGTAGTCAACAAGAAGCTGAGGACTATTCCAGTGTTATCTTCTCAGGGGCCAGAGGGACGTAATATATCTAAGGGTTTCAGATCATGAGTCACTGACTTGGCTTCTCCTACCAGCTCCACAACAGCTTATTGAATGTTGAGGCTAAAGTTCGCAACAGTGTGTGTGTGTGTGTGTGTGTTTCGAGTATGTGTGCATGCACATGTGTGTACATGTGTGTGTATGCGCGCACATTATGTGTGTTTCGAGTAGTGTGTGTGTGTGTGTGTTTCCTCTGTGCACCATAACATCAAAGCCCCGTTTATCCTTGTGGTGTGGACAGCCCTCCATCACTCCCTGACAGCTGCTTCTCCCAATCTATGTCTTTTTAGGAGCCAATCCTCTGTGTGTGCCCGTGGCGTAGTTACTGTCGTCGTCGTTGTTGTTGTGTGGCAGACACTTAGAATCACACGCACACAAAACACACACACACACACACACACTGAACAAGTAAAGTAACGCTGTAAAGGCTGAATCATGTCCTTTAACATTGTAGGTCGTTGTGACCAGAAAGTTTTGCCACAAACTTAGTATGTGGGACATGACCTTGGAGGTATAATATACCTCCATGGACGTGACCCAGTAGGGCGGTTTAGGGGCAGTGAACATAATTTTGCGGTACTGTACCGGACTTACTCGGTCAAAAAAACATTTTCTTCATATTTATATAGAACTGTAACAATGTACATGGACAAGTGAGGCTGAGGCAACTTGAGGTGCCTGTCTGGTGTGTGGTGGGAAGGAGGGCGAGGTGGTGGTGTGAGACAGGAGGCCGCTGTTAATTCATACCATTATTGAATAACATAGCATTATAATGTTGATATTTTATGTGTCTTTAATTAGTAAAGGAAGAAAATATTATAAAGGTGTGTGTGTGTGTGTGTCACATACAGGAGGCGCCTGAAGGCACTTGAAAACTTTCACCAACATATTCTATGCTCCGTCCTCCGAGTTCATTGGGAAGACAAGAGAACAAATGCCGGTATTCTTGCTGACACCAACTGTAGAAGCATCGAGGCTACTATTATCCATGAAAAACTACGTTGGACTGGCCATGCTACCCGCATGGACGACAGTAGACTGCCAAAGCAGCTACTTTACAGTCACCTAACGAATAGTGAACGTAACTCTGGCGGGCAACTGAAAAGGTTCAAGGATAGTCTTAAGACAAACCTGAAAAAGCCTGGGAGACGATCACTCAACACCGTAACGCTTGGACGATCACCTCACAAGGTGTCAATACTTTCGAGTTAGCCCGACTGCATACCGAAGCAGACAAGCGTCAACACCGGAAAGACGCTGTCGTACGGTAGTCATTGATTAATATCTTACATAGTTCACTGTGTATTACATTGAAAATTCGTTACATACGCCGTTCGTCACCACAATATAAAGATTACATCAAAATGCTAGATCAGAAGAAAACCTCCCATTGTCGACTGTGACGAATGAATATGAAATGTTGCATTGGCATCTCAAATGTTGCCAACATGTTTCCGTTTTAATAAAAACCGTGGACAGAAGTCTGAAGTCTCCTCAACCGCACATGATTTACTTAGAAAAATATTCAACACATATTGTTACCTTCATACTGGTTTCAAAAAATAAAATGTTTCAAATGACAACTGATGACACAAGGGTCAATCACTGTTTACGGTATGTTATCGATGATAAGTCAACTCACACCCCTCGCTTGGCCCTGATTCCTTTACAGATAAGAAATAGATATAGCTTATAGAAATGGAATTAGTTGTGTTTTGAACAAGTCCTATTTTAATTTACGGTTCACTATCCTCACACTACCAGACGTGACATGCACATCGGACACTGAGACAGATTGGAAGTACTCTTACATGGTTATTTACTTTATTAGTATAGTATAGTATAGTATAGTATGTTGTCCTAGTAAGTAACAAACACATGTGAATAAAGAATCACTGCAATTAACTTCAAACCTCCTCTTGTTCACACTATGGCCAAAGTTTAACATGATCAGTATGAATGTTATCTGCATAATATGGCAGGCGAAGAAAATAATAGATATAAACTTAAGCCTCAATTGAGTGTTAAGAGTTCATCGTTCACATATACCATGACTGTAGGAGAGAGGACCTGCCTCCATTTCCCTCCCTGCTGCCCCCCTTCCCTTCAAACATATTCTCAACGTCACTTCACTACGCTATACCACCGTCCACTATGCAAGAGACACGATCTAATAAGTCTATTTGATGCATTTCTTATGTAAAATATTTTTTTTTTACTTTGATTCCATAATATATTTACGAGAACAAGTTTCATATAACCAAAAACAGCCCTGCCACACTGCACAAAACCTGACGAGCCCCTGTAAGCGCACTAAAGACGGGGACTACGTAACTATATTAAAACCAGTAAAAGTATTAAAAATTTCAATATAAAAAAATACATGAAAACATACACTTATGAGATACTGTATGTGTTGGAGTACTGTATGTGTGTGTGTGTGTGGGTTGTTGGAGTACTGTGTTTGTTGGAGTACTGTGTGTGTGCGCGCGTGTGTTTGTTGGAGTACTGTGTGTGAGTGTTGGAGTACTGTGTGTGTGTGTGTGTTTGTTGGAGTACTGTGTGTGAGTGTTGGAGTACTGTGTGTGTGTGTGCGCGCGTGTGTTTGTTGGAGTACTGTGTTTGTTGGAGTACTGTGTGTGAGTGTTGGAGTACTGTGTGTGAGTGTTGGAGTATGTGTGTGTGTGTGAGTGTGGTGGAGTACTGTGTGAGTGTGTTGGAGTACTGTGTGAGTGTGTTGGAGTACTGTATGTGTGTGTGTGTGTGTGGGTTTGTTGGAGTACTGTGTTTGTTGGAGTACTGTGTGTGAGTGTTGGAGTACTGTGTGTGTGTGTGTGTGTGTGTTGGAGTACTGTGTGAGTGTGTTGGAGTACTGTGTGTGTGTGTGTGTGTGTGTGTGTTGGATTACTGTGTGTGTGTGTGTGTGTTGGAGTAATGAGTGAGTGTGTGTGTGTGTGTGTTTTGGATTACTGTGTGTGTGTGTGTGTGTGTGTGTGTTGGATTACTGTGTGTGTGTGTGTGTGTTGGAGTAATGAGTGAGTGTGTGTGTGTGTGTGTGTTTTGGATTACTGTGTGTGTGTGTGTGTGTTTTGGATTACTGTGTGTGTGTGTGTGTGTTGGATTACTGTGTGTGTGTGTGTGTGTTTTGGATTACTGTGTGTGTGTGTGTGTGTGTGTGTGTGTGTGTTGGATTACTGTGTGTGTGTGTGTGTGTTGGAGTAATGAGTGAGTGTGTGTGTGTGTGTGTGTGTTTTGGATTACTGTGTGTGTGTGTGTGTGTGTTTTGGATTACTGTGTGTGTGTGTGTGTGTTGGATTACTGTGTGTGTGTGTGTGTGTTTTGGATTACTGTGTGTGTGTGTGTGTGTGTTTTGGATTACTGTGTGTGTGTGTGTGTGTTGGATTACTGTGTGTGTGTGTGTGTGTTTTGGATTACTGTGTGTGTGTGTGTGTGTGTGTTGGATTACTGTGTGTGTGTGTGTGTGTGTTGGAGTAATGTGTGTGTGTGTGTGTGTTTTGGATTACTGTGTGTGTGTGTGTGTGTGTTGGATTACTGTGTGTGTGTGTGTGTGTGTGTGTGTGTTGGATTACTGTGTGTGTGTGTGTGTTGGAGTAATTAATGAGTGTGTGTGTGTGTGTGTGTGTGTTGGAGTAATGAGTGAGTGTGTGTGTGTTGGATTACTGTGTGTGTGTGTGTGTGTGTGTGTGTGTGTTGGATTACTGTGTGTGTGTGTTGGTGTGTGTGTGTGTTGGAGTAATTAATGAGTGTGTGTGTGTGTGTGTGTGTGTGTGTTGGAGTAATGAGTGAGTGTGTGTGTGTTGGATTACTGTGTGTGTGTGTGTGTGTTGGATTACTGTGGTGTGTGTGTGTGTTGGATTACTGTGTGTGTGTGTGTGTGTGTGTTGGAGTAATTAATGAGTGTGTGTGTGTGTGTGTTGGAGTAATGAGTGAGTGTGTGTGTGTTGGATTACTGTGTGTGTGTGTGTGTTGGAGTAATGAGTGAGTGTGTGTGTGTGTTGGATTACTGTGTGTGTGTGTGTGTGTGTTTAGGAAGAGTGTGTCTGTGTGTTGGAGTACTGCATGTGTGTGTGTGTGTGTGTGTGTGTGTGTGTACGTACCTAGTGACAAATTTTCTCAATTACAAAATTAATCAATATGTACTGTTCATGTTAACATATTCAGTAAGTTTATTAATACTATCTGATATGTTCTTACTGATGAAAGAACTTCATGGTAAAACTGAGAAAGTTGAATGCCCTTGTTCCCTTCCCTTGTAATCCCCTCTTCTGTCTGTTTCACCTCTCATGTGATAATGGCCTGCTGCTTTATACTGTATATGGGAGACTGTCACCACCATCCGCGTACCCAAACGACGAATATCTGATCTCCTACTTCTCCAAGATGATGTAACACATGATTTGCAACCGCTTCTGCTGGAAAATTGAAGCTCGCCTTTAACCTGACCTCTATGGGTTTCGCCCTGGAAAGAATACTGCTCACTGCATCGCTCACTACATGGCGAACACCTCAGCAAAATCCTCCCTCTTCTTACTCTTCAAGGGTGTATTTGATAAAACCAAAGGTGAAGTGATCCTTGAGGGCCTCACTCACATGGATGTGAAGGGAAAACTCCTCATATGGATTACTGACTACCTCTGTCTTCGACAGGCCCGTGTCCGTTTCCAGTGCCACTTCTCTATGTTCAGGGCCCTTGATCTGGGCACACCTCAGGGCGGTGACCTCAGCCCTACTCTCTTTAACGTTCTCACGAACTCTGTCTACCACCTCAACGCCGCTTTTGCTGAGCGCGCTCTCGACGAACACATCATTAGCTATGCTGACGATATTATTCCTCCAAATTACTACCATGGAACATTAACAACCTCTACTCGCCATGTTCGTCCGGACCTGTTAAGCACTCAGGCTTGTCATCTCACAAACTAAAACCAAGTACCACGTACCCAGGTACTTGGGTCTGCCCGTGTGTGCCACTACCAGAGCCACCACCTCCGCTGTCCCCGCCCACGTCATGTCCCAGTGCCGCCAATGAACGAAAACCCTCAAGTCCCTCACCCACGGCCTCAAAGGAGCATCCGTCATGGTCCTACGCCTCATGTACAGTACATCGCCATCGTCAGGGCTATCATAGATTATACCTCTCCCGTCCTTGCAGTTGCCTCCCAGCGCGAGAAACTAGACATCGACAAAATCTAAAAAAGGGCGACGAGACTCATCCTCGGCTGCCCTACGACCACCAGAAAAGAAGTCGTAGTGGGAACTGCTTATGCTCTTCATCTGCGAACGAAATACTGCTCTCAACACTATCCTTGGTATCAAAGTTCTCCGCACTTACATCTGAACACACTTCTGTGCCGGCCTGGCCTTACCACCCTTCCCTCCCCTTCACGACATAGGCTACCCTCACTGCTGCTGACATCCTGCGTTGTCATCTCTACACTGACTCGCCGTCTCTTCCCCTAAGTGCACTCCTCCACCTCTCCTGCCATGGACGCCTACCGTTGATGTTATCGTCCGCATCTTCTCTGGTCGAAAATCCACCGAACTGAGCCATATACTCAAACTTATCTGCCTTGAGTGGATAACGATTCTGCCTCCTCTCTCACGTTCTCTCACCCTCCTCTCCTTATCTAAGGTGATAGGTCTGTTGACTCGCTGGCCAGGTCTGGAGCACCCTGTGTAGATCTCTGAGCGCCAGGCCCACACGAAAATCAGAGTTCATGATTGGGTGTCCTCCACAGACACTGAGAGCATAGTCATCCACGCGGGCGTCCATGAGGGCATAACCTAAGTCCGTACTGAACGGTAGGCCCTCCTCATCATCAGCGACAGCACTTGAACGCTAGCAAGTCTCAAATTCACCTCGCCTTCCTCCCCTGCCGTTCAACATGGACAACTCCTTAATTATCCCTTCTAACCACTTTACTTAAAAAATCCCACATTTCCTAGCATGATGCCTTTCTAGGTTGAGACCCAGAATGGTGCGTCAAGCGCGGACCATTAGCACCCCAGGTTTACACCAAGGTTTCACTAACACTGACTATAATTTACCTGATGTATTGACATACTGGTTAATGACGCAAGGCAGTCTGTTGGAAAGGGTTTTGTTGTTCCGTATCTTGATTTTAACAAACTATTAACGGAAGGTATGAAACCAATTACGTACGTCCTAGGTTCACGTATTATGATTCTGAGATATATTGCAAGTGATCGTGCCATTGTTATAAAGGCGGACATCCTGGTAAAGGGTGACACTATTTATTAAACAAGCATATGAGTTATGGCCAATTACTACATAACAGTGTAAACGAGTCAGCCGCAGGAGCAAAATATTCAGTGAAATGCACGCGTAATGCTCACTGAAGGAACTTGTTGAATTTGACTCAAGCAGACAAGTACAAACAGGCACAAGTCAATCCATTGTTTACCATGGTGAGATGTATCAAGTAAAACATGTATATGGAGCAAGATCACTAGATTACGATGTTGTAGCCGCTCGACTAAGGTTAGGATATAAGTACCTCTGGCAATATGTTCGTCAAGCAGATGTGAACAAAACTAAATGTAAAGTGTGCGGCCAGACATATGGCCACACACTCCAACACTGTGTCCTCGACTGTGTGACGATAGAACCCTTTGGGGATAGGTCCAAGTACACTGTGTGTGAAATGGCACAACACTTTATCTCTCACCGTAATGTAGCTGACACATGAAGACTGCATCCACCTTTTTTGAACGCGGTAGACATATCAGTTACAATGTATAGACCCAAACACACAATGTGTTGGAATACTTCTCAGGCAAATTTAGATAACAAAGTGTGCGGCCAGACATACTGCCTCACACTCCTGTATTCGTGCAGTTGCGAATAAGTCATCCTTTATGTACAGAACTAAACAAACGATGTATTTGAAATACTCTGTAACATTCAATATCATAATATCCTGACCACTGGGATCTGTTGTACACACAATTTGTAACCTCTACTCTACCCACAGGGTGCACAATAAACTGGCTGCTGTACGTAGCAAAATTCAAAAAATCAATTGAAGGAAAAGAACTAAACTGACTTATTAGACTGTGCGAGAGTGCCGAGAATTAACTACGGTATTTGAACAGGAGGAGAGGAAAGCTCTTTTACATTCCTAAGATAGCCAAGTGAGGCAAGAGAATTACGAGTCTCTCTCTCTCTCTCTCTCTCTCTCTCTCTCTCTCTCTCTCTCTCTCTCTCTCTCTCTCTCTCTCTCTCTCTGTGCTTTTACATCTTGACCCCACCCCATCACATCACATCTCTTGGTCACGGTTAGGAGATCAAGAGGGCCTCAAGGGGCAAGTGTAACCCAAGTAAACACAGTTATAGAGAAAGTAAACCCAGCCCGGTGTAAGAGTTGCCCACCTGGAAGTGTATATGTCCATGCCAGTCTGTCCACAGCACACAGAGGTCGGCGCCCATCAGGTCACCACGGTCGGAGAAGCCCAACGCCAACCAGGGCTGAGGTGCTTTCGCTCGGGAGTGTACCTCGAATTTAACCTCTTCTCCAGGGTAGTCAACCCTCCAGTAGAGGTGGTGGGTGTCATTCAGGTCAAGAGCCACGTCATATATAGACGACAATTCGTGTTGAGGCGGAGTGGCACAGACAGCAGCCACCAGCAGCAGTAGGAACCGCCAGGCCCCAAGCCGATTCCCTTCACGACGAGTCTTCATGCTTGACTGAGAGCGAGGACCGGGCGCTTGGAGGAGCCGGGAAGCAGGCTGGTGCAGTGCGCAAGCGTTTAGCCCGTCCCGCCCACCGCCTGCCCTCATTCCGCCCACTGTCTGCCTTCACCCCGCCCACTGACCCAGTCACCCACAAGCCATCCATTCTCCCTTAACTATCCAGTCCTCCAGTTAGCTTTAAATTCCACCTTCTCTCTTGTCTAACAAGATGACGACACCTCAGATCGTGTGTCAGTGTATATCGAATAAATTGCAACTAGGCAGATTTTCAAAGACCTTAAACCAATCTTCGTAGAATAGTTACAATAGTTTACTATGCGGTAACCTGAGATAATCAACAGTACACAACCGCGACTACAGTATATCTTAGACCAGATTTGTAGAGGTGTTAACAGTTGACCACGTGTCATCATGTCCCCGACTAGTTTTGAGAAAATGTTTGACCTTTATGTCACACTTGTTTCCCGGGAACTGTGGACCTAGTCCATCACCTCATACAAACTTCCTCTAAAATCGCCGACATAGGCGATTTTAGAGGACTGGGTGAACAGTACGTGTGGACTGGGAGACGATTCGTTATATTTCTGGCTCTGGTCAAAGAGGTCTCCAGAATTGCCACAAACTCCACAGTTTGTCTTGGGTGACCTTACAGTCGGCAACGTTACCATAACTATTCCACCCTTTAATAATGACATTTAGCAAAACCTATAATGTATTTTTTTTTAGCTGATGGTACAAGCTCCGCTCCCCCCCCCCCCCCCTCCCCCCTGCAGCTCATTGGCCCATATTTAATGTTTGATTAATATTGATATATCGTAAATAAATCCATATATTGAGGAGGAGCACAAGGAGGAGGGGTGAAGGAAAGTGATGTACATGAGGAGTAGGGGTGAAGGAAAGTGATGTACATGTGGAGTAGGTGAAGGAAAGTGATGTACATGAGGAGTAGGGGTGAAGGAAAGTGATGTACATGTGGAGTAGGTGAAGGAAAGTGATGTACATGAGGAGTAGGGGTGAAGGAAAGTGATGTACATGTGGAGTAGGTGAAGGAAAGTGATGTACATGTGGAGTAGGGGTGAAGGAAAGTGATGTACATGTGGAGTAGGTGAAGGAAAGTGATGTACATGAGGAGTAGGGGTGAAGGAAAGTGATGTACATGTGGAGTAGGTGAAGGAAAGTGATGTACATGTGGAGTAGGTGAAGGAAAGTGATGTACATGAGGAGTAGGTGAAGGAAAGTGATGTACATGAGGAATAGGGGTGAAGGAAAGTGATGTACATGTGGAGTAGGTGAAGGAAAGTGATGTACATGAGGAGTAGGTGAAGGAAAGTGATGTACATGAGGAATAGGGGTGAAGGAAAGTGATGTACATGTGGAGTAGGTGAAGGAAAGTGATGTACATGAGGAGTAGGTGAAGGAAAGTGATGTACATGTGGAGTAGGTGAAGGAAAGTGATGTACATGAGGAGTAGGTGAAGGAAAGTGATGTACATGTGGAGTAGGTGAAGGAAAAGTAGGAGGTTAGGAGGAGTCGAGGTGGTTACCGTTTGGGATGAGTTAGAGGGAGAAGGAGGACATGATGGAAGTAAATAAGAAGAAGAGCAGGAGGCAGTTAAAGAAAGGAGTGAACAAAGGAGGAGGAGGAAGAAGAGGGAATGAAAACAGGAGGAAGAATAGAAAGAGCAGTAGGAGGGAGGAGTAATGAGAGAAGGAAGGAGGAGAGAGTAAAGACAGGAGAAAGATAAAGGGGAAAAGAGAAGGAGGAGGATATGAACCAAAAGGGGGAGGGGGTGAGGAGGTGAATAAAACAGGGGAAGTAAAAAGAGGTTTGTTTTATTCCCCATAGATCTCTCTCTCTCTCTCTCTCTCCTTCCTTAGAAATTATCTCCCAACCTTCTAGAAATAATCTCCCCAGCTCCTCCTAGAAAGATTTATCTCCCCCACAACCTATTAACCCATAACTACTGCACTACATCCGGGTTCCTGTTCGGTCCGTTCTTAATTAGTGAAAAAAAATTTGTGGAGTACCTGTAGAAAGCACCCCCCCCCCCCCCTCTACCTCTCCCCCACACCCCTATCTTACTTCACCTGATCATTAAACACTCTAATGCTGCTAACTGGAGGGTTAGGTTAGTGTTAAGTTAGGTTTGGTTGTGTTAGGCTGGTTTAGTTTAGCATTTGGTTTTTAATCACCAAGTAAAATAAGCTGGGCGTGCCTAATCTTCAGGTAATTAAAACTTACACTCGCTTATGAGTGTTAATTACCTGCCTGGCGTCTACCTGGTTCAATCCCCACCACAACACACCTCATTAAACTGTGATATTCCTGGGATCACCTGAAGCCACTCAACAAGGGTCAGGTACACACGCTCCAAAAAGTATCTTCATGACTTTGTGTCAGACTATATGACACAACGGCCGAACGATTTTTGCCAACCCTACCGAGACAACAGGACCAAAGTTAATTTTTAATTCATCAGATCACTCTGTAAAGATACCTTCTGGGAGTGTGTGTACAACAGTAAACTGAGAAAGTTTTCTTTTCTTCAACTGGGTAAGACGCTGTACCAGGGAGGTCTGTTGTACTTGGTTTTCATGTGCAAGAAATGGTGACGGCGCATGGGATTACAATACATAGCTGACAGATGCGGTGTTCTGCCTTTGGATATATTATAGTCTGTAGCCTCCTCATTAACTTAACCATCTCCAGCATGTCTCGAAGTATGGTACTTTCATAGACACCAAGTGAAGTGTAATCTATCTGACTGGTTCGTTACCTGGGACATAAAGTACAGGTGGAATCTTTTCACCTGGCAGTTCCATCACGTGACATTTGCTGCTAGACGCCTCCAGTCGCTGGGTGGCTGTAGTGTACTGTACAGTACGTGTGACACAATTTTGTCTGTTCAAATGCGTCAGGTAAAGTGAAAACCCTTGCACTACGTCTTAAGTATGTGAAAAGACTTGAAATTATTAGTATTTTCTCAAGTACACTTTGTTAAGTAAAAGTACCGTACTTAAAATTTGGTAGATGAGTACCAAGTAAAAGTAAGTACTTGACCCCATGTCTGCTTGAGGGCTAGATTAGGTTTGGCTGGATTAGGTTCGATCAGGTTAGGTTAGATTAGCTCAGCATAGGTCAGGTCTGGTTGGATTGGGTTAGATTAAGGTGGTCTAAATGGAGGTGCAGTCATCAAGGTGATGGTACGGTCTGTGGGCTGGACACACAAACAGTGTGGTTGGTCTGGAGCCACACGGGGAAGCTCTGCTGTAAAATTTACATGAAACTGAAACTGTTAATTTACATTCTACTGGCTTAGATTTGGGGGCGCGATGGCCGAGTGGCTACAACCTTCTCCTGACAGGTCTGCTCCCTGGGTAGCCCTAAGTCCACCCAGCTGGTACCTAAGCTTACAGGCAGGGATGTGAAGATGGTCGAGTGAAGTACCTCTAGTCTACCTCTGGTTTATGGTGAAGCATCGCCACGTGAATTATTGATTAACCGGGCTGTTAGTGTCTGCAGGTAGCATGCTAACATAACGCACAAGACTCTAAATAAACCAAGCATTATATCCAGAAAATCATAAGTTAATGATGTTTGTTGTGGTTAAACCTCGGTGTTATTGTTGTGGTCATGGGTAGAGCGGTGCCACTGTCAACACCAGGTAGACGCCAAGTATACTGTTACCGAAGTAGAAGCAGTGTGTGTATAGCAACTGTTGGTGGTGGTGGACGGTGTAACAACATCTGGTGGTGGCAGGTGCGTTTGGCTGCCTAACCTAACCAGACTAACACTTTCCCTCCTACCATTAATTTTAGTCATTAATATTTATAATATCTAGTCACAACTCTGCACATGGGTGGCATAGATAAGATGGTCGTTTATGCACTGGGATCTAGGCAGTAATGCAATCCGGCCCTGTCTATGCAACAGCGCAGCCATCTCAAGGACCCACTCTGCTCACCCAACATGGGGAGGGGGCGAGAAAAGATGCCCTAAACATAGCCTGCCTAAAAAACCCATCCTGACAGAGCAACCACATCTAGTAAGGTTATCCTTATGCTGTCGAAAACACAATCACATTCACAGATTATACAATCTATACAACCTCTTATGGTCGCTGCATGGAATGTCAGGACCCTTGTGGATACTTAGCACAGATGAGCGTCCTGAAAGAAGAACTGCCCTTGTGACAAAAAAGCTGGCTAGGTAAAACATCGACATAGCAGCCATTAGTGAGTCCCGATCCCAGACAAAGGTCAACTCACAAAACGGGGTCTGGTTATACCCTGCTGCAGAGAGAAACTCCAATCATGGAGTTGGCTTTGCCATCCGCCAATGAATACTACAAAGGCTAACTCAAATGCCTGTTGGGATCAACGAGCGCCCCATGACGCTCTGAGTCCCACTGAATCATTCACTTCATGCCTTCTTCCTCCGTGCATAGGCCCCAACACTGGATGCAGAGGATGACATCAAGGAGAACCTTATATGCCGACCTTGACGGAGTGCTAATCTTTATCCCCAGAGAAGACAAGGTTGTGCTCCTAGGTGACTTCAATGCTACAGTTGACAAAGATGCTGACATTTGGCAGGCATCATAGGGAAAATGGACTAGGCAAGAGTAAACCCAACGGCCTGCTCCTCCTCAACAAGTGTGCTGCACACAACCTCACTATCACCAATACCTTATTTAGGCAAACCAACAAGGTCAGGGGTTCGTGGCAACACCCACGATCCAAACACTGGCATCTCATTGGCTACATTATTGTCAGATCGAGAGATCGCCGAGATGACCTCATCATCCGAGCCATACGTGGCTCAGACCACTGCGACATTGATCATTGGCTCGTCAGAGCCAAGCTCTCACTTCACGTCACCCCAAAACGGCAAAGGTAACAAGCCTCCAGAAGAGATTTTATCACTAAGCGTCTGGAGGATTCAGCAGTAGCACATTCCTTCAGAAAGCAGCTCAAACATGGGCTGATAAATAACCTGACAACAAACAACTCAAATCCCAGTGCCGAATAGAACGTTCTCGACATTCTCATGACAAAAACCTGCAGAGACCCTCAGGCAGATCAAAAGAATACACCAGGACTGTTTTGATAAAACTGACCCGGAAATCAATGTGTACTCATCAATGATAAACGTGCTGCTTTAACTGACGGCAGAACAAACCTCAGTCTCGAACCAAAGCCGATACCGTCCGCAAGAAGAAAGCGGCGGCCCAATGCGAACTTCTCAATCTAAAGAATGACTGGTTTAAAAATAAAGCATGCATAACACAAAGACTTGCAAATCAACACAAGTTGCACGAATTTTTCTATTCCACTAAAACATTTTATGGGCCAATCACTCATGGCACAGCCCCCCTCCGCTCATCCAATGGTAACTCCCTAATTAAAGATGAAGAAGGCATCCTACAGCTCTGGAAAGAGTACTACCATTTGCTGCTCAATCATCACACCGATGTGGATGTCCTGACTACCCAGCAGGTCAACTCGGCAATCAGAGCTGACCCAACTCAGCTATCCTCCATCCCTGGATGAGATAGCTATTGACATCAAACAGATGAAAAATAAAAAAGCCTCAGGGCCTGATGGAATCCCAGCCGAGAATTAAGCAGGATGACCTCTGCTCACCAGCCGTCTCCACTCTCTCCTGGAGAATATATGGGAAAAGGAGGAAATTCCCCAAGCTCTTAAAACCGCCTCCATCGTCAATATGTATAAGAACACGGGAGATCGGTCAGACTGTGGCAAATACCACGGGATCTCGGTACTGTCCATAGCTGGCAAGATTATCGCCCGAGTCCTCCTAAACAGACTAATTTCAATGTGGCTTTCGACCTTCACGTGGCACCACTAACAGATCTTTGCTGCCCGCCAGATACAGGAAAAGTGCAGAGAACAGCATCATGACCTGTATATGGCCTTCATTGACCTAACCAAGGCTTCCAATTTGGTGAACAGGGAAGCCCTCTAGCGGGACCATAGCCATTTTGGCTGCCCACCAAAATTCATTGCCACTGTTGAGGCGACTCCACGGTGGCATGAACGACAGTGTCCTACACATTGACACCCTGCCTGAGTTCTTCCCCATTTAAACAGGATAAAACAATGATGCATACTGGTGCCAACCCTCTTTCATTTTCTTGGCTGCCTTCCTTACTCATGCCAGTGCCAATTTAGTCAGCTGGGTGGACATCCAGTACCGGACGAAGGGTCTTTTCAATATAAAATGACTCCAGGCAAGAACAAAGGTGTCGCCAGCTTCCATTACTGAACTTCAGTATGCAGACGACCTCACCCTTGTCACTCACACTAAATGCGACCTAGAGGAGATCTTGGACACCTACACAGATGCATATGCACACTTCGGTCTTTAGGTGAATGTACAAAAGACTTGGATTCTCTTTAAACCTGCCCCTGGTTCAGCGACACCTCCGCCATCCGTCCAGCTTAACAGTACTACCCTCTCTATTGTTGCCCACTTTCAAAATCTCGGCTCTCACCTGTCCACCACCGCAGACATCAATGAAGAGATTCAACATCAGATCAGATGTGCATCTCAAGCCTTTGGCAGACTCCGTACCCGTGTCTTCAGCTGTATGGGTTACATACAGGAGTTCGCTGGAAAGACAATGATACTAACTGTAAGAGCATCGAGGCTACCATAATCCATGAGCAACTACGTTGGAATGGCCATGCTACCCACATGGACGACAGTAGACTGCCAAAGCAGCTACCTTACAGTCACCTAACGAAAAGTAAACGTAACGCTGGCGGGCAACTGAAAAGGTATTAGGATAGTCTTAAGAGAAACCTGACAAAAGTGTCAAAGACCCTCTCTCCTGGAAGACAATTACTGCACACCGTAATGCTTGGAGGAGCACCACACGAGGTGTCAATACATTTGAGTTAGCCCGACTGCATACCGAGGCAAACAAGCACCATCGCCGGAAAGACGCTGCCGCCACCCCTCCTGCACTAGATGTAGCCCTCCACATGTGCAACATCTGTGAACGACATTGCCGGTCCCGTATTGGCCTATCTAGTCGCTTAGAATTTACCAACGAAGGTGTCATCCCTGATAACTTGTAATCATTGTATCATAGCTGGATGATCGTCATACTCGATTCCGAGTGACAGCAAAGTAGTAGTAGTAGTGTGTTTGTGTGTTTTTGTCCCGTGGGTGTGTTTGTGTGTGTGTTTTTGTCCCGTGGGTGTGTTTGTGTCTGTGTGTAGTTGTTGTTGTCCCGTGTGTGTGTGTAGTTGTCCCGTGTGTATGGGGGGGGGGGGGGGTTGTCCAGTGTGTGTGTATGTTGTTCTTATCCCGTGTGTGTGTGTGTAGTAATAATAATAATAATTAACGGTTTATTGAAAGAGCATGAAAGCCAGAAGGCTGAAAATATACAGTTACATAAATGGGGAATATGTCTCTTGATTTACAAATAATATACATAAGAACATAAGAATGGAGGAAACTGCAGCGGGCCTATTGGCCCATACTGGGCAGTCCCGTTTACACCCAACCCCTATTGCTCATATGAGCATCCAACCTATGTTTGAAGCAATTCAGCGTATTCGAGTTAATGATGATATTTGGTAACTTGTTCCATTCATCCACTACTCTGTTTCCAAACCAGTGTTTACCTATTTCACGCCTAAATCTAAATTTGTCTAATTTAAAACCATTGTTACGAGTTCACTCCTGGTTGGATAATTTGAGTACCTTTGTAATGTCCCCTTTGTTTAGCCCTGCCTTCCACTTATACACCTCTATCAGGTCGCCCCTCGCTCTACATCTCTCAAGGGAGTGCAAATTAAGATGCTTTAACCTGTCTCTATACTCAAGGTTCCTAATGCCCGGGATTAGTCTTGTCATTCTCCTCTGAATTCTTTCCAAGGATTCTACATCCATTCTGTAATACGGTGACCAGAACTGAACTGCGTAATCCAGGTGTGGTCTCACAAGAGCAAGATACAGTTTTAGGATGACCTCGCTAGTCTTGTAACTAACACTCCTTTGTATGAACCCAAGTACTTTATTAGCCTTGTTACGAGCAAAAACACATTGTTTACTTGGCTTAAGGTTCCTACTTATCATTACTCCTAAATCTCTCTCGCAGTCGGATTTCTCTATGGAATCGTTGTTCATCTGGTATCTGGTTTCCCTGTTTACATCTCCTATACTGAGTACTTTACATTTGTCCACGTTGAATTTCATCTGCCATTTTTCAGACCATTCGAAAAATTTGTTTAGATCTTCCTGTAGTTTTGCCGAGTCCTCGTCAGATTTGATAACACGTCCTATTTTAGTGTCATCAGCAAATTTACTTATGTTGCTGTCTATGCCAATATCTATGTCGTTTATGTATATAATAAATAATAATGGTCCAAGTACTGAGCCTGGGGGAACTCCACTTGTGACGTTGCTCCAATGGGAACATAAGTGATACAAATATTATATACTGTATAATAATTAGGTGTTGATAATTTTTACAATGGTTGGGACTGGGCTGTTCTTGTAGCAATCAGTTCGTGCTCGTCTGGGCTGGAAGCGGTTGGGCAGGTGTGTGGCCACGTGACCAGGAATAGCTTGGGACAATGCAGGTGTGCTCCATCCTTCAGGTTAGGTCAGGTGAAGCCGTGAGGTCAGGTCAGGTTAGGTCAGATCCAGCCACACTCAGTATTGCTGTGTTTTTGTGCTTTTCCTTCAAGTTAAAATTGTCCCTTTTCTATATCACTTGTGGGTTGATCGTCAATCTTTGCACTGTACCGTTGGTGTGAGGATGTTGATAAATCCAGATGGGAAGGAGGAGATGGGGCAGGGGAGGGCCCGACAGACTGGGCTGGCAGCTGTCTCCATGGTCAAGAGACCACGGCCGCGTTAGCGGACAGCGCCGACTACACACGTCCTTACCCTATGAAGGCTGAGGGAAGTGTGTGTGTGTGTGTGTAATAATAATAATAATAATAATAATAATAATAATAATAATTAACGGTTTATTGAAAGTTCTGCAGCCCGAAGGCTGAAAATATACATTGGACATAAATTATTTATTACATACATTGGTGGTTTAACAAAAGTTTCATTAGAGAAAGGTAAAGAAACATACAGTGAACATACAGATTAATGTAGGTGTTGAACAGCAAACACGTAGTGTAGTAACTCCTGCCCACATGGTGTTATGAGGAACCTCACGTGATGTAGTAGTTCCCTCACAGATGGTGTTATGAGGGACCTGACATAGTGTAGTAATTCCCTCACAGATGGTGTTATGAGGGACCGCACGTGGTGTAGTAATTCCCTCACAGATGGTGCTATGAGGGACCTCACGTGGTGTAGTAATTCCCTCACAGATGGTGTTATGAGGGACCTCACGTGGTGTAGTAATTCCCTCACAGATGGTGTTATGAGGGACCTCACGCGGTGTACTAATTCCCTCACAGATGGTGTTATGAGGGACCTCACGTGGTGTAGTAATTCCCTCACAGATGGTGTTATGAGGGACCTAATGTAGTGTAGTAATTCCCTCACAGATGGTGTTATGAGGGACCTCACGTGGTGTAGTAATTCCCTCACAGATGGTGTTATGAGGGACCTAATGTAGTGTAGTAATTCCCTCACAGATGGTGTTATGAGGGACCTCACGTGGTGTAGTAATTTCCTCACAGATGGTGTTATGAGGGACCTCACGTGGTGTAGTAATTCCCTCACAGATGGTGTTATGAGGGACCGTACGTGATGTAGTAATTCCCTCACAGATGGTGTTATGAGGGACCGCACGTGGTGTAGTAATTCCCTCACAGATGGTGTTATGAGGGACCGCACGTGGTGTAGTAATTCCCTCACAGATGGTGTTATGAGGGACCTCACGTGGTGTAGTAATTCCCTCACAGATGGTGTTATGAGGGACCTCACGTGGTGTAGTAATTCCCTCACAGATGGTGTTATGAGGGACCGCACGTGGTGTAGTAATTCCCTCACAGATGGTGTTATGAGGGACCGCACGTGGTGTAGTAATTCCCTCACAGATGGTGTTATGAGGGACCGCACGTGGTGTAGTAATTCCCTCACAGATGGTGTTATGAGGGACCGCACGTGGTGTAGTAATTCCCTCACAGATGGTGTTATGAGGGACCTCACGTGGTGTAGTAATTCCCTCACAGATTGTGTTAGAACATAAGAAAATAAGGAGTCTGCAATAGGCCGGTTGGCCTGTGCATGGCAGCTCCTGTCGAGAGTTACTACCACTCTCTATCATCCATGAATCTATCCAGTCTCCATTTGAAACTTTCCAGAGTTCCAGCACTTACTACAAAGTTGCTGAGCTTGTTCCACTCGTCCACCACCCTATTTGTGAACCAGTTCCTTCCTATCTCCCTCCTAAATCTAAACTTATCCAACTTGAATCCGTTGTTCCGAGTCCTATCCTGCTCGGATATTATAAGAACTTTAGCTATATCACCTTTATTGATTCCTTTCACCCACTTGAATACTTCTATCATATCTCCCCGCACTCTTCGTCTTTCTAGGGAATGCAAGTTTAGTTTCTTTAACCTATCCTGATATGGAAGGTTTCTAAGTCCCAGAATCATTTTCGTCATTCTTCGCTGCACCGACTCTAGTGAATTGATATCCATTCTATAATAAGGGCACCAGAACTGAACCGCATAATCGAGGTGCGGCCTGACTAGCGCAAGATATAGTTGCAATAAGACCTCTGCACTGTTATTACTTACACTTCTAGATATAAAACCCAATACTCTGTTTGCTTTATTTCGAACATTAACGCACTGTTTTCTAGGCCGTAGGTCTGGGCTTACAAGTACCCCTAGGTCTCTTTCACAAGTCGACTTCTCTAGGTTGATGTTGTTAAGGCTGTATACATTGACAGTATTTGTTCTTCCAATATTAAGTACGCTGCACTTGCTGGTGTTGAATTTCATTTACCATTTTTCAGACCACCTCTGCAGTTTATTTAGATCCTCCTGTAATGCATTTGCATCCTGCCCTGAATTAATCTGCCGCCCTATTTTGGTGTCATCCACAAACTTGCTATGTCACTGCTGATCCCAGTATCTAGATCGTTTATGTAGATTATGAACAAGAGTGGGCCTAGTACTGACCCCTGGGGAACCCCACTGGTTACACGGCACCACTTAGATTTAACACCATCTTCGCTGACCTATGCGTTCTAGCCGTGAGCCATGATTTTATCCAATTTAAAACTTTCCCCTCGATCCCATGAGCCTTAAATTTTCTCAGAAGCCTCTGATGCGGTACTCTGTCAAATGCTTTGCTAAAGTCTAAGTAAATAACATCGTAATTTTCGTCATTATCAACTACCTCGAAGACTTTTCTAAAAAACGTCAGCAGATTTGTTAGACAAGATTTTCCCTTTGTAAACCCATGTTGAGAGTCGTAGATTAATTTGCTTTTCTCTAAATGCGATCTGATTCTATCTGCCATAATTGATTTAAGAAATTTCCCCACTACTGACGTCAAACTGATCGGCCGGTAATTTGACGCTGATGCTCTGTCTCCCTTTTTGAATATGGGTACTACATTTGCCTGTTTCCACAAGTCTGGCACAACTCCCGTGTCTAATGATTTTGTAAATAAATTTACGAGGGGTCCGCTAATCTGTTCCCTACACTCTTTCAAGACCTCACGTGGTGTAGTAATTCTCTCACAGATGGTGTTATGAGTGACCTGACGTGGTGTAGTAATTCCCTCACGGATGGTGTTATGAGGGACCTCACGTGGTGTAGTAATTCCCTCACGGATGGTGTTATGAGGGACCTCACGTGGTGTAGTAATTCCCTCACAGATGGCGTTATATGAGTGAGGTGTGGTCCCAGGCCTTCCTATCGTAGACGGATTAACACTAAGTACCTGGGACCTCATTGTGTGAAGGTTAACTTGGGTACGACTCGGCTGTTACTGTTTTTTTTTTACGGGGGTTCAGCCCACCCGGGAAGACCCAGTCAGGGTTGCCACCCCATCTGCAGACAGATGCACCCCATCCCTGGCATAAAGATCCTTTCTGCCGTAAAATTTGTCCCAGTTGTCAATGAATGGGACTGATATTGACTTGCAATATCTGTCAAGGCGGCCGTTGACACCAACTGCCCTTGACAACCATTCATTGCCAACTCTCCTTCCAGGCAGGACACCACATATGATAGGAATCCCTCCCTTCAACCTAATACGTTCTATAGCTGCCTTGAACTTATCAAGAAGCTCCTCACTCCTACACCGGCCAATATCATTGCCTCCTGCACTGAGGCAGATAATGGGTTTGTTCCCATTACCAGGCAAGATATTGTCCATCCTGTCAACTATATCCCTCACCCCAGATCCTGGTAAACACGCCCTCATCCTATTTTATTTCTACCACAAAAAGCTCTGTCCAGGTACCGTACCTTGGAGTCGCCAACAATTAAGGTTTTCGTACCTTCCCTCTCAGCCGTGTCCCTGACTATGCTAATGTCCAATTCGTTTTTTACATTTAGCTGTTGTCGTTTCCTTGGTGTCTTTTCTCAGTACCATTTTGGTCGTTCCTCTCCTCATAACCTTCTATTCGCCTGAGTTTTCGTCAGCCACGGGCTTTCCGTGTCTCGTGTCTTCTTCCTTTAATTTCAAGTTTTCTTCTTTGACCTTCTCTAACTCGGCCAGAAGTTCGGCCCTCAGAAGGGCACAGCCCTGTTCACAAGTAGCACTAGCCATTACTGACAATTAATCCCCGGGAGCTAAGTCTGCCGTGACCTTTCCTCTAGCGAGGTCAGAACACATCGACGTAGTTTCTCAGGCTCTGTACGACGCAGTTTCTCAAGCCTGCTATAATAGTCCGCGTGCATCGATCACGAGGCTATGACCGTGAGGCGTCACATGACTCAAGGCGTCACATGACTATGAGGCGTCGCTAACCCTAGTCACTATCTGTAAGAGTACGTAGAGTTAGTCTGTCACTGGCCGAGACTCTGGACATAGTTTTGTTACTACAGAGGAAACCCCGTACAAGACCATATTTCAGCTCTTCTCAACTTAAAGAAGAAGTAGGAGGAAAGTGTGTATGGAGCTGGACGTTTGATATCTGTGACCAGGAAGATAGAAAAATGACCACTCAGACCGCTCTGACTCAGACATAAAAGCAAGCATGAACTTAGTATGCTTCCCTGTTGGGCGCTGTAAACGCTTCTGCGCTTCACCTTACACAAGGATGTAGGGGAGTGCCCAATAAATAAAATATAAAAAGCTTTCAAGTGTCAAACACACCTACAATATCACTGAAGGCTTCACCACATATACTTGTTCTTATTAGTCGTATTATTATTATTATTATTGTCATTGTGCGGGGAGATATGATAGAAGTATTTAAGTGGGTGAAAGGAATCAATAAAGGTGATATAGATAAAGTTCTTATAATATCCGAGCAGGATAGGACTCAAAGCAACGGATTTAAGTTGGATAAGTTTAGGTTTAGGAGGGAGATAGGAAGGAACTGATTCACAAATAGGGTGGTGGACGAGTGGAACAAGCTTAGCAACTTTGTAGTAAGTGCTGGAACGCTGGAAAGTTTCAAAAGGAGACTGGATAGATTCATGGATGATAGAGAGTGGTAGTAACTCTCGATAGGAGCTGCCATGCACAGGCCAACCGGCCTATTACAACTCCTTACGTTCTTTAAATTATTATTATTATTATTATTATTATTATTACTACATAGTCACACATAGTCACACACACACACACACATGCACACATGTGTGCCACTAACCCGTAATAAAAATATTATATAACTCTAAATTCACTTCTAAATAAGATTTTAAGTGAAGGCTGAATGATGGCAGGGAGGAGGGAGGGGGGAGGCAGCCTCCGGGCGTGTGGCTACCAGTCACCACAACCACTTAGGCCAGCGTGGACCGGTACACTGACGAGGCCAGCGAGATTGGTACATTGACGAGGCCAGCGAGATCCGGTACACTGACGAGGCCAGAGAAGTACCGGTACACTGACGAGGCCAGCGAGATCCGGTACACTGACGAGGTCTGGGAGGTACCGTTATATTGATGGTAAAAGGAGGCTACGGTACACTGATGATACAAGGAGGCTACGGTACACTGATGATACAAGGAGGCTACGGTACACTGATGATACAAGGAGACTACGGTACACTGATGGTACAAGGAGGCTACGGTACACTGATGATACAAGGAGGCTACGGTACACTGATGATACAAGGAGGCTACGGCACACTGATGATACAAGGAGACTACGGTACACTGATGATACAAGGAGACTACGGTACACTGAGGTACGCTTAGGAGGCATCTCGGCAAACTCAGCCCGAGGTAGTGTTGTGACAGCGACCAGTGACTTGTGTATGCCTGGAGCCCGAGGCACCGTATTCATGATCCTCTTACCCCATCACCCTCTCCATCCCCCTCCCCATCCCCCTCCCCGTCCCCCTCCCCATCACCCTCCCCATCACCCTCCCCATCACCCTCCCCCTCCCCATCACCCTCCCCATCACCCTCCCCATCCCCATCACCCTCCCCATCACCCTCCCCATCCCCCTCCTCATCACCCTCCCCATCCCCCTCCTCATCACCCTCCCCATCACCCTCCTCATCACCCTCCCCATCCCCCTCCCCATCCCCCTCCCCCTCCCCATCACCCTCCCCATCCCCATCACCCTCCCCATCCCCCTCCCCATCACCCTCCCCATCCCCCTCCCCATCCCCCTCCTCATCCCCCTCCCCATCACCCTCCCCATCCCCCTCCTCATCTTCATCCCCATCACCCCTCCACAAGATACACACACTCCACAAGATACACACACATATACTGTATACACACACACATATGTATACGCACACACACAGACAGACACAACTACCATTTCAACACACACACACACACACACCCACCTTTCCCATCCCTACACACCCCTACCCTCCCCCACAATACACACACACACTCCTCCCCTCCCCAGCAACACACACACACACACACACACACATTCCCCCTTCATACATCCCTCCCAACAATACAGACGCTCCTTTCCCCTCAACACACACACACACACACTCCTCCCCTCCCCAGCAGCACACACACACACACACACACCAAATTGAAAGATAATTATACTGAATCATACTGACCACGTCTTAATCACTCCCCCTATACTAGAGGAAAAATTATGAAGTCCCCCCCCCCCCCCCCCTCTTAAAGACAGAACGAGAAGAAATGCAATATGTTAAGAATGTTGGCTGGCGCTGGATGGGAATAGTTGTGGCGTGCTTGGGAAGCCACCACGCCTAACTGACGGACACACACCCTCCAATATGAACCGCCGACACCATCATCTTCTTCCATCGCTTTCCTCTCTCTCTCTCTCTCTCTCTCTCTCTCTCTCTCTCTCTCTCTCCCAGACGAACTCCCGCTCAGCCAGTCTCACTGACATGTCGTCATCCTCACTCGCTTATTTAACCCCAAGTCTCCAGGTCGGGTGTTTGTAATCCGTGTGACTCTACCAAACATCACAGGTTTTCTTTGGGTACTCTGGTTTACTCCTGTACTAATGTAGGGAGTTTAGAATGGGGTTTTGTAGTGTCTTTTTTTCTTTCAAATTATTCTTTCTGTTTGTCTTGCTTATTTTTTTTACTTGTTACCTTGTTTTTTCTTTTGATTTAATTGTTTCTAAGTTTTATCTTCTAAATCGATTTCTCAAGGTATTTTTGTTTTTTGTTACCTTTCTCTTGTATACTTGTCTCTTATCTAGTTATACTCTCATCTTGGACTTACCTGGGAAACCCTTTGTTACTTTACAATCTTAAATGTTCACGGCAGCCACCACCACCCAGACTTTTCTAACAGAATATACTGTATAACATAACATTAACCTCCTAACCAAGTGGTGGTAGCATGACACTTGGGTGGTAACAGCGTGGCGAGGGCTAGGCTCGCTTCTTACATGATCAGTCGGGCGTCTCTTTTCACCCACGCAGGTGTACGCCAAGAGCGTATGTAGGCCCGAGGGAGCCAGAGAAATGCACGGCCCATTTTTTTAGTTTAACAAATTTATTGACAAAGCTTGGAGTACAGTTTGCCTATTCTGAGTAATTCAGTCAGGTCTTGACACTGAGGGTGGTATCACTTCTCACTGCCACGCAGGACAGAAGTTCAAACACAAAGAAATGCATCATATTCATTAGCAGTATATTTAGGCCAGAGTAATGTGGGTGATGTCACTGTTCGCTGCTATGCAAGACAGTGGTTCATATACATTGGACGTCATATTCTAATTGAAGATTAATCGGTGTGGGCTAACAAATTTGGGATAAACAGCAAGAATGTCCCCAAGCACCCCCGATTCAATGTTGTAATTACAAAGTTCATGATGCAATAAGCCAGGTGGCCTGAAGTCTTTGACAGTGTCACATTCAATAATATAGTGTTCAAGTGTATGCTTTAAAGCAGGGGTTCTCAACCAGGGGGGAATTTCCCCCCTCAGGTTTTCAGGGGGGGGGGGGGGAAACTGATACTAATATGGAAAAAAATAAAGGATTTTCAGTATTATATGCATATTATTTGGAATGCACTTTTTGAGGCAGACAATCTTGGAAAGGAGGGGGGAATGGCATTCTGACATATGGTGAAAGGGGTGCAAGGGGTAAACAAGGTTGAGAACCACTGCTTTAAAGGTTTATCACAAAGTTTACATGCTGAGTGTTCCGGTATGAGTACAGCCTTACTAACTTGCCAGATGCGTCTGTATCCTAGCCTAATTCTGGCCGCGACTACATCACATTGTCTGGTTCTGTCCTTATGCTGGCCATACCGGTACCTCTCGTCACAAAATTTGTCATATTTACTAATGCTACAACTGTGTGGTCTCTCTGCATTTCTCAGTTCTTCTAGATCAGAGTTCTTCATTCTGACTTGAATGTTTTTAGGTACAGCATTGGACAGGCCAAGGTCACGGTCAACATTTCCTTTCTTACATGCCTCATTGGCCAGTCTATCAGCACGGTCATGATACCTGATTCCAACATGGGACGTAATCCACACAACTTCGATACGAGTGTTGTTCTCTTTGGCAGTTATCACATTTCTTTTAATATCACATACAACTTTAGACGTAGAACCTGACGGGCTGTTCATTGATTTCAAAGCACTTTGAGAGTCACAGAATATCACCCCACCTCCATTTTCTTTAAGGTAGTCTGTAGCTAAGTAGATTCCAGTTAGTTCAGTTTGTGTTGTGCTGGACCAGTTGTTCAGCCTTTAATTATTTGACACTATCATCTCTTTTTCTTTATATGCTACAATTGCACAGCCTCTGTTCTACCTATGTTTGTCTGTACAGAACCATCAGTAAAAGTATAGCATTCATTTGATTTAATACTCTCTATGTGTCTGTTAATAGTTTCTAGTGTGACACATCTCATCACATCGGTGTTTAACATTTGCTTACTACCAACAAGAGTGTAATTAATAGGAACTGATATATCCAACCAAGAAGGAATGGCATTAATAGGTTCGTCTGGGGTGATTGGGACATTCAGTTTCAAGAGATCTGCAACACTTTTATGAAGCGACGCCCCAAAGAGAGTCTTTTGTGGAAGGTTAGCGAGATAGTCGGGATTACTTAGATAGAACATCAACTCAGTTTGAGCTGTACTTTGGGGACCATTGTTCTTCAAAACTTTGACACAAAACATGGTATTAAGTAGAGTTATCCTCTCAGATAGGGAGGGCAGCCCGAGGTCTTTCCTCATGTTTACAATTCTGGTTGATTTTGGGCAACCTAGGATGATGCACATGACTTCGTTTTGCACTACCTCAAGGCTGTTGAGTTGTTTAGGTGGAATAGTCACAAGATGGAGAGCATGACAGACAACTACAGAACGAATGAAGTGAAGATAGAAAGTACGAGCATAGGTGATGTTACTTCCATAGCCCTTGTCAGCAATGGTTCTGAGGGGTTTAATGTGTTGCATTAGTTTGGCACGAAGGTTGCCGACAAAGTTTGCATCATTCACATTAATTCCGAGATATTTATAAGAGCTACACAGTTCCAAGGTCATGCTGTTAATGTTAAAATCAAGAGGCAGAGGGTGAGCAGGACGAGGATTGAGGACCCTCGTCTTGTCAACAGATATTATGAGACCACATTCCACAGTCCTCTGAGCAAATACATCCAGCAAGGCTTGGAGCCTGAGCTTGGTCTGTGTCATAATGCAGATATCATCAGCATAGCATATTACAGCCTCGTTTGGCTGAACTAGAATGTCAGCAATAAGCTTGTGCATCAGTATATTAAAGAGCATAGGACTTAACACTCCTCTCCCTGAGGCATGCCAAGCTCAAATGCTTTCATTCTGGTACTTTTGACTCCCCTAAATAGAACACTGGCATACCAGTTGGATAGATGACCCTATAATGAGACAAATCTCACATGAAGAGGTAAGCTAGGAGGTTATAGTAGTAGAGTCGTATAGTGAGAGGAAATGGTAGCGTGTCTCGAGGGTGTGATGCTAACACTGTATATTAACACAGGCTCAGTACAAGTGTAGTATATAGAACACCAATGCGTGTTACAGCTTTATTTTACTAGTTCAATAGAGGGAGTTAATGGGGGGGGGGGGGTTCGAACACAATTTATGATAGACTATGGTATTCTTGTATAACCTAACCTCACAATTGGAATGGGCACTTCACTAAGTCGATCGTTGGGGAGGTTCGAGATCACTGCACTTTTACCGTCTGCACAACCAGCACTTACTGTTACACATTGAGTTGACAGCACTCTGTCGATGGACCCAGCTGAGACCTCCTTACACTTAGTGGCGGACTTCTCTCGAGCGGGACTGGGGACGTTGTTGCTGGCACTTCTTGGTTACAAGACTCTCTCGTGAGGCCCACTACAGGTCCTATATATTAGGAGAGGAGCAGGCAGATGACCCCTAATGCTAACTGGGTGGTGGCGAGGGGTACCCTTACATTTGACCTCGCTAATGTAAGGTCAGGTCTGGACTTCTTCGGAGCTATAAGTTGTTGTATATATTAGAGGAATCTTCTGCTGACTGCGTGCCTGTTAACATAGTTGGTGGGGCCGTGTGACCGTGATTTGGCCCCTTGAGCTGGGCTGCGAGGGGTCCCCTTTACATTTGACCTCGCTAACGTAAGGTCAGGTCTGGACGTCTTCTGCGATGTAGGTTGTTGTGTATATTGGGAGAGAGTCGGCAGGTGGCCTCTTCTGCTGACTGGGTGTTTCTTATATATTTGTTGGGGCCGTGTGACATGGGAGGGATGCTGGTTGATTTGTGGCTCCTTGAGTGGCTGCAAGGGGTACCCTTACATTTGACCTCCTTAATGTCGGGTCAGATCTGGACTGAGATGTAAGCTGTGGTCTGACAACCCATCACTACAACCCTTATCCTTGTCTGGAGGTTACCTTGGATGCCAAAATTATCTAGTTGCTCAAGTATAATATGTCTATTAGCTACATCAAAGGCTGATTTAAGGTCTGTGAAGGCTGTTTGTGTCTTATCTTTTGAGTGAACAAGATAGTCTACAAAGCATGTCTGTGTGCTACGCCCGGGCATGAACCCATACAGATTAGGGGCCAGTTTGTCTTTGACTTGAAACATGAGACGGTTGAGAATAACTCTTTCAAGGACTTTACACATACAGGATGTGAGTGAAATTGGCCTTAAGTTTGGAGAGTTAGCTTTAGGGATTGGTACTATGTTTCCATGAGTCCATGTCTTAGGCAGAATACCCTGTGTGAGGCTCATTTGATACAGGTCAAGCAGTGGATGGTTAGGGATCTCATTTAACAATCTCAGGGTGTTATAGGTTATGCCATCCTCACCAGGGGAGAATGATTCACCTTTTATAAGTGCTGTTGTTAGTTTGTGGTGCGTTATAGGAAACTGGTCGGTAAGGTCTGGTGTGGAACAAGCTATTTCAATATTGAAACCCCTATTAATGTGTGGGACCTCTTACCACAGGTAGAGTAACTAACCTCTATAGTGGAGCCCCTGTATGTCACCACCTACTTATACATAATAATTTAGATATAATTCTTGTACGCTACCGACACTTTGGTGGGTGCTAAATCCCACTGCCCTCAACTCGCATCAATATCTCCATATCACACGTCATAGCGTGTCCAGCGAGACACGAGTACCACTGCATTAGTGTCTGACCGCATGGTCTCGTGACTTAACTTGTCGCCCCCTGGGGTATAATAAATTAATTAAATAATGTGCAACTAAGGGCTTAATGTATTTTTTTACTTTCCGGCCGCTTGGTTACGCCACCGTCGCGGGAGGATAAATATTTTACACTGAGTAAGCTGTCCTATAGTCTCAGAATCCCGGTTCTGTCTTGAATGAGTTCACACTAAAAAAAATTAAAGTAAAGCGAATACCTTTCCTAATTTTTTTCACCTGAAGAATAAACTGTTTCTGTATTAAATAGCGCATTACTACGACTATACAGTAATTTCTTAATTGGCAGTAATTTCTCAATTGGACTGTAGGCTCCCAGTTATAGCGAAGTCTATATCACCATTATAACTTGCCACGGTGCTGAAGCAGCGACTCTGCAGTGTATCAGAGACGTTGTGGGGAACAGGTTGTTTGGTTCACACTCAGGATGGGATGGAGAAAGGAAACTCACAATGTGCTCTCTGTATACATGTTGTATTGGATGTACAATGCAGCTTGGTGCTGGGAAGTGGCAGCGTGGTTACAAGCGTGATGTAGAGAGAGCTGGTTGGTGAGGGTGCTCAGAGGAGGACAGCTTGTGGGTCGCCATGCTCGCCGGCGGGAGCGAGGGCCGCCAGGCAGCGACGGAGGAGGTGGTGTAGCTTGCTGCGGTTGTAGCTAGAAGAAGAGAGAGGGCACCACGAGGTCAGGTCTTAAATAGCGGGGGTAGGCGTGGCTTAGTAGTTGACCTCCGTGATGTATGGCGGCGCTGGTTGACCCAGACCACTAGGCATACACTGGGGAATTCGCGGGGCCGGCTACTCAGCGACAAACAGCGTTTGTAGGGGAGAAATCCACTACAATACTCCCTCCTTCCCTCCAGGCGGTGTAGGAGACTTGTTGTCTGCAGGGTTGCATGGCACATGTGAGGCAGAACGGGCGGTGCATGCCACATGTGAGCCATAACAGCGAGGGCGTGGATGAGCCGGCCGCTAGAGGAGACAACTGTCTAGATACACAATATCTGTGGGAGTAGAGGGGGAGAAAAAGGGTGTGTGGAGGCGATGAATGTTGTGCTTCCCTCACGGCAGGTACAGAGTCGTCAGATGCGCCTGCTGGGGTGTGTGGGCCTGGGTCAGGAGCAGGGGCTGCGTTAGCAGGAGCGGATGAGGGCTCGTGACAGCAGCTGGGTCCACGACAGCAGCAGGGTGCAGGACATTAGCAGGGAGTACCTGAGGGAGAAAAGAGGGGTGCGTGAGTCTGCACTCAGACGCATGGGCCGCGTCGGGAGCAGGGGCTGCATCAGGAGGAGCGGCAAGGGGTACTGCTGGGCCGGGGGCGGCGTCTGAGGCAGGACGGGTGTGCTGAGGTCGGTAGGACGTGGTGCTTGGGGCAGGAAGAGGAGCTGGTGTTTGCTTAGAGAAGCAGTGCTGCTCTAGGGTGTCTAACCTGCGGTTTAGAGACAGTAGCTGTAGAGCAGATGAGAGCTGCTTCTGGATGGATAAGCCAGTCTTCCATGTTGCTGTTTGTTATATTCATTAATGATCTTGATTTAAACATAACTAGTAGGATTAGTAAATTTGCAGATGATACCAAAATGGGGAGAGTGATAAATTCAGACAGTGACTTTGAACACCTTCAAAGAGATCTAGATACCTTACATGAGTGGTCAGTAGACTGACAAATGAATTTTAATACTGATAAATGCAAGGTACTATAGATAGGGAAGACGAATACAAATGTTAAGTATAAATAGGTAACACGGAAATAGAAAACTCAGTTTGTGAAAAAGATCTAGGTGTATTTGTTAGCAACGACTTGAAACCTAGAAAACAATGTATTAGCGTTCGCAACAAGGCAAACCGGATTCTAGGGTTCATATCTAGGTCTGTGAGTAACAGAACTGCTGACGTTATCTTGAAACTTTACCTAGCATTAGTGAGGCCACACATGGATTATGCGGTTCAGTTCTGGTGTCCTTATTATAGAATGGACATAGATTCTTTGGAGAGAGTACAAAGAAGAATGACAAAAATGATCCATAATATTAGAAACCTTACATATGAAGAAAGACTGAAAAGCTTAGGCTTGCATTCATTAGAGAGGCGTAGAGTTAGGGGAGATATGATAGAGGTGTACAAGTGGGATTAACAAGGGTAAAATGGAAGATGTTCTGAAGCTCAGTAATAACGAAATAACTAGAACAAATGGCTTTAAATTAGATAAATTCCGATTCAGAAAGGATATAGGCAAGCACTGGTTTGGTAATAGTTGTGGATATGTGGAATAGGCTACCGAGTGCTATAGTAGGATCGGGGACGCTAGGGAGCTTCAAGACGAAGTTGGATAGGCACATGGAAGTGCTGGGATGGGTGTGAAAGGGATCTGCCCTGTATGGGCCAGTCGGCCTCCTGCAGTATCCCACTTTCTAATGTTCTTATGTTCTAAGACTGGGAGCGTGATCTGTTTCTCCTCCATTCTGTGTGAGTGCGTCACTCCGGGGTCACCATTTGTGGGGTATGGTAGTTTGTTCGGACTCCGGATGGGATGGAGAAAGGAAACTCACAATGTGCTCTCTGTATACATGTTGTATTGGATGTACAGTGCAGCTTGGTGCTGGGAAGTGGCAGCGTGGTTACAAGCGTGATGTAGAGAGAGCTGGTTGGTGAGGGTGCTCAGAGGAGGACAGCTTGTGGGTCGCCATGCTCGCCGGCGGGAGCGAGGGCCGCCAGGCAGCGGCGGAGGAGGTGGTGTAGCTTGCTGGTTGGTGTAGGTAGAAGAAGAGAGAGGGCACCACGAGGTCAGGTCTTAAATAGCGGGGGTAGGCGTGGCTTAGTAGTTGACCTCCGTGATGTATGGCGGCGCTGGTTGACCCAGACCACAAGGCATACACTGGGGAATTCGCGGGGTCGGCTACTCAGCGACAAACAGCGTTTGTAGGGGAGAAATCCACTACAACGTAAACGACCGCCCTAGTGGCTAACGAGGATAAAGAAAGGTAATAACCAGTGGCGGACTGGCCCACCGGGATATCGGGAAATTTCCCGGTGGGCCCCAAAGTGATGGTCCATCACTTTGGAAATAACTACGTTTTGGACCCTTTTGAGTGGGCCCTTTTACAAGTTTTCCCGGTAAAGTTTTTGACCCAGTCCGCCACCATTATTTTTTTTCAGCCTATTTCTCGGCTTTGTTTTATCAAATTAACTTTAGACAATATACTTTCAACTGCTGTGAATAATGCAGTGTTTAGATAAATTTCCCCTTTACATACTGTATGTTGAGGAGTAAATTGTACCAGCTGAAGTTTGATTGCCTTACTAATCTTGCTACACGCTTAAAGACCTTCATTGCGTAAGCGCACTAATAACATTATAACAATGACGACCAACATGTACCAAATTTGTTCAAAATGTACCGAAAATTTATAAAATTTACCAAAATGCTACAAAAGAACTTATGTAGCGCACGTGGTAATGTTGGATGAATACCACGAATAAGACTGCTTTAACCTCTTTCTTTTTATCATACATATATCATAAGTATTTCATTATTTTCCAGGTTTTATATAAATTAAAAGATGAGAGTATTGAGTAGTCTTTCTTGGGCAAGGTATACTTCAGTTGGCTCGTGTCTCCAGAGAAAGGTTGATAGGCAGGTTAAGTTGTTCGTAGACTTGGGTTAACATCAATGACTGGAGACCTTCTCGTAAACAAACCATCACTGACCATGATCTCCACAACTCCACTCTTACTACAGTGTCTGAGGCTCAACGCCCGAGGTTTCCAGACATGTTCATTGGCATCCAGCTACAAGAGCGCCATAAGTATCAGCAAGATCTATCCTGATAGTGACCTCGACATAACAAAAGTACAAACGGTTGGCAAATATTTTTCATAATGTATATTTTCCCTTGACCGGCTAAGTTCATACAAACGCTATTTTACCGTGAGTGCGCTCTGAATAGCTAACTATTTTCTCTTTAATATGACGGAAGCTCCGTTCCCCGGCTTGGATGTTAGGCAAGGTTAGGTAGATTTCTTTGGTTGGTTAGGTTATGTTCCCTTAGGTTCTAGTAAATGTTGCCTTTTTTGTCATGATAAGATAATTTGTGGAAAAAATGGGTAATTGGTTACGACTGATTTTTCACAGAAAAAGAATTTAAAACAGTGCAATTTCACTGTTTTATAATGGACACTCGTACTTATGGCAAATGTTTTAAAAAGTGGTTTTCTAAGTTAAACATAACCTAACCTTAGTTGATAAGAAAAACAACCGGCAGAAGCATTGTTAGAAGACCTAACCTAACCAAAGAAACATACCTCACCTGGTAAAATTGCAGATTACAGCAACCAAAGAATCTGATAAATTTGTTTACCTAACCTAATGTAATACACGAAATTGATTATAGAAAAATTGTTCAACTGATTGAGTGTCGTGAATTTCCGGAATTCTGTGGTTGCTGTTTACTGCAATATTACCCCCTAACCTTACCTAACTTCCTAGCTGTGAGGCTCAACCCTCCGGACCCCCGACATATTAAGCAGAAAAAACTTCGTATTACATGATGTAATTTGACGTTTTTTGTGAACGTTAGAGCAACTGCCCGACCTGTGTGCCTAATAAACATGCACTGGCGACTGGCGTTGATCAGAGATGATTGACTCTGTACCGCCAAAGTAGGCAGGGCTTAGTCGCCTAATTATATTTCAAACGAAGTAATTTCCACAAATTATTATTATATCAGAGCTCACTGATGAAAATATAGTAAGAATATAAACATCAAACAAATAACTCGTCAGCTGTGAAGTCCTCTAATATTTGCCCAAAAATTAACAAAATTGAACCACTCCTTCTGGTGGTAGCAGTGTTCTCAGATTTTACCGTATTTTTAACCTTTTAACAAGTTAGGTAAGGTTTTTAAAGGCTTGTTTGGCGTTCTTTTTAGTATTTTGCTCCACATTTTCCCTCAACTGCCCACTTTGAACAACCAATATTGTTGGTAATTGGGGAGGTCTTATCAGGTAAATTACTAAAAGAAATATACATTTCCGCCGGAAACGTAATAGAATAGTGTTTTCTCCCTTTATAAATAGAAATATAAAATTCCATATTTGATGTAAAATGAATTTTTACCTCAAATTTTTTAGTAGATTCCATACACAACAGAACTATGGTTCGGTATGTTTATAGCTACACAACAATCAACTCGTGGCGAAATAAATGCTACATGCTGCCAATCAGAGCGCAGTCATGTTAGAATAGCATTAGTAGGAACTTAGCCAGTCACGGCAAAATATCCACTGCCAATATTTTTAGTACAGAGGACCACACTGTGTGGACATGGATTGCTCCACACCCAGAGTGTGGTCTTACACTCACCCACTGTAAAGTATAATACTCCTTTGTTACAGGAAATAGTATTGTTGGAATACCCACCTGACAAAGGCTACGCAAAATCTAGCTTGGTAAACACCATTCTCTCATCATTTACAACAACTTTTTAGTAACATTTCCTATTGCAAATCAATAATAATGAACTTCATAAAATTATCTCAAAATTTTCTGTGATTCTAGTGATATTGCCTATCGTTTCTATGGAAAATCACTCGTTAGGCTAAGGTTAAGTTTGGTTAGGCTAAGGTTAGGTTTGGTTAGGCTAAGGTTAGGTTTGGTTAGGCTAAGGTTAGGTTTGGTTAGGCTTGTTTCTTTTTCTAGGATTCAACAACGTGATTTTTTATGTGATTAATTATTTTTCCCTCCATTTCTAATGCAAATCACTCAATCCACCCTCCCCCCCCCCCCCAAAAAAAAAACTGCTTCCTCATGGGCCCCTAGGATCGTGGGGGTAGGGGGAACTCGAAAAAGGGATATTTCCAACGGAAATTAAGCTCAAATTCGTTCGAATCACATGAAAAAACACCGGAAAAAGTCATTGCCGAAATATATATCAAAGTCGGGTGGATCTTCCAAATTTACCCAGGAAATTACTATTTTTCCACAAACATGGGCTTGTGGGGAGCCTAAATCATTCCAGTGTTTGTGAGATAATTATCTGGGAGGTGAGTACAATGACTAGATTAGGTTAGGTTCTTTTAGTTATGTTTTTAATTCTGCATTTGGTAAAGATAAGTGGGCGACATCAAGTGAATAGGTCACATCATGTGTCCCCCTCACTTGCTGTCACCCACTCACTTGCTGTCGTCCACTCACTTCATGTAGGCCACTGATAGGCCTAAGATAACATTTGGATAATGGCAAGAAATAAAATGTCCAGTGTTCAAGAATCTCCGGTTTCCTGAGATTCGAATTCAAGGGTCTGTACCTTTGCTAAATACAAGTCAACAAAAATTCGGTCAATTTATAATAGTACAGTAGCCTGTTTTTTATTTTCCATAAATAAAATAAATTTTTCCTATAGTTCTTGTGGTGTTTCGAACAAATCTGACCTTCGTTTCTGGTGCTCACTGCCCTAACCTAACGTAAGAGAAACCTGGCTGCTATCCAGGAGGCAGCAGGCAGCTACCAAACATGGAGGTACTACCATTTGGGAAGATAATGGAAGCATAATGTGTTGTCTAATGGTAGACCCTACTGCCATATGGCATCATAAAAATTGTGACCAAGTCCCAGGCTGCTGATCTGACTTTTTGCCTCATTTACACACAATTGCAGGGTCTCAATTGTTTCTCTTACTTTGACAACACAACATACATATATTGTTTCTCACTTTTGATCTTTTTTTTTTTCATTTATGTATGTCTTTATTATTATTATTATTATTATTATCATCATTATTATTTCATTATTTTATTTTTTTATAAATTGTATTTATCGTGAATTATTATTATTATTATTATTATTATTATTATTATTATTATTATTATTACTACTACTGTATTATTACAGTACTACTAAAGTAGAACATTGATATAACGCAATATACGATATACGTTCCAAGAGATGTCGCTTTAAACCGAATTCACGCTAAATCGAAGTGTTGTTTCAATGGAATAATTTAGTTTGGTACTTGAGAGTAACACAAAATACTAAAAAGACTGAGAGTCTACCCAGATGCACCTCATCCCATCTAGAAAAAACAAAACATTTTTTTTTGTAGTACCCTGTATTATGTTAAAACACTCATATATCAACACAGCTAAAATTATGGGACGTGAAATTGTCTGTTTACTAGCGATCAACTGATGGGAAGAGGGGGGAGGGTGGTGAGGTGACCTAGTAGAATATAATTTACATTGCTGTAATTCTTATAAGATAGTGATTAATTTGAATATAATGCTATAGTTTTCACTAGACCAAGATTCTAATTATCATTTAGTACATCATTTTGAGTACATGTACAGCACAGCTTTGCCGTTAGGACAGTGTAGCGTGCCCAGAGAAACATTATCCACGAATTTTAAATATGATGCACCAAATTAACTCGCACAAAATAGGAAAGATTCTCTTTAAATTAAAACATTGTCCTTAATTATGGGTGTCTCTTTAAATCGATGTTCTACTGTACTACTACTACTACTACTACATTTTTGCCCCCCAGGCCCTGATGTGGGTCAGTGACCTGTGCCTGGGTGGGCTAATGCCCATAAAAAAAAAAAAAAAAAAAAAACTTAAATTTACCCGAAAAATCAGTAGTGGACACTTGTTTTTGATACAGTTGTAAGATTTTAAGCTGAATTATTTTTTGGTAATCACATGTACTGTACTACAGTATATTTGAGGTGCAGTCGCTTGCACTTATACCTGGTACAGTGGCTGGCACATTTTGTGAGGTGTGGCCCTAAGGAATGATGTTAGATAATCATTCCACCCACATAGTTGCCACATCTCACCAGGTATATTGCAAGTGCAGATGACTGTACATATCAGTGGACAGTTAGTTCGTTACTACTTTAAATGTGAAAATTGAATTTTTGCCCTAAGGGATGACTATGATAGGCACATAGGCTTCTGTTTAATGTAACCTAACTGTAACATTAGACCCAGTCATAATTATCCCCAATGTTAAAGGTTAATTTAGGTTTGGCCCCCAGATAAATATGATTCTTACATTGATGATATGAACCATCCTGAGTTATTGATATGATTTAGAGTAAGGCCATAATTTTGATCAGACTCCAATACCAACATTTGGCCTCGTAAGCTTGCAACCATTGTCAAGAGCATAAGGAAATTTTGCCAAAAACTGTTTGTAGCATTAAAGGCTCACTGTGGTCAAATGTTCTGTAGTAACCAGTGTTCAGATTTAAAAAGATAAAAAGAGAGAACTTATTTTGAATATGTATTAATGGGGTTTCTGTACTCCCCTGAACTTTTATTTTGCCACAAATCATCCATCATGTCTTCAAGATTTCTTCCTGGCTAGAGACATAAAGGTGAAGCTTCAACAAACTCAATTAAAAGATGAGTAGGGAAGAATTGTCGGATTACTGAGCCAAGACTGGTGATGGCAGAGTCCTGTACTGTACAGTATTCAGGCATTTTGTTTAATGTGCATCAAGTTATCAACAGTTCTACACTCGGCAGTCTGCTGTATAAAGAAAACTTATGAATGTGTTTGAAAATGGACTTGTATGAGAGACTAAACTGTACAAACTTACACAGTAATCCCTTATTTTTCATATTGATCCCATTTTACTACAGTTCCTAGTATCAAGAGTGTTCTGTACAGTACTGTTTCTATTTAGGAGATAGCTGTAGGTGCTGTAATAGAGAAATACTGTAATTGGCAAATTATATATATTGTACTGTATTGTAAGTTGTAGTAAAATGAAGTGCACTATCAAAAGTACTAGTAATGCAAAATCACAATGTAAATTTCACATTAACTGTGTACACTATAATAAGAAAAAGATATTTTCTAGGGGATCAATTCTGTATACAGTATAAATTGTAGCTCGTACATTACAGAGTATAATTTTACTCGGTGGGATTAAAATATAATTTGTGGAGACTTTGTTTTGTTTATTAATGACACATGTTATGACTCATTATTTTTCCACAGCCACCCAAGACTGAAGGCCTCAATTTTTCTGGATATGTGCCCATGGGTAAGTCATTCATTTTGTGAGTTCAGTTCAGTACATGTATGTTGAATTTGAGAAGCTGCTTCTGCATATTTCAGTTTTGAAAATATGAAAACCCATGTACACTTATATACAGTTCGTCCCCGAGTTATGTACATCCGACTTACGTACAAACGGCCGATACGTACATCGTTTCTGAAGTCTTTAATTGCAAAAATATTGTCTTAAAAGGGCGAGCAATTTTTAAATTTGGCGGGCGAGCCAGCCGCACCGCGCCGCCACTATCACTGACCATGCAGACGACACGCTAGACGCACCAAAACAACAAGTGTGGTCATTGTGCATACAGTACTTCTCCTGTGAATTTCTGCCCTATTTTGTACACTTTACTCTGTGTGCAATGACTGGTGTAAAGCGTAAGAGTGGTGAAGCCAGTGGGAGTGCTACGAAACGTCAAGCATGTTTGCATTTGATAAGTTGTATTAATTACCACCAGATAACATTATAGGGTTGGGGGATTTTCGAGTTACGTACATTTCGAGTTAAGTACAACCTTTTGGTCCCCATTATGTACGTAACTTGGGGACTTACTGTACTGTACTGTGGTATAGGTATAGATTGAGCCAGTTATGAGCATTTTCTGGTGTCCTGGGTCATCCATGTTACCCCAGGCCTACCAGGAAGCTACTCAAGCTTTGCTTTAAGAACAACATATGAACATTAGAATGGAGAAAACTTCAGTGGGCCTATTGGCCCATGCTCGGAAGTCCCATTTACACCCAACCCCTGTCGCTCATGTATCCATCCAACCTACGTGTGAAGCTATCCAGTGTATCCACAACTCTGTTTCCAAACCAATGTTTACGTATCTCACACCTAAATCTAAATTTGCCTAATTTAAAACCATTACTACAAGTTTGCTCTTGGTTGGATAGTTTGTGTACCTTTGTTCAGCCCTGACTTCCATTTATACACCTCGATCATATCGCCCCTCACTCTACGTCTCTCAAGGGAGTGCAAATTAAGATGCTTTAACCTGTCTCTTTACTCAAGGTTCCTAATGTTTTATTTGTTTTATTTCTTAAATAACAAAATATGGAAAACGTTGTTGTGTACATAATTAAAAAACAAAACATACAGTATTAAGTACTTTACTGTACTCTGCAGAACTTAATACTGTTTTTGGAAGTGACTAGCACACACATGTAATTTTTTCTGCAACACCCAGTTCAACTTGGCCATTCTCCAGCTCCTGGTCTGAGGGTTGGAGAACTCCTGTACATTTGGATTTCTTCCAGTTAAGCTTGATGTATGACGGGGGTCATATGAAACACTTTACTAACTGATTTATAAACTATTTGATATTAATGATTTATTATTATTTACCCAAAGATTAATAAACTGTGATTTTATTGTAATCTGTAAGATTTCCGCCATGTTTTTTATTATGGTTTAATGTTGTGTATGTGCACAAGTTGCATGTGTGATAGTTTCAGAGGTGGAGCATATCTGACAGTAGTGTGGAGATGAAATGCACAAGTGTGACAGCCCCTTAAAAGTGAGTTATTGTTTTGTTTTTAAACAATTCAGAAGCTTCTAGTGACGAAGTGAAGGTCACATTGCACTAAAATCTAATGCAGGGGTGGGCCAACCTTTTACATACCATGCGTCAATTTGTTCACACACGAGTTCAGATGCGCCACACAACTCTTGTACTCCGTCTACTTCTTGTAAAAATATGTTTATAGACATAATTAGCATTTTTACATGATAGAATTATTAAATATAAAAACAATATCTGATAAAGCAGATAAACATTACTTACCTTTAATGAGACTTTTGAGTCTGTTTTGATTTCGCCAGTCTTTCAATGTTTGGAGTTAAATTTGTGACTGAGAGCAGCAGAGAATTTTTCAAATTTGAATCAGTCAGTCGCGGCCTCGTTATGCTTTTAATCAATTTCATGGATGAAAATACTTGTTCACATCTATATGTCGTTCCGAAACGACATATATAACTCTGGGCAAATTTTCTTAGTTCTGGGAAATTTTCACAGGGTAATGATCGCCAGAAATTAATCATGTCATAAGCATTTGGGACTGAGGAAAGCTCATCAAATTTCATTTTCAATAATGAATTTGTTTTCAAGTCAATAAGTTCCATTTGTATGTCACTAGGCATCTTCATTATTATTTGTTCACTAAGTGAAAATGGGTTTATAAATGCGAGTATGCAGTCTTCTTCTTTAGCAAAATCATGAAAACGACTTTCAAATGACTCTTGCAATAACTTGATTTTTTCAGTACAGTAGTACCCCGCTTAACGCGGTCAATAAAACCCACAGGGTACCGTGTTAAGTGAAAACCACGCTAAGTGAACAACAGAACATATGGGATTAATTCCAATAGAAACTGGCCCATCCCCAAACTCCACTTTTTCCGACACAATACCTACAGTATGTTCTAGTAAAAATAACATCTTAATTTTATGATGGTACATGCACACAATTAATACTTAAGAGAAATAGAGAAATACAGTCGCCAAGTTAATGTCCATTCAAATAATGGACTCAACTCCCTCCTCCTCTTCTCACACTACACTGCTGGCTCTTCCCTCTCTGAGAAATTTTTGGGGGAAAACCACTAAATTTTAATAAATAATACCTCAAACTAAAGTTAGGATAATACAATTGACATTGCTGGACTCCTTGTAAGACCAGGAATATTTTGAATATAAATGTCATATATTTTGCACAAAAGATAACATATTTACTCACAGTAAACATTACATCTAAAATTTGTATGTCTAATGCAAAATCTATGATGTTTATATTCAAAATGATCACCAAATTGTAAGAATTCCAGCAATGTAAATTATATTCTGGCCGGGTAATTTGTATGAATTTTATGAGCTTAAACAAATATCTTCAGTTAATAAAAAAAAAATATTCTTCACGACACTATCTGTCAATCAAAGTACCCCACCTTGCCTCCCCCCTCTTCCAACCGCGCGCGGTCAGTCCCAACCCTCCCCCCTCCCCCCACCAATCCTCCCTTCAAGAGATGTTGGGTGAAAAAACTAAATTTTATCATTTAGTATTAAATAATACCTCAGATTAAAGTTAGGATAATATAATTGACATTGCTGGATTCCTTGAAAGACCAGGAATATTTTGAATATAAATGTCATATATTTTGCACAAAAGATAACATATTTACTCAGAGTAAACATTACATCTAAAATTTGTATGTCTAATGCAAAATCTACGATGTTTATGTTCAAAATGATCATCAAATTATAAGAATTCCAGCAATGTAAATTATATTCGGACCGGGTAATTTGTATGAATTTTATGAGCTAAAACAAATATCTTCAGTTAATAAAAAAAAAATATATTCTTCACATGGTAACAGATGGTCGGTCGGTCTCCCTCCCTCCCTCCCTCCCTCCCTCCCCCCCCCACCAACAGTCCCTACCATATGTGTGGGAAAACCAGAATATTTACCTTTTTAGTAATAAATAATACCTCAAACTAAAATTAGGATAATATTATTGACATTGCTGGATTCCTTGTAAGCCCAGGAATATTTTGAATACCAATGTCATATATTTTGCACAAAAAATAACATATTTACTCAGAATAAACATTATATCTAAAAATTTGTATGTCTAATGCAAAATCTATGATGTTTATATTCAAAATGATCATCATATTGTAAGAATTCCAGCAATGTAAATTATATTCTGGCCGGGTAATTTGTATGAATTTTATGAGCTAAAACAGGCAGGGTGGCGGGTGGGGCGAATCTAAAAATAGCTCTCGAGCCGGACACTCACCGCGTATACATGGAAAAAACCCGCGTTAAGTGAAAGTTCGGCTCTGGCGAGGCACCGCGTATACGGTAAAACACGCTAAGCGAAACCGCTTTAAGCGGGGTAATACTGTATATTTTGTCAAATTGCCACTATCAGCAGCACATTCACTCTGGTCTTTTAAGTGCGGAAACTGGCTCAAATCCTCATTTTCTAACTGAGAGATGAACAGTTTTAACTTCATCTTGAATACATTGATGTCATTTACTGAGCTAGGAAACAATTTGTTCTTGCCCTGCAGTTTCAAATTTAGATCATTGAGATGTCTGGTAACATCAACTAAAAATGCCAAATCAAATAGCCAGTTTTTATCACATAAAAGGGCTCTTTCCTCAGGTAGCTCATTTTTCTCTTCTAGAAAATTATGAACAGTATTTTTCAGTTTCCAAAACCTACTCAGAACCTGTCCTCTAGAAAACCAGCGCACCTCACAATGAAGGACAAGGTCGCCATATTCCAAATCAAACATTTCACAATATTCTCTGAATTCTCGTCTGTTTAATGCTCTTGCTCTAATTTTATTCACACATTTTGCAACCGGTAACATAACATGCTGCAAATTTAAAGTTTTCCACACAGTGATTCTTGGTGTATAATGCAGTGATATTTTAGTAGAAGACGATTTAAAAAGTTTTTAAGCGAAGTTGTAGTCCCGGCGACTTTACCTATCATTGACGGCGCTCTGTCAGTACACACAGTGATGAGTTTACTAGAATCTAATTGTGGATTTTCTAGGCATGATTTTGCTTTGTCAAATATGTCTGATCCTCTTGTTTTTCTATGAAGCGACTCAAGACTGACAAGTTCTTCAAAGACATTAAAATGATCATCAATGTCTCTTATAAAAATGCTTAACTGGGCTACATCACATATCAGTTGATTTGTCCAAAGCTAAAGAAAAAGAGTACAAGAATGGACAAGGTCTTTCTGTTACTGAGATACATCATGAGAGAGTTCCTCGGTACGTCTCGTAACTGTCTGCTTTGATAGAGCAATTTCGTCTGCTTTCCTTTCAATACTTTTATCACCAAGACGTCTTGCAAATATTTGGAGACAAGGCTTAACAATTTCTTCTCCATCAGAGAAAGACTTCCTTTTTTCGCCAATGCTAAAACAATTTCATAGGACGCTTCTGTCATCGACAAACTTTCACAACTTTTTTTAAAAAATACATTTTGTGTTCTTCTGAATTCTTCCTTTTTCTTGGTCACATATTCTTTCCGTAACTCAGACCCAAGCACGAGCTTCAGTTTTCCTTCGATTTCAGTCTGATGCTGTGTTTTATAGTGTCTATTAAGATCATGTCTTCTATTCTGTGAAAGAGTGTTTTCACAAACAATGCACAACGGTTTTCCTGACGGACCCGCTATAAATAAAAAACTCATTTTCCCACTGTTCATTGAATTCACGCTTATCACTTTCTGCTTTTCTTTTGCACTGTGAAGGGTAACTGGAATGTAGCAACAAGGCTTAATTTTTTAAAAGTACAAAACTGCAAATGTTCACAAAGGACAAACAAAGCACAGCGTCGTACCGCACCGAGCGTCAGTTGTAAACTGGCAAGAACCTGTGACGCACTTCTGGGGCACACGCCTGGCACCTCACGGTCACACAAGTATTAAACGCGTATTGAACAGTTACGGGACGATTGCAGAACAAAAGTCCATCTTCCCTAGTTTGATTCATTAAGCATATTTTTTAACTGAAAACAGATTAATGTGAAAGAAGATAACATTCGCTAAAAAGGATGTGCACGAAATAATAAAATCGCTAAAAATCATGAGTAGGCTTACTGCCTTACTTTATTATTATCACAGGGATGCAATGTGCCACTTCTAATCATCCAATGCCTTGTATTGGTCAAATTAAACTAAAGATTTGAGATAAATTATGCCATATTCTGCCTGTCGCAAGGGCCAAGTGAGAACAAGCAACATCAGGCAAAATTTACCTTGATTCGTTGGTTTAAGTTGACCAATATCAACCCTCTGGTAATCCTGGCTATGGTTGGAAATATCACCCACTCGCAGCCTTTCGACACAGGGAACACTCCAGGCCCAAGTTACACCATTAGAGATGCATCTGCTAGCCCACTAGGGCTAGTGGGAAGAACTTGGGTGGTTGATAGGGCAGTGACTTCTAAGTGGGACCATGACCTCCAGCCAGGCCAGATGGTACCATGACTCCCAGCTAGATGGTACCATGACTCCCAGCCAGATGGTACAGTTGTGGAAATGTGTTCCTACATCCCCTGTGGTAACCGTCGTCTCCAAACAAACCTATCCACTAATCACGACCTTCATTACACCACCAATACCCAATCATTTATAAATAGTGACAACACTACTGTGACGTTGCTGTTTGGAGTCATGGGCTACCACGGGGGTGTAGGAACACATTTCCACAACTGTAGTACCATAAGGCTGTCTGATTATTGAAAATGTTTAAAAAGAAAAATAATGATACAAAAGGGTAAACCAACTTATGTTTATAAATAAATATTCCTTTTACAGATAAAGTTCAGGTGTTGTACTCCCGCAGCAGTGGACCGGGCGGACAGAATGTAAACAAAGTAAATACCAAAGTGGATCTACGATTTCATGTGGACACAGCTGATTGGCTGTCACAAGAATTGAAGGAACAAATTACTGAAAAGGTTAGAAATGTATATTTCAAATTACTCCTCCTGGTTCCTAAGCTCCCCCCCCCCCCTCCTAAACACACTAATGGTATAAAGTTTTTGTGAATGTCTAACACTGGAATCCTCTTAAGATATTGGAGTTAAATTCTGCGTCTCTGACACTTAGTAGCCTATTTGTGACCAGCCATGGAATGGATAACCCAGGAAGTGCAGTTCACTATATCCAGATTGCCCTTCACATTTAGGCTCGTGCATCTCTTGATCCAGCTGGTCTCGTCCATTCTCTCCACATGCCCAAACTCTCACAACCTGCCTCAGCACAAGACTTGGCCAATACTCTCAATATGCAACCATCCTCTTAGTTCTGAACATAGCCTCCTGTCTTTCAATGTCACAGTACACCTCACCATTCTCATTTCAGCATGCTCAAGCCTACTTATGTCATCCTCTTTAACTACCCATTTTTCACCGCCATCATTCAGAGTGCAGTAGGGTCGGGATATATCCCGAGATAAGATCCAACGATGTTCGCTATAGTATACTAAATCGCGATATATAATTACATGTAATCAATGGGGAAATTTGGGTTAGGTACTGGAGGCCAATAAAAGTGACTACCGTATATCTCTGCCTCCAAGGCGACGGGGTGTATAAGACGACCCCCAAAATTTCCATTTAAAAAGTAGGTTGTGAGCTCTATTTGCTGTATAAGACTACCTCAAATGTGACACTTACCATTGGGAGCTTACTGATCCAGTAGTCCTTTACCAACCATCCCACTGACCAGTGCTGTTTACACATCCTTGGTTATTTAAAATAAGGCCAATTCACTTCAAGTAATGGCATCAAATGTTACCGGCTGGTGTAGTGTAAACACTAGTGATGTCACATAAGCGTCTGTTATTTAACTGGAACTAATGTCGGTGTCCAGTAAAATTTTTCCATTTACTTGAAATGGATTTACCGATTTATTTGTTTTTTGTTTATTTATAATATACTGTACTGTAATATATTAAACACACTGCAAGTATTTTCTTTAATTTATAAACTTGCTTCGTGACAAAGGAAGGCGATACCCAGTAGGTGAAGGTTACCTGATACATTTAAGGATCAAACTCCGAATCAGATGACGTGACTTCGGCTTCTTCATTCTCATCCTAAATTTAGCATGACGAAAACTACCACTGTCGGTAATTTTAAGAATTATCGCAGTCATTTACTGAATATTCTTTGTAAAAAAATATATTTTGAATTAATTATTTATAGGAGATAAGTATTATGATCAGTAAATATACCGGGATGCATTACTGACCACTTTGAACACAAAGACGGGCTAAAAATAGCCCCATCTCCCCCTCGGCCAATGGGAAACGTCGTGGTAATTAAATTTTGTTTGCTTATTTTCATTGTTTGTCTAATTTATCATGTTGTATCAAAGTAATATTACTAAAAGTTGTGTAGGTAGTAGGCAGCTACTAAACAAGGAGTTACAGTCGACCCTCGTTAATTCGGACTAATGGGGGGGGAGGGTATCCGTTTTAGCCGATTGTCCGAATTAACCGATTTAGGGTTTAATATTGCATTATATTTCAAAGTCATTGTTTTCGTCACGATTTTTTCCCACTCTCCACTGTAATACGTACGTAATTTCAGCAAAAATATTACATTTCCGTGAATGTATTATATCAAGCACAGTATGAATAGAATATCATTACTGTATAATATAACAGTATTTTAACCGAAAACTAGTAAAAAACCGAATAACATCTCAAGAACATCGAATGCTTAGGTAAAGTCTTTTGTTTTCGTCATGTATTTTATCCTATTTTACATTGAAATACATCACGTTTCAGCAAAACTACTATTTATTTCCGAGAATATATTCATTCAGGTGCAGTTTAGGTAAAATATACGTGTGATGTAACAGTTTTTTAACTGAAAACGATTCGAAAAACACGTACCCTCTTGCCCTGTTCAAGGAGAGGATTGGGAGGAACTGTTGAATCCAGGTAAAAAAGTCACAGAAAAAAAGTCACAGGAAAAAAAGAAAAGTTAACTATCGAATTCTCACAGTTTTTAAGGTTAATATGTCAATCAGTTTCAGTAAAGGAATATGCAGAACCTAACCTTTATTACCGGCCACCATAAATTAATTGTGACTTTTTTTCCTAGCCAAAATTGTGACTTTTTCTGTGACTTTTTTTCCTGTGACTTTATTACCGGCCACCAAGCTGTTTGGTGCTGCAGACGATGACAAGGAAAATGATTTGGATGGATTTTAATGAAAATATTCAGATATATGATATCGTAGTATTTATTCAAGTCAATTAGGTTAGAATATTATTGTAATACAACAGTTTTTTAACTGAAAACCAATCGAAAAGCGATTACGGTAACATCTTTTGAACGAAAGAAAGCGAAAGTCATTGTTTTCGTCACGATTTTATCCCACTGTCCACTGTAATACGTACGTAATTTCAGCAAAAACATTACATTTCCGTGAATGCATTATATCAAGCGCAGTATGAATAGAATACCATTGTAATCTAACAGTATTTTAACCAAAAACTATTAAAAAAAACGAGTAACTTCTCTTGAACATTGGAAGGTTAGGTAAAATCTTTTGTTTTCGTCATGTATTTTATCCTATTTTACATTAAAATACATCACGTTTCAGCAAAACTACTATTTATTTCCAAGAGCATATTCATTCAGGCACAGTTAAGGTAAAATATACATGTGATGTAACAGTTTTTTAACTGAAAACGATTCGAAAAACACGTGTACCATCTAGCTGATTGATACTCAACAGCTGGTGGTGCGTCATGCGTCGTTATAAACAATTGGAGGTTGAAGTAGATTACCGGGTACAGTGGTCCCTTGGTTAACGAGCACAATCCGTTCCAGCAGGTTGCTCGTTAACCGAAACCATTGTTTCAATGGGATTTTGGGTAATTGGTTCCAGCTCACTGAAAATTGCCTAAATTCAACAAAAAAGGTAGAAAAGTACACTTACTTTGAGGTGTGTATGTAGAAGGCTCCTGGATGATGATGATGATGATGGGAATTAGAATGGGGTGGAGGAGAAGGAACAAGAGAAGGCATTGGGGTGGAAGAGAAGTCGCCCCATGACACCATTTCACCCATAAAATTTTAGCTCTCTTGGTGCAATTCAAGATTATTTTCTTTAAATCAACACTGCACTGCATTATATATTGTCAATATGTAAAATATATTTCAAAATTATCAATAATTTGCTTGGAAACACAGAAAAAAGGCATTTAGTTGAAGAGTCTCGAGCAAGATGTTACCTCCACTGTAAACAGAGAGAGACTAATGCCTGTCTAGTGTGTTAACAGGCTGGATGGCACGCCAGAAACTAGTTTTTTTACCTTCAATTATGTTCAATAATTGTTAAAATGACTAAAAAAGTTAATATTAAACTTTTAAAATTATTGAATAGTATAAACTTCTTGATATTTACTAAAATAGTAAGGAATTTAAGCCCTAAAACCGATTACTGTATTGGCAGACTAACACTACAGCTGGTGGACCGCCAAATGCAAGCGAAAACATGTTGAAGTCGGCTCGTAAAAAACTCATTAATCGAGGGATTGCTCGTTAACCGAAGTTAAGAATCTTATGGAAGGTAAATCGTTAACCGAGGCGCTCATTAACCGAGGGACCATTGTATTATAATAAGTGTGGAATATCGAAACGGTTTTTATTACCGGTATTTTTTGTAGATCAATGAGAACTGTGATACCATATATATGATATGATAAGTTAGCCTGTGCGAAGAACTTCAACAAAGACGACTGAAAACACGTTGTAAGGTAATTCAGCCTATTGTAAGTTGGTGAGCTTCATTTGCTGAAGGAACTGCACAACTTTTCATTACTAATTGGTACATATTTTATGTTTCCATTGTTTACTGGCAGTAAATGGTAAATATTTTTCATGTCTGAAGCTAAAAGTTGCATCCCCCCCCCCCCCCCCCCCCCCACACTAGTGGTGGTGATGTTACATTTAACCAAAAAGACGCTGGTGTTTTATCCCAGCAGTGGGAGGACTAGCATTTTAGCTTAAGGTCCGCGTAGGTAATATTCCCACAAATCTAAAAAAAAAAAAGGTTTGTTCAGATTTTGTACGAATTATCCGAAATCCGGATTAAAGGGGTCCGAATTAACGAGGGTCGACTGTACTACCACCTGGGAAGATATTGGAAGCATAATGTATTGTGTAATGGTAGACCCTACTTCCATATGGCATCACAAAAATTGTGACCATGTCCCAGGTTGCTCATCTGACTTTCTGCCTCATTTACACACAATTGCAGGGTCTTAATTGCTTCTCTTACTTAGACAACACAACATACATACAGTATATTGTTTCTCACTTTTGATCTTTTTTCATTTTTGGATTTATTTGTGGTTCTTTATTACTGTATTACTATTTTATTTTAAATTTTGAATTTTTTATTATTATTATTATTATTATTATTATATTATTATTATTATTATTATTATTATTATTATTATTACATTTTCGTCCCCCAGACCCCGATGTGAGTCAGTGACTTGTGCCCGGGTGGGCTAATCCCCGTTAAAAAAATATATAATACCGATAATGCTATGATTGTGTTATAAATATATTTGTTTGTGGAATTATTATTCCGATAATTATTTGTAAAACCTACGTGGTCTCCCAAGGTAAAGCCTGATGACAGTCTGCGTGGGTGTGTCGCTGAGAACTTCTTATGAAGAGTATTGCAAATAAAATAGTCTAAATGAATTATTTATGGGAAATACGTATTATGATCAGTAAAGAACTGCATTGCACTATTGGTCAACTCGGACCAAAACAACAAGTGTGGTCATTGTGCATACAGTACTTCTCCTGTGAATTTCTGCCCTATTTTGTACACTTTACTCTGTGTGCAATGACTGGTGTAAAGCGTAAGAGTGGTGAAGCCAGTGGGAGTGCTACGAAACGTCAAGCAATCTCACTAGAGGTAAAAATGGACATAATAAAACTGCTTGAAAGTGGTGAAAAGTTGACCAATGTTGCCCGCAAATTTAACCTGAGTCGGTCAACTGTTAATACAATTGATAAGGGCAAAGAAAAGATCAAGGAACATGTGAAATCTGCAGTGCCAATGCAATCTACGATTATAACTAAAAGAAGAGGGAAGGTCCTGGAAGAAATGGAAAAATATCTTGCGATGTGGATCGAGGACTGCACACAAAACGTAAGCCTCTGTGTCTCAGTATGATTCAGGAGAAAGCCCCAAGTCTTTTCAACGACCTAAAGAAAGATCACCCTGATGATACTGTGACATTCAATGCTAGCCATGGGTGGTTTAACCGATTCAAGGTGCGAAATAAGCTGCATAATGTTCGAGTGACTGGTGAGGCGGCGAGTGCTGATTGGAAAACAGCACAGGAATTTCCAAAGAAACTCGCGGAAATTATTGACGAGGGAGGCTACACACCACAACAGATCTTCAATGTGGATGAAACTGGGCTTTATTGGAAAAAAATGCCTGACAGGACGTACATAAGCAAAGAGGAGAAGTCAATGCCTGGGTTTAAAGTAGCGAAGGACAGACTGACGCTGCTTCTTGGTGGTAATGCAGCTGGTGATTTTAAATTAAAACCATTGCTTGTGTACAGTTCTGAAAACCCACGAGCACTCAAAAACATTGCAAAGGCATCCCTTCCTGTCATATGGAAAAGTAACACTAAAGCATGGGTTACACAGGCACTTTTCCAAGACTGGTTCTACCACCATCTTATACCAGACGTGGAAAAATATTGCAGGGACAATGGTATACCCTTCAACATCCTCCTGCTGCTTGACAATGCACCTGGTCACCCCCCTTTCCTGGATGACTTCCACCCAAAGGTAAAGGTTGTGTACATGCCACCCAACACAACATCTATCATCCAGCCAATGGATCAGGGCGTCATTGCAACATTTAAAAAATATTATCTTAGGCGCACCTTCCGCCAAGCACTGAAGGCAACTGATGACAATGGGATGACTCTCAAGGAATTTTGGAAGTCCTATAATATCTACAAGGCAATTAAAAACATCGGTGCATCCTGGCAGGAGGTTACATCATCCTGCATGAACGGCGTGTGGAAGAAAATCTGTCCACAGTTTGTCAACGACTTCAGTGGGTTTGAGAATGTTCAGGAGGAGCAGAAGGCTGTGATCAACAACTTAATCAAAATAAGTGAGAAACTGGAGTTAGACCTGAAGGAGAATGACTTCTCTGAGTATTTCGACGCCCACGGCAAGGACTTGACAAATGACGAGTTGATTGAGTTGGAGAAGCAACGACGGGAAATAGAAACAGCTGAAGAAGATCAAGTTGAAATGCCTACAAAGCATTTCCAAACTAAACTGATGGCGCAGGCTTTTGCAAAGGGGGAGGAAATGTTGGCACTTTTTGAACAGCAAGATCCAAATGAAGAAAGACTTGCCAAGGTGTCAGCAGCGATCCAAGAGGCTATTAAATGCTATCACATAATTTATGAAGAAAAAAAGAAGATAACAACCCAAACATCCATCCACAAATTCTTCAAACCAGCAGCCGTATTGCCAACATCATCTACACCTGATCCAGTGCCATCAACATCATCTACACCTGATCCAGTGCCATCAACATCATCTACACCTGATCCAGTGCCATCAACATCATCTACACCTGATCCAGTGCCATCAACATCATCTACACCTGATCCAGTGCCATCAACATCATCTACACCTGATCCAGTGCCATCAACATCATCTACACCTGATCCAGTGCCGCGTGATATGGATGATAGTGACGACTGCGACGGCTGACTGCGTCACGAGTGTTGCCGCGAGTGTGTTTACATAGTTCACCGCGCGGCTACTTATGCCGCATTTATGTTAAATAAAATATGTTTGCATTTGATAAGTTGTATTAATTACCACCAGATAACATTATAGGGTTGGGGGATTTTCGAGTTACGTACATTTCGAGTTAAGTACAACCTTTTGGTCCCCATTATGTACGTAACTTGGGGACTTACTGTACAGTATAGTCTGGATTTACGTGGTTTTTGTTAACGCATTTGGTCATTTACGCGGTGCCTTGCCAGAATGAAATGCTTTAATTACGCGGTAAATTTAGTCATTTATGCGGGAAGCGGCACAGGCAGGGTGCGCACAAGGTCGCCCAGTCATCAAAACATTACCGAGTTCTTCACCTGCCACCCACCACAGCCGGCCCAATTCAGTGATAGTGAGGATATGGACTTTGAGGGGTTTGACAAAGAGGCCCTGCAAGCTTCTGTGGTGGCAAGTGATACAGGTGAGGGCCAATAATCTGCCCTCTGCCTCGGAACCAACCCCCCATCCCCGTGTGCCCAGCCATCTTTTCTACTAACGTAAGTGTTAAAAAACCTAATATTATTGTTATTTCTCTTAATTATTAATTGTGTGTGCATACCATCATAAAATTAAGATGTTATTTTGACTACAAGGTACATATTGTGTCGGAAAAAGTGGAGTTTGTGGGTCAGCCCAGTCTCTATTTCAATTAATCCCATATGTTCTGTTATTTCATTTACGCGTTTCTCGTTTTACGCGGGCCTCCACGGGTTCAATTGACTGCGTAAATGCAGACTATACTGTACCGGCAATCATATTTTTAATCCAGCTTCCCAAACGTAAGTTTCAGTATAAAATAATTAGTGGTAGGACCATGTGAGTGGTTTACGATGTTTTCCATCACCACTCTTGACACGCTAAACCACAATACAATATGTAAGAGGTAAGAATTTTATACCCGGTATTTAAGACGACCCCTAATTTTGGGCTGATTTTTTTAAGGTTTCAATTCCGTCTTATAGGCTGAGATATACGGTAGTGACTCTCCCTGTGGCAGAAGGTCCCTGACAGTGGGACAGTCAAGGCAATAGTGTTGAAGGGTGTCAGTGTTGGGACAGCTACAGAGTTTACAGGAAGAGAAGAGCGAGTCATCCCCTGCCTCAGATACGTATTTCTCTTTTGGTAGGTCATGCTGGGCTTATATTTAGGCCTAAGTTATTCTGATTTGACAGCTATAACTTTGATAATTAGTTATTTCTATATAGTGAGGTATTACTGTACGTTACATACTAATACAGTACAACATTTCTTTTTTCAGTACAAGACCAGTATTACTGTTGATGGATTCTTGGTACTGCGATCAGACAAGACACGATCTCAACAGCTGAACTTGGCAGATGCGATGGACAAATTGCGCCATTTGATCCACACAGCCAGCTACGTCCCTTCTTCCCCATCTAAAGAAGACGAAGAAAGACACCGGAGAAGGTAAAGATTCACTAACCTTCTTGTACTTGGTGGGCAGCCAGTCTGGTAAAATGAGAGTACTGTGCTGGTTACTTGTAGTCATTCCTTTAACCAGGAAATTCTCAGCAAACCAAATGTTTTCTGGTTATGTATGCAATTTTTGGGATTTCAATTATGCACCCACCACACAATAGACCTAACACATAGGAAAAAGAAGAAACAAAAACTGTAGTGGTATACAGTATTCATTGTTCACCGCCCCCATCCCTTGCCATAAACAAAAGAAGACTCAAAGACTAAAAAAAATTGAATTTTTGTCAAATAAAACAAACCAACAAACAAACTGCACAAGCTTCATGCAGCACCTGGAGGCAATAGGGGAGGAAGAGGCAGTGATGAGTGAAGTTCAGAGAAGGTTGCTTGAATAAAGGTACTGTTACTTTGAGAAAAACTTACTCAAGTAAAAACAGAATTACACTTTCTTAATATTACTTCAAGTAAAAGTTAACACGATTATAAAGTATTCAAGTACGTATTCAGATTACAAATATCACTGCAATAAGAATTTGTTCAGAATTAAGACATACAGTTATGTAGTGCCACACAATAAACTAGAAAATTTTGATTCACCAAGCTGCTGGCTGTAGCCTTTAGGTATAATGATACCTGTACTGCTAATAATAAAACACTACTGTAGGCATATATAGACACTACCCAGGTTATCCATAAGCTGAATTATGTCACCATAAGTGACCCTTCCAGAGGTATTTGCTGAACACATACTGTACACATAATGTATATACAATTACTATACAGGTGTGGGACCATTTATCTGTTGCCATATAAGGGTTTTTTCCTGGAATTTGGAGCATCAGGCTAAAGTACTGTATACAGTAAACCCTCTAACTGCCTGTGAAGATCACTAGATTTGCCCCTAAAAGTAGCTTTAACTACAGTAAATTCCCTCTAACCCGTACTAATTGAGGGGAAGACCTGACTGGTTTCACCAAAATTACGGGTTGGGCGGAGGTCTGTACAGTATTGTGTATTTTGCAAAGTGAAAGCTTCCAGAAGTTAGGGAAATATTAAGAGTCAACCTACCTGAACACCAAGGCACTGTAATTTCGAGCTTAGAATTAACAGGCTCAGGGTTTATATATACATTATACCTTATGAACTTTTATTTTAACCATTTAGACTTTTAACATGTGGGGGAGAAAGCCAATCTTCCTTGATCCATCGTATACTCACATCAGCTGTACTCCGCGAGTCACCATGCAGCTGGTGTTACCAGGAGCTCTCATATGCCTGGCATTTAAATGGTTTCTATGAAAGTTCTATGCTATTTATTATTTATGTTTTGCCACTTTTACTAGTACTGTACTGTATTTCTTGTTTTCTAGATCATTTTTGGGTTTTTGAGTCATAAAACAAAAATTTTATTTATCCTGACCAGGGGGGTACCATGTACAGTAAAAGTCCAAAAATCCGGATGCCAGAAATCCGGACCACCCGAGAATCCAGACTTTTCGAAAACTTTATTTTATTTTTTTTTTTTTTTAGCGGGCTTTTGTGTGTATGTGCGCATGCATGAGCGCCACAGCTGTACAGCGACAACAAGAGACCACGTGGTCGCCAATTTAAAACAAGCAATCAAACTGTGACAACATACCGTATATACTCGTCTATAACCCCCCCCCCCCCTCGTTTATCGGTCGACCCTGATTTTTTGACCAAGAAATCGTTAATTTATGATATTCCTTGTTTATAGTTCGACCCACGTTTTTGAGGTAATGGAACAACAAAACCTTCAGTAAAAACACTACGTCCTATAAACTGAGGGTCGCCATGCCTGAAACACCGAGTGCCGAAGGCAAATTGTTTACCATTTATTATTACTACACTTTACACTGAAACGCGGGTAGTTTCAACAAAAATATTGTATATCTCCATTCAAGTATTTATTCAAGTCTATTAGGAGGCAATATTATTGTAATACAACAGTTTTTTAACTAAACCATTCGAAAAGCGATTACGGTAACATCTTTTGAACGAAAGAAAGCAAAAGTCATTATTTCGTTACGATTTTATCCCACTTTCCACTGTAATACGGACGTTATTTCAGCAAAAATATTACATTTCCGTGAATGCATTATATCAAGCGCAGTATGAATAGAATACCATTGTAATATAACAGAATTTTAACCGAAAACTATTAATAAACGAGTAACATCTCAAGAACATCAGAAGCTCAAGTAAAGTCTTTTGTTTTCGTCATGTATTTTATCCTATTTTACATTGAAATACATCACGTTTCAGCAAAACTACTATTTATTTACGAGAATGTACTCATTCAGGCGCAGTTTGGGTAAAATATATGTGTGATGTAATAGTTTTTTAACTGAAAACGATTCGAAAAACACGTACCCTCTAGCCCTGTTCAAGGAGAGGACTGGGAGAAGCTGTTTGGTGCTGCAGACGATGACAAGGAAAATGATTTTGATGGATTTTGATGAAAATATTCAGAAATATGGTATCGTAGTATTTATTCAAGTCAATTAGGATAGAATATTATTGTAATACAACAGTTTTTTAGCTAAAAACCATTCGAAAAGCGATTACAGTAACCTCTTTTGAACGAAAGAAAGCGAAAGTCATTGTTTTCGTCACGATTTTATCCCACTTTCCACTGTAATACGTACGTCATTTCAGCAAAAATATTACATTTCCGTGAATGCATTATATCAAGCACAGTATGAATAGAATACCATTGTAATAAAACAAAATTTTGAGTCCTACTCTTTCCATTTACAGAGTATTGTACAAGCCCATAATAATGGCTCCTAAAGTAGATAAACTTCGTTGTGTGAAGAGAAAGAAGAGCATGTTGAAATTGAGTGACAAACTTGAAATAATTAAGAAACTAGAACGTGCTGTGAGCAATACTGTTCTAATGGAAACATACGACATTGGAAAGTCTACAATTTATGATATAAAAAAGGCAAAGAATAAAATTCTAGAATTCACAGCTTTTTCATTAAAACTGCTCGTTTTGATAAATGAAGCATGCTATATTTGCTAATGAATAAACTATCAAAATGTACCTGTTCATCTCTTCTTTATTCCTCCTTAAATTTGAATTTTAAAAGTACTGCCTGAGAATCCGGAAAATCCGAAAATCCGGACCGACCCATTCCCCAAGCAGTCCGGATTTTTGGACTTCTACTGTATGTATAATAATGTGACCTTTTATGGGTTAAGTCTGTGGGACTCACTTTCACACATAGTAGGATAATATTACTGGATTTTTTATCCCCAGGCATGAGGCATCAGTACGAGAAAGGTTGCGCCAGAAGAAAGCCCGTTCTTTAACCAAGCAAGGCAGACAAGCACCTCAGTTGGACTTGTGATATGACTTTTTCATAATTTTGTGACCTGTAACTATTAAACAAACATCACCTCATAATATTTTTTCATTAATAACAATGATGCCTTTATCTTTTGAACAAAGAAGTACACTACTACTGTACAGTGATAAAACATATGAACATCTTGTTTTGTATTCATTATGAATTTGGATAATTTTCCAAAACAATAATTACCTTTTTACTTTTGATCACTTTAGCAGTTCCTTTGTACTATATACCGATAATTATGTGTGTACTTTTACAGTATAAACACAGAATATAATTATTACTCCCCTGTATCATGTACAGATGTAGGTACTGTAATGTAACACATTGTTATTATTGACTACATATTAATATTGTATTGTTTTAACCTTAGCCATCATGAGTTGTTGAAGTTATGTTCTCAAGGTGTTACCAGTCATTTAGTGTGTTAGACTTTACCTTGTGTATATCAACAGTCAACAAGTGTGACATACAGCAGCATTACCACAGCTGACTTGACTTAGGATGAAGCTGAAGAATGTTGTTGGTTTTGGTGAAGCCAGGGTTGAAATTCATTGTTGGTGGCCATTTCAAATTTTGGGTATCTTCCACGAAAGTTCCACAGGATGTCAGTGTGTTGATTACTGTATTATTTTATGTGTACTTGACTTAGTAGCAACAAATTCTAGTACTCTGATGTATATAAAGGAAGTATTTGATTGGATTAAAATTGCCAAATTTTGAGGGAATTTTACTTGCTTGGAATTTCTGTAATCAACCAATTTTCTTTATATTTGCCACAACGTACAAGTAGAGACCTAAGAGACTTATTTTCATGAAGCAAGTCTTAACTTGATTAAAACTGGAAGCATAGCAGCGGAGCTAAGCATAGATCATCGAAGTGTCTAATTCTGGTACATTACATTGTAAAGTAAAAGATAATACATTACATTTTGTACTTAGCATTAATTCGGTCTTTGTCTTAAAGTTTTAACTACTGTACTGTTAAAAATCGGACAAGTGTCATTATTAACTCTAACCACCGAAGTGAACCCCATGCCAGAGTGTAAAGTCATATGAAACAGGAAGATTTGAACTAATGAAGGTTATGACATAAGATATACAGGGGAAACTTTTGTCGTGACCCTCGACATCTCCAAAGCATTTGCCAGGGTATGGCACAAGTCTTTGCTATCTAAACTTCCCTCTTTTGGTTTCTCTCCCCCACTTTGTTCTCTCATCTCTAGCTTCCTTGAGAATCGATCCATGGCAGTTGTTGTCGAGGGATCGATTTCTCGCTCTTTCTCTTCCAGTAGTGGCGTCCCACAGGGTTCTGTTCTTTCACCAACTCTCTTCCTTCTTTTTATCAATGATTTACTTCACACTACAACTAATTCTATCCATTCTTACACTGATGATTCTAGTCTTCACTCTTCCTCACATTTTCCCCTTCCTCCTAACTCTCAAACTAGATCTGTTTCTAGAACTGATATCATTACTTCTATCAACGCGGATCTGTGCAGCATCTCTGAATGGGGAGATACAAACTTGGTTAAGTTTAATAGTAACAAAACTCAATATTTACCAATTACACTTTGTAAATTAGACGATCTCCCACCAATTACATTTCAGGACGCTATCATCCTCCCAAATTCTGAAATAAATATGTTAGGCCTCACCATTTCCTCCAATATGTCCTGGAAATCACACATCCTTAGCATAACAAAAGCTGCCTCCCGAAAGTTGGGAATGCTGTACAGATGCCGCAGCTACTTCACTCCTGAGCAGTTGCTCCAAGTATATAAGGGATTCATTCGTCCTAACTTGGAGTACTGCGCTCATATCTGGGGTGGCTCTTCTTCTGTCCAACTATTAGATAGGGTGGAATCAAAGGCATTTTGTCTTATTAACTCTCCTCCTTTAGTCGACAATCTCTCTCCCGTTTCTCTTCGCCGCAATGTTGCTTCACTCTCTCTCTCTTGTACAGGTACTTTAACGGGCAATGTTCAGTGGATTTGGCGTCCTGTGTACCGCCGGCAAGGCTGTGGGTTCGTAACACACGTCTTGCCCGCGGTGCCCACCATTTCTCTGTGGATGTCGGTCACATGAGAATAACCCGTTATAGTACCTCCTTCTTTCCTCACACAGCCAAACTGTGGAATGCTCTGCCTTCTTCTGTGTTTCCTTGCTCTTACAATGTCTCACTTTAAAAGCTTATTTTCCAGCATCTTCGTGGTGCAGATTAATACAGTATAACCTTTTTTCTATATTTTCAATTTCTTTCCATTCTTTTTTTTTTTTTCGCCCCGCAGGCTCCGGTGTGGGTTGTTTGACCTGTGCCCAGGTGGGCTAATTCCCGTAAAAAAAAAAAAAAAGTTCTTCACAGTGCTAATCTAGGGTTAAAATGAGTTTTGGTCAGCCAATCTTTTGCAAAATGGAATTCCAAAAGAAAAGTCATTAGTCCTCTCAGATGCCCTCATAGGCCTAATGGGGGGGGGGGTGATACTAAAGTTTTCTGATAAGGTCATTGTTGTTGATTATTTTGATGTGTTTTCTTTTCTGAATGAAGCAAAGTGCCCCAACACCACACCTAACCCTGCACAGACAACAACAGTATTGGAAAACACATGGCCTACGTACAGGTGATTATCTCCGTTAGCCGGAACAATTGGTGCAGAACACTTCCGGTAATGAGAGATTCCCGGGTAACGAGACGACTCTCTCAAAGCCGGAAAAAATCCCTCGTCCTCGTGATTTTCTGGGTAACGGAAACATTTTCTCAGAAGTTCCAGAAATGCCCATTACATCATCTCTCGAATCCAAAAAAATATCCCTCATCCCCAGAATTTTCCAGAGAATGGAAAATTTTTCTCGGATTTAAAAAAAAGTGATTTTCATCGCCCAAACCCGGAAAAAAAAACCCATCCCCTGAATTTTCTAGGTATTGGGAAATTTTCTCTGAATTTTCCAGAAAATGTGTCCCTCGGAATATCTTTCCCAAAGCCGGAATTTTCCGGAAATTATGGCTATCGGAGAGTTCCGGATTTGAGGGATTCCGGCTAACAGAGACACAGTCTCTCCTCGATTTACGGCAGGGTTCCGTCTCGTCGACTAGTTTCTTAGTCGAATTGGTCACAAGTCGAAAAGGCGAAAATAATCCATAGAAATTCTAAAATGAAATACAGTGCAGTAAAAGTAATCATTAATGAAAAATGATTACAGTACAGTGTTACTGTGCACTTACCTTTAATGTAGTCGGCTGAAAGCACACGGGGCCTCAATAATTTTTTAATTAAGCATGGAGACGATATTAATTGGATGAAGGAAAGGAGGAGATGGCTGGGTGGGTCATCAAGTTCGCTTTTTTCAGACAGGCTAACATACTTGCTTGTTGAAGGTATTGGATCATCTTTAGGGAGTGAAGAGGCATCACTGGTGGGGCGTGAGGAGACAGCAGTGGGGGACTTTTCAAAATATGTGTCCAATTTAGACTGCACAGTTTGCCTTTTCTTTTCATTGTAAATCATCCTGTAGCAAGCAAGTGCATCTTGGATCATTCTGTCAACTTTTGTAAAACGCTCAACATTTTGATCCATTCCGTCAAACATTTGCATCCCCTTATTAATAATAGCAAATGCCTCTGCCATTTGCTTCACTGAAAATTTTTTTGGGGGGTGCAGGTTCTTCTGCTACATTTTGAATCTCTTCTTCCTTTGCAATTTTCTGTGCCTCCAGTTCAATAAGATCCCCATTACTTAGCTCTTCTGCTACACTTTCAACTAATTGCTCAACATCTTCATTATCAATTTCTAACTCCAGCTGTTGACCCATCTGCACTATCTTGTTACTGATCTCAGAAATTGCTTCATCTTCATTAAAACCTTTGAAACTGTTCACATATCTTTTCAGGACTTTCCTCCATATTCCATTCATGCGCTGACCTGTAACCTCATCCCATGCTGCAGCTATGTTCTTTGTACATTGCAAAATGTTGTAGTCCTTCCAAAACTATCTGAGCGTTTTCTCACCTTCAGTAGCAGCAATAGCCTGAGCGAAGGTCGTACGTAAATAATACGCTGTAACAGCAGCAATAGAACCTTGATCCATGAGTTGGATGATAGAGGTAGTATTAGGTGGAAAGTAGACAACCTTAATATCAGGGTGCAGGTCGTCCAGGTGTGGATATGGTCTCGGATTGTTTTACAGTAGTATAACTCGGGAAATGCCGAGATATGTAAAGTATCGGGGAAAATCGCAGCATATCTGGCCACCTGTGTCACCTACCATACATCTGTGTCATCTACCATGCCTCTGTGTCACCTACCATGCCTCTGTGTCACCTACCATGCATCTGTGTCACCTACCATGCCTCTGTGTCACCTACCATGCCTCTGTGTCACTTACCATGCTTCATTCTTTGCCTGAAGTTCTGATAAGTGTTACTTTTTTACATTTAGAATTACATGTACACATACTGTGTATGGGTCACTATTTTTTTTTATTGTTGTATTTTTGTAGGAGGGGGAAAGTGCCTTGATAAGTCGGAATTTTGGATAACTCGGCAAGTCCAGAGCCCTATATGTGCTGAGTTATCGTGGGTGTACTTTAATGTTTTCTGTTTTTAATGTGTTTCTCTTATGACAGGCTGAATTATGCACGGTACCTGCCATACTATACCCAGATGTTGCAGCTGCCCATCAGACATCCAAATGTGTTTCTGAATTCATGCACAGTAGCTTCTCAGTTCAACTCCACAGAATCCCTGTTGATCAAACCATTGAGGAAACAGTAAACAAAGATACGCAGACACCAGGAGGAACTAAGGGGTTCAGCTTGAGCCCAGGAGTAGTTGCCAAGTACTACCTCATGGCTGAGTACAACAAAGTACCTCAAAAAGCTGAGAACCATGATTGGCCAGGACAGTTCAAAACTGTCTCACCTTTACCTGGGCCAAGGATGAAGAAAGACAAAAGAAATGCCGAGTCCCTGGTGGAATTGATGGAAACAACTGGCTGAACCCAATATCTCCAGATGAGTCTGACCTGGCCAGCCTGTCCAGGGGCAGGTGGCCCCACCTGACATTGCCAAGGATCATTTGAGGGTACTTGAATCAGGAGAAGAGCAGTGCCATACTTTTAAGCAGACACGCTTAGAAGAAGATCCGCCAACCGTGAAATTCCATGACAAGATGACAACTTCAACTTCAGCTTTGAGACTTTTGTCTCAAAAACACAAAGTGAGTCCATGGAAAAAAAGCCAGGATTTGGTTTTAAAGATGGACTGAAAGCTGTTTGACCAAATGGTCCTGGTTGCTGAGAGTAGAAAGCTACACTTGAGGAATGTCCTAGCCCACTCACGGGATCATTTACCATGGGCAATGACAAATGCTGATGGCTCTCTACGGAAGACCAACAAGGCTGCATTTGTCACAGAGCTGGTGAAGAATGGCTCTCCTGCAGAAGACATCTCCATGTCATCAACCTGCATCATTGATGATATGAGCCTGGTGCAGAAGATGAATGGCAACAATAAAACTTAACAAAGCTGGAAGAATCTGCATTGTACCTCGTCTTGAATGAGGTGCATACAGTCAAAGGATCAATGTTGTTTTTGACATCTATTGTGAGACACCAATCAAAGATGCTGAGAGATTAAGTGGGGAGCTGGAAGTACAACCTTTCAGTACAAGAATATTGCAGGAGGGCACAACATCCAACAGTGGAGAAAGTTCTTGTGCAGTTCTGGCAACAAGACCAGTCCCACCAAATTCCTTGTAGAACAGTAGAAATTACCAATCCAAAGAAATAGCTGAATCATAAAACACTAAGCTGTATGATTTGCAAGGAAGCCTACTACAGGATGACAGAAGATGATTGCCTAGATATCACTGAGTTACAGTCCACACAAGAACATAAGAAAGGAGGAAACTGCAGCGGGCCTATTTGCCCACACTGGGCAGTCCCATTTATGCTCAACCCCTATTGCTCATATATCCCTCCAACCTATGTTTGAAGCTATCCAGCGTATTCGAGTCAATAATGATGTTTGGTAAGCTGACACATTGCTGCTGCATGCATTGCAAACCTTAAATTCTGGCTCGAAAGCAGTAAGAGTCACAGCTGAGGACATTGATTTCATAGCCCTCTGCATTGGCTTCCAGAAACACAGTCTGTGCCCATTTCCCTGAAGCATGGCACCCGCACACAGTTTGTCGACACCAGCAAACTAGGAAGTGCAAGAGGAGAAAGCATCTGTAATATCTTGATAAGGTTATAAGCCTTTGCAGGCTGTGACACCGTGAGTGCCTTAGCTGGTCATGGGAAGCTGGCTTCCTGCACCTGCTAAAGATCATTGCCTTCCAGGAGACTTTCAGCAAACTTGGATAGTCATGGGATGTCTCCCCAGACCTGTGACAACCAGGTGACCTCGGCGCCTTGTAGCCTGTGACAACCTGGTGACCTCGATGCCTTTTGACCTGTGACAACATGGTGACCTTGATGTCATATAACCTGTGAAAACCAGGTGACCTCAATGCTTTGTGACCGGTGACAACCTGGTGACCTAGATGCCTTGTGACAACCTTGTGACTTCAATGCCTTGTGACCTGTGACAGTCTGATGACCTTGATGGCTGGTGACCTGGGACAACTTGGTGACCTTAATGCATTGTGACCTGTGACCACTAGGTGACTTCGACAACTTGTGACCTTTGATTTGAGTGATGTGGCACAGTCCTATCTAGCACTACCACACACCTACATAGCACTACCACACACCTACCTAGCAATACCACACACCTACCTAGCACTACCACACACCTACCTAGCACTACCACACACCTACCTAGCAATACCACACACCTACCTAGCACTACCACACACCTACCTAGCACTACCACACACCGACCTAGCAATACCACACACCTACATAGCACTACCACACACACCTAGCAATACCACACACCTACCCAGCACTACCACACCTACCTAGCACTTCCACACACATATCCAGCCCCACCACACCTACCAAGCACTCACACACCTACCTAGCACTATCACACACCTACCTAGCACTATAACACACCTACCTAACATTACCACACAAACCTACCTAGCACTACCACACACCTACCTAACCCTACCACACACCTACCTAGCCTTACCACACACCTACCTAGCCTTACCACACACCTACCCAGCACTACCACACACCTACCTAGCCTTACCACGCACCTACCTAGCACTATCACACACCTACCTAGCACTATAACACACCTACCTAACATTACCACACAAACCTACCTAGCACTACCACACACCTACCTAACCCTACCACACACCTACCTAGCCTTACCACACACCTACCTAGCCTTACCACACACCTACCCAGCACTACCACACACCTACCTAGCCTTACCACGCACCTACCCAGCACTACCACACACCTACCCAGCACTACCACACACCTACCCAGCACTACCACACACCTACCCAGCACTACCACACACCTACCCAGCACTACCACACACCTACCCAGCACTACCACACACCTACCTAGCACTACCACACACCTACCCAGCACTACCACACACCTACCTAGCACTACCACACACCTACCTAGCACTACCACACACCTACCAAGCACTACCACACACCTACATAGCACTACCACACACCTACCCAGCACTACCACACACCTACCCAGCACTACCACACACCTACCCAGCACTACCACACACCTACCCAGCACTACCACGCACCTACCTAGCACTTCCACACACATATCCAGCCCCACCACACACCTACCTAGCACTACCACACACCTACACAGCACTACCACACACCTACACAGCACTACCACACACCTACCTAACCCTACCACACACCTACCTAACCCTACCACACCTACCCAGCACTACCACACACCTACCCGGCACTACCACACACCTACCCATTACTACCACACCTACCTAGCACTACAACACACCTACCTAACCCTACCACACACCTACCCAGCACTACCACACACCTACCCAGCACTACCACACACCTACCCAGCACTACCACACACCTACCTAGCACTACCACACACCTACCTAGCACTACCACACACCTACCCAGCACTACCACACACCTACCCAGCACTACCACACACCTATCTAGAATTACTACACGCCTACCGAGCACTACCACACACCTAGCACAACCACACACTTACCTAGCACTACCACACACACCTACCCAGCACTACCACACACCTACCTAGTACTACCACACACTTACCTAGCACTACCACACGCCTACCTAGCATTACCACATACTACCACACGTGTCATGCAATACCAATAACCTGCGAAATACTAACATAGCTACAAGAATCTACATACACACATGTGATTTTTTGTAGAATTTTGTATACAGCATATGGGTCAGAGCAGCAATAATTGTTGTATGTTAAAATAATAAAGAAATGGGTTTAATTATTTCCATACTTGGCTCAGTAAGGGATTTTAGGATTCGCTAGTGGGGTGTATTCTTTCCCATGACACAGCTGGTCTACGCCGCCCCCACACACTCATTCTGACGGAGTGTTGGCCCCGTGACGGTGGTGAGGAGGACCCGTTGTCACCACAGGTTGTGACAGCGTTCTGGTCTCTTTACACAGATGATCATTATCTTGCACAACTCTCTCACAGGAACTTGATGAATGTTTCCGCCCATCGTGTGGTAAGTCGCCGCGCACATCAGTTACCAACACTCACAGAGGGGAGCTTGTAACTCACTCATCTGTTACACGATGATAATGGAAACCTATTCTTTAATTTATCTTATTATTTTGTATATGGATTTTAATTATGGGTTCTTGTGTTTTATTGTTGTGGGCATTTTACTTTGAGTGGTGTTTGGTGGTGGAATATAGTGAACGGTCTTTGATCTCTTGCTGTTCAAGACTGTGGCGGAGGTATGTAATGGTATTTTATATAACAGTTTACAGCAAGAGTACAGTGCAACGGTAGAGGAATGACAGGTGCCCAGGATTGGCTGGACTTTGTGAGGGTGGGGACTATATATAATAACGTTATTAATTATATGTTTTGTAATGGATATATGTGAGCCCTAAGATAGACATTCTTGGGTTGGGGTCAGGATAACTTATGTCATCACTTTGAGATGTATTTTTTATCTCGATAAACGTATCAATCAATTTGTGAGGAGCGAATCCGCTGTGACTCATGTCTTGTCGTCGGTGTTTCTCAGTGGTAAGGTTTGTGAAGTCTGACTAACGTGTAGAGTGACTGCATTCTTCACTATAATCTCTGATATCTGAATAAGAAGGTATGAACGAGAGACCCCGCAGTGCCGTTTGGTTTTATCAACATATGTCACATTACAACGACTACACTTGAATAAGTAAACAGCTGAGGACTATAACTCTTAGGGGTTCGATCTTTGTACTTGAACAACTTTTGAAGCTTGTTCTCTGATCTGAATAAGACTCGAAATGAAGTGTATTGATGAAATTTTCTTAACACCTTGCTGATATATATATATATATATATATATATATATATATATATATATATATATATATATATATATATATATATATATATATATATATATATATATATATATATTGTAAGTGGTTACATTTAATGCTGGTAGTGGATACCATCTTCAATATATTTCCAAGTATAACAATGAACAGCTATCGTGTTCCTGCAGCTGCACAGGGATTTTTCGATCACCTACACTTGTCAGCTTATACAGGGTATGCAAATAAATGAATAAATCTATATATAAATATATATATACAGTATTTCTTATATTAATTCGGAATAGTGCTGGTCACACACTGGTGGGCATGGAAGAAGTATGTCGGGGGACGTGGAGGGCGACGGTCATGCTGTGAATAGACAGTATAAAACCCCCTGCCTCCCGCTCTTCTCCTCATTGTTACTTAGTCTTGTGGTTGAGTTGCCCCTATACCTGTCCTCGTTCAAGGTGTGTGGCATGTTATCTACAGTAGTTATATCCGTGTAGTGTTTCGGAAAACGGCGCTGTTGTCGGTGGTGGGATATTCAAGAACGAGTCAGATTTACAGAAACTAAAAGTGAAATTACTGGATGAAGGGCTAAAATCTTCTCCACTCGTATTGTGTTAATCTCATAGTAAACGCTGATACTCTGGCCCACACCCCATAGACACCACACCCTGACCCACATCCCTAGACACCACACTCTGACCCACACTTCTAGATAGTACTTCTTACCCACACCCCTCCACTAGCGAGAAAGTACTCCTCAAAACTCTCCCTCCTACACAGTTCACCCACACTCACCCCTCCCCTACACAGTACACCCACACTCACCCCTCCCCTACACAGTACACCCACACTCACCCCTCCCCTACACAGTACACCCACACTCACCCCTCCCCTACACAGTACACCCACACTCACCCCTCCCCTACACAGTACACCCACACTCACCCCTCCCCTACACAGTACACCCACACTCACCCCTCCCCTACACAGTACACCCACACTCACCCCTCCCCTACACAGTACACCCACACTCACCCCTCCCCTACACAGTACACCCACACTCACCCCTCCCCTACACAGTTCACCCACACTCACCCCTCCCCTACACAGTACACCCACACTCACCCCTCCCCTACACAGTACACCCACACTCACCCCTCCCCTACACAGTACACCCACACTCACCCCTCCCCTGCACAGTACACCCACACTCACCCCTCCCCTACACAGTACACCCACACTCACCCCTCCCCTACACAGTACACCCACACTCACCCCTCCCCTACACAGTACACCCACACTCACCCCTCCCCTACACAGTACACCCACACTCACCCCTCCCCTACACAGTACACCCACACTCACCCCTCCCCTACACAGTACACCCACACTCACCCCTCCCCTACACAGTACACCCAACCTTCCCCGAGATAGTATACTTTACATCACACTCCCATGACAGCTCAGGGATTATTTCTGAGGTTAAAAATTGTTATGAGGTGTTTATTCTGGGAGCGCTAATTACTCCATATAATAAGTCTTGCCCTCCTGGAACACATACAACATATGGCCATAGTTCTTATAAAAGAAATCACAGCTTAAATAACGAAGATGAGGAATTTATGACAAAGTTGATGACAGCTACAACCTTGGGCTGTGGCGACAGATGATAATATAAGAGGTCAACACCAGTCACGGAAAAAGAGTCCTGCCTGTACTCTATCCCATCCATAAACCCTGAGACTCATGATCCTGTGAATCCGAGACATCACACGACACATTGCACCATCCATGGGCCTAACAATGTGTTGTGTCTCAGATTCACAGGTTGGAGAACTGACTTGACTTTTCCGTGGCTGTATATTCAGGATCGAAAGTTCTTGTGAAGCAGCATGAACCCTAAATGAGACAAAACAGTACACCCACAGCAGACGACAGTCAGGGTAAGTAAGTTCGGAGACTCATTCCGTGACACATTTTCACTTTCTCACGAGCTTATGACCCTGACTGTACATACAATAACTCCCAAAATTGCAGCTAGGTATTGCAAAGAGTCTTTGTTTTGTTTTCTGTGCATAACTATGTGAATCACCTTATGTAAATATGAGTGTCCACAGCGTGTGTTCTTGTGTCTCAACAGATGGCGAGGGATCACGGTACGACGCTCTACCTTCTGCGGGTCATATCCCTCCTGGTGCTGCTGCTCCCTTCATCCACGCCACAGGTCACTACAAGAAAGGTCGCAGATCAATATAATGCCAGGTTTAAGGTCGTAACAGAATCAGGTCGCAGGTTGTAGCAAAATCAGGTCACGGGTCATAAAGCCAAGTCACGGGTCAACCTTTGTGCCGGTTTCATTTTACCGCACTTTGTCGGGTCCATCACATCCTGTCAATGAGCGAAAAAAATAGCACTCCACACCACTTTCATCACCACCATTTTTTTATGACTTGACCCTTTGATTTTCACTCTCCCAACACTTGGGAAATTCCAGCAAGCGAGCTCAATAATTTTAGGTTATGGAAATGTCGGTCTGAGGCTGTGAGGGACGTCTGTCTTACATAAGAACCTAAGATTGGAGGAAACTGCAGCGGGCCTATTGGCCCATACTGGACAGTCCCATTTACATCCAACCCCTATTGCTCACATATCCATCCAACCTACGTTTGAAGCTATCCAGCCTGTTCAAGTTAATGATGATGTTTGGTGGCTGCGTTACTAAGACATAAGTGGCTGTGTTACTAAGACATAAGTGGCTGTGTTACTAAGACTTAAGTGGCTGTATTAATAAGGCATAAGTGGCTGAGTTACTAAGACATAAGTGGCTGTTACTAAGAAATAAATGGCTCTGTTACTTGGACATAAGTGGTTGTGTTACTAAGACGCATTTGCTGTGCTATTAAGATGTAACAGATTGCGTGACTCAGACTTCATATATCTTAGTAACGCAGTCAGTTACATTTCAATAGCACAGCAAATGCGTCTTGGTAAGTCAGCCAGACACGTCTTGGTACTACAGCACAGTCAGTTACCTAACTTGATAACATGGAGTGTTACGTCATAGTAACATAGCTGCGTCAGAATTCATAATGGCGTCGTTGAAAATGGCCGTCGGCGGCATCAATTTGTTAATTCCCATACTTTTTAAACCACTTGACATAAATATCTTATTTTCAAGGGTTTTCAACGATGTCTTACACGTAACACACAAAGGGCCACAGCGAGACTCCTATTGCAAAAACTGTAAGCACACGAGTTGCTCATCGAAACCTGACTCATATATTCAGTTATATGAGATGTGTTGGGAACATTACTACAAAAAAAGTAACCCTTGAATTGAGTGTATAATGAGGTGCAGTGAAGTGACTGAAGTCCGACTTCGTGGCATCCACACCTCTGCTGCTGCGCTACAGACTAGCAGCCACAGTAAATCATGTACAGTAGCTTCTCTGGGGTTGCTAGTTTCGTGGCGCGCATACCGGTATGTTAGGTAATATATTTTCAATACTGAGATGAAAACAAGTTTTATTATTCAGTAACTTTACTAGTTTTCTCATTTCACTTTCAATGATCCACTTCTTGGTAACTTCGCACATCCCAGGCGTAGGTCATGGCATCAGGTGGAAGTAAAATTAACTGTAAATGAATGAGCGTAAACACTTAATGAACTCTAGAATATTGTGCTTTATATGTTTGCTGAGTTTGGTTAGATACGATATGATGATCCTTCTATAAGGTTCATTTATAAGGTTGTGTTAATGTGTACTACTGTATAAGAGTTACTGTATGTATTTATAACGTTAGTGTTTAAGTACAACATAGAGTGTGACAATTTGCCTGCTGGAAGATATCCCTGTGATCTTGATTCTCATAATCTTACGTTTATTTTCTGAAGAACCGACAGTTCTTCGCCTACATCACGGCGATATGCCACAAGAATTACAAAGCATATACAGTGTTCATGATAACACTGATGACTGGTTGTACTGTAGGTGATCTGCAAGGGTCAAGTTAGTTATTATTTATCTTCATCTTAGCGCACTTGGAGGCCTGAAACAACAACTCCACGGTAAAAGTAATTGGTTCCAGTATAATATAATATTCGTAGGTTACAAATCTGATAAAGGTAATCAGTCTAAACACTCAAATAAAATATGAAAACCATAGGCACTTACTCAAGATTTAATTGAAAGTTGATGACGCCATACAAGGTATTGGTGCTAAAAACCAACGGCTGAATCTTACATCTCGAGAGTCAAGTTAGTTGTACGAGATACAGGTGAAATGGACTCGCTTTCTGTGTAGACTGTTCTAATAACCTAACCTAATAGATATATCCCTACCTGGTTAAGTTTTGTACGTACCTCGTGTTTGTCACTCTTAAATTTTAAGTTAATAAACTATTCCAAGGAAAGAACCCACTCTTTTGACCCGTAATTCACTGGCATTCTTTTGATATACCTAACAGATGGTATGGAGATGAGAAACAACATTACCTGGCTGGACATAAAGAACCTCAGGCCATAATATGTCCCTCAGTCTAGGAATGCTTATGTCTCTCACCCTTCCTTCACTGTGTGTCCTTCCACACAAGATAAACACCATCTAGGAACCCCACCTATCATGTTACCTTGTGTTTGTTGTTGTGGCAGGAACTGCAGCAGACAGGAACAGCGGGAACGCACAAGATCAACCGTGTACACTTAACAGATGGACGAGCACCTCACGAAGGCAACATTGAGGTCAGTACACACCTTCACCGTGTCGTGCTGGAGTGTGTGTGTGTCATGGTGGAGTGTGTGTGTGTGTCATGGTAGAGTGTGTGTGTGTGTCATGGTGGAGTGTGTGTGTGTGTGTGTGTCATGGTGGAGTGTGTGTGTGTGTCATGGTGGAGTGTGTGTGTGTATCATGGTGGAGTGAGTGTGTGTGTGTGTGTGTCATGGTGGAGTGTGTGTGTGTGTGTGTCATGGTGGAGTGTGTGTGTGTGTGTATCATGGTGGAGAGAGTGTGTGTGTGTGTGTGTCATGGTGGAGTGTGTGTGTGTGTCATGGTGGAGTGTGTGTGTGTGTCATGGTGGAGTGTGTGTGTGTGTGTAATAATAATAATAATAACAAACGGTTTATTGAAAAAGTTTGCAGCCCGAAGGCTGAAAATATACATTGGACATAAATGACTTATTACATACATTGGTGGTTTAACAACAGCTTTCATTAGAGAAAGGTGAAGGAACATACAGTGAACATACAGATTAATGTTTACACACGTAGATCATGTGAGCTGAGGTGTTGAACAGCAGACACGTAGAGTAGTAACTCCTTCACAGATGGCGTTAAGAGGGGCTTGACGTGGTGTAGTAATTCCCTCACAGATGGTGTTACGAGGAGCCTGATGATGTAGTAGTTACCTCACAGTTGGTGTATGAGGGGCCTGATGTGGTGTAGTAATTCCCTCACCGATGATGTATGAGGGACCTGATGTGGTGTAGTAATTCCCTCACAGATGGTGTTATGAGGGGCCTGATGTGGTGTAGTAATTCCCTCACAGATGGTGTATGAGGGGCCTGATGTGGTGCAGTAATTCCCTCATAGATGGTGTTATGAGGGTCATCACATGGCGTAGTAATTCCCTCACAGATGGTGTTATGAGGAACTTCACATGATGCTGTAGCAACTCATTCACTATGTGGTGTCGTAGCATCATGGGGACACCACGTGGTCAGTTGTCACAGGACTTCACTCACTCAAGTGGGTGAGGTGTGGTCCCAGGCTTCTCTATCGTTGAGTCTCAGGGGAATTATCACTGGGTACCTGGGACCTCACTGTGTGAAGGTTAGCTTGGGTAAGACTCAACTGCCGAGTTGTTTTTCACTGACTTGAGCACTGTTCAACACTGGTTCCATTCCTTTCCCAAATGAAATAGTAACTTCTGGTGAGAACTTGTTGATATTCCGGTGGGGAAGAGGGTTCAGGGGAGGGAGTTGGTATGGGCCAACATAACAGTTGACGTGGCTGCTGCTGAGCAGCGCCAGGTGTGTCTGACCCGTCTTGACCCGTCGGTGATCGGTGGTCAAGTGTGTGTGTGTGTGTGTGTGTGTCACGCAGGAGAGTGTGTGTGTGTGTCATGGTGGAGTATGTGTGTGTATCATAACGGAGTGTGTGTCGTGGTGAAGTGTATGTATGTGTGTGTGTGTTTTGATAGAGTGACGGTGGCGAGAGTGAGAGTGACGGTGGCAGGAGTGACGGTGGCGGGAGTGAGAGTGACGGTGGCAGGAGTGACGGTGGCGGGAGTGAGAGTGACGGTGGCAAAAGTGTGACGGTGACGGTGGTGAATGACGGTGGTGAGTGACGGTGGCGAGAGTGTGAGTGACGGTGGCGAGAGTGTGAGTGACGGTGGCGAGAGTGACGGTGGCGAGAGTGAGAGTGACGGTGGCAAGAGTGTGACGGTGGCGGTGGTGAATGACGGTGGTGAGTGACGGGGGCGAGAGTGTGACGGTGGCGGTGGTGAATGACGGTGGTAAGTGACGGTGGCGAGAGTGAGAGTGACGGTGGCGGGAGCGAGAGTGACGTTGGCGGGTGCGAGAGTGACGGTGGCGAGAGTGACGGTGGCGGGAGCGAGAGTGACAATGGCGGGAGCGAGATTGACGGTGGCGAGAGTGACAGTGGCGGGATCGAGAGTGACGGTGGCGGGAGCGAGAGTGACGGTGGCGGGAGCGAGAGTGACGGTGGCGGGAGCGAGAGTGACGGTGGCGGGAGCGAGAGTGACGGTGGCGGGAGCGAGAGTGACGGTGGCGGGAGCGAGAGTGACGGTGGCGGGAGCGAGAGTGACGGTGGCGGGAGCGAGAGTGACGGTGGCGGGAGCGAGAGTGCCTGTGGCGGGAGCGAGAGTGCCTGTGGCGGGATCGAGAGTGTGACGGTGGCGGGAACGAGAGAGTGACGGTGGCAGGAGCGAGAGTGACGGTGGCGGGATCGAGAGTGACTGTGGCAGGAGTGAGAGGGACGGTGGCGGGATCGAGAGTGACGGTGGCGGGAGCGAGAGTGACGGTGGCGGGAGCGAGAGGGACGGTGGCGGGATCGAGAGTGACAGTGGCGGGAGTGAGAGTGACGGTGGCGGGAGTGATGGTGGCGGGAGCGAGAGTGACGGTGGCGGGAGCGAGAGTGACGGTGGCGGGAGCGAGAGTGACGGTGGCGGGAGTGACGGTGGCGGGAGCGAGATTGACGGTGGCGGAATCGGGAGTGACAGTGGCGAGAGTGAGAGTGACGGTGGCGGGAGTGACGGTGGCAGGAGCGAGAGTGACGGTGGCGGGAGCGAGAGTGACGGTGGCGGGAGCGAGAGTGACGGTGGCGGGAGCGAGAGTGACGGTGGCGGGAGTGAGAGGGACGGTGGCGGGATCGAGAGTGACAGTGGCGGGAGTGAGAGTGACGGTGGCGGGATCGGGAGTGACAGTGGCGGGAGTGAGAGTGATGGTGGCGGGAGCGAGAGTGACGGTGGCGGGAGCGAGAGTGACGGTGGCGGGATCGGGCGTGACTGTGGCAGGAGTGACGGTGGCGGGAGAGAGAGTGACGGGAGCGAAAGTGACGGTGGTGGGATCCAGAGTGACGGTGGCGGGAGCGAGAGTGACGGTGGCGGGAGCGAGAGTGACGGTGGCGGGAGCGAGGGTGACGGGAGTGACGGTGGCGGGAGTGACGGTGGCGGGAGCGAGAGTGACGGGAGCGAAAGTGACGGTGGCAGGATCCAGAGTGACGGTGGCGGGAGTGACGGTGGCGGGAGCGAGAGGGACAGTGGCGGGAGCGAGAGTGACGGTGGCGGGAGCGAGAGTGACGGTGGCGGGAGCGAGGGTGACGGTGGCGGGAGTGACGGTGGCGGGAGAGAGTGACGGGAGCGAAAGTGACGGTGGTGGGATCCAGAGTGACGGTGGCGGGAGTGAGAGGGACGGTGGCGGGAGCGAGAGGGACGGTGGCGGGAGCGAGAGTGACGGTGGCGGGAGTGACGGTGGCGGGAGTGAGAGTGACGGTGGTGGGAGGGAGAGTGATAGTGGCGGGAGTGAGAGTGACGGTGGCGGGATCGAGAGTGGCGGAAGTGAGAGTGACGGTGGCGAGAGTGACAGGGCGGGAGCGAGAGTGACGGTGGCGGGAATGGGTGTTGTTAAAGATGTTGTCACTTCAGAAATAACGGTGATATTATATAGTATTTCTTTAATATTCCTATAACTCTGTGATGTAACCTTCCTTACAACGCACATGATAAGGTTGGGTGTTTCTGGTCGCTACACACCCCAGGTTGAGGTCGACGGAGTTTGGGGGTTCGTGTGCGACGACGGCTTTGGCTTCGTGGAGGCGGACGTTGTGTGTCGCGACCTGGGGTATGAACGTGCCGAGACCTTCACCCGCAACAACTACTTCGGTAATAATTCTCCAGGTGTGTTAAACAAGAGCGTTTGTCTCTTATTTATTGTTCCCAAATCAAACCTTTTGTTTATTATTTAGAAGTCGTGTCGGGAAAGACATTAAACATGTTCTTATATTTGAAATGCACCTACAGGTATGTTAATACTGGAATTCTTTGTCTATCAACTCCTAAATCTTATCCAGCATATTTCAATCTGCTAATACCGTACTACAGCGGCATCAAAAATGTATTTTACTGCCGTTTCAGTCCCCAAACTATCTTGTGTGAGGCATTAGGATGTTTTTGATTGAGTCCTTCAAAAGACAACTAACTTCACTTTATTCAACATGAATTCATCACACGGTGTGGGATTTTCATTTATTAGATGCTACTTGTATATCTGCAGGATACATGTCCATTGTACGTTTCTGTTTGCAGCTTCATGAGGACTAGCAGTTTTCTTTTTATGGTAATCTGCTACACTTCTAGTTTCTAAAACGAAAACATGTAAAAACAGTTCTTCACCACCACTGTTAATATTAATCATTACTATTTTGTGTATGTGTTAGTTAAGTTACAGGTAACACCAATCAATGCAGGAAATAACCAGCACAATGTATGTGAGAATTGGATATTCCTGGAAACATAGGATAGTGTAACATTATTAAAAAAGCGACACAGTAGCTATCACGAACCTGGTACAGTATAAACATTCTTGTAAACTGAAGTGAAACCTTATTTAAGTGACATGTTTACCCTGACATGCAAAGGACATATTAAACAAGCTCACCATCTAGTATAAAGCAAATAAACAAAGCCGATTTAATTTTTAATCATTATTTTGAATGGAAGCCATTGAGGCGAGCATATTGGATTTTCATCATTTGTGTACCTGATGGTTGATAACTACATTTTACATCCACACATATGTATAAAGTCGACTGAAATAGTGTACGAAAGGCATATAAATCTTCATATTGCTCATAGATTGCTTGAAAGAATATAGTTTGCAGCTACCAAACAGGGAGGTACTACCGCCTGGGAAGATATTGGAACATAATGTAATGTTCTGTATGCCATATGGCATCACAAAAATTGTGACTAAGTCCCAGATTTCTGATCTGACTTTCTGCCTCATTTATATACAATTGCAGTCTCAATTGTTTATCTTACTTTGACAACACAATATACATATATTGTTTCTCATTCTTGATCTTTTTTTTCTCATTTTTGTATCTCTTTATTGTTCATTATTATTATTATTATTATTGCAGTGTTGTTGTTATTATTATTATTATCATTACAGGGTATTATTTTATTATTTTTATTATTTATTATAAATTATATGTACCTGAATTTTACTATTATTATTTTTATTATCATTGTTATTATTAAATTTTCGCCCCTCAGGCCCCGATGTGGGTCAGTGACCTGTGCCTGGATGGGCTATTCCCCGTAAAAAAAAAAAAATAAAAATAAATTTCGATTGATATCCCAGCCAACTTCAGAGTATTTGTAGAAAATCTATTGACCAGACCTCCATTAGACGTTCAGATTTGGATCCTGATGTATTTATACACTAAAAACAACCCTCAACCCCTGTCAAATCTGCCTGAGCTCTGATACTATAATTAATACAGTATATCGACAGTTCTCATCCCATAAATGGAAGGATGTGGTTCTCATAAGTTTCTGCTCTTAATATGCTCCAGTCCTATTGAGGCCCAGTTCTAATAGGTTTCGGTCATAATAGGTCCCAGTTATAATCGATCCCAGTCCTATTAGGTCCCAGTCCTAATAAGTTCCAGTTCTAATAGGTGTCATTTATCCAGTTCTAATAAGTCCCAATTCTAAATGACACCTGTTCTATTCTTTATCCCAGTCATACTACAATCCAGCTTAAATTATCCAGGAGGAGTAAGGCTCATTTGACCAGCAGAAGGACCCACCACTTCAGACTGAACTAATACTCAGTACTGTTATGACCTCAGTCATACCGTCATGACCCCAGACATACTGTCATGACTCCAGACATACCGTCGTGACCCCAGACATACTGTCATGACCCCAGACATACCGTGGTGACCTACCTCATCACTAACTCAGGATATTGTTACAGCTTGGCGACGCAGTAGAGTGAGGTTCTGGTTTGACAACGTCATATGCTCTGACACTCACACCACCTTGAGAGACTGTGACTCTAACGGCCTGGTCATCCACAACTGTGTCCCCACAGAGGTACCGACATTGGCATCATCACAGCCCATTGTTCTGTTACTTATGATCTTATCTTCTGTTATGCTATACATGCAGTGGTCTCAAACAGAACTTGACATATAGGCAAGTAATGAATTTATAATTATTCTCGTGAAGTTGTTCTTAATTTTACACACATTGAGAATATTTTTAGTTATGTGGCTGTCAGTATTGGTGTTAACAGGTTGCTGGCGTGGTGTGTTGGACGAATGAGAGCAGTTGCAGCGCAGGCCTGTTTCCTTGTTCTACCTTCAATTCCTCCTCCTCTCCCTCGTGCATCGCCAGAGAAAATGTGTGTGATGACAGTGGTCACTGTCTCAACTTAAGGTGATTCTCTTCTTCCAGCCACACTCATAAAACACTTTGGTGTAAAGATAATAGTAATCTCTATGTTAGCCAGAATCTTCAATCCCTGGAACTCTCCATTACCCGTTTTTTTTTAGCATTCCAAGTAATTCTGGGAAAATTTCTTCTTTCCGTACATTCGAACAAATTTTCTAGAAATTGTCTCATACATATGGGTGGGTAGGCTCAGAGTGTTCATCAGCAAAGATGGTTACTCCTGTTATGTGACTGCATAGGATGCCTATGATTGGCTGATCTATCTTGCCGCCTATCTCCTCAAACTCTAGCATCAAAACAATCTTAGTTCATTATCTACTGTCATTGTCTGCTTGTAGTGAGAGATACAGTACTTGTAACTTGAATAATATAAATTTTGAAACCGTATCATTATAAACTTGTTTTTTTCACGTTACGGGCTTGAATGTAATGACTCACACAATCTTTACCGACAACCATATAAATCATAATTATTCAGACATGAAGCACACGTATATTATGTTCCCTTGTTCCCACAGTGATGAGGCTGTTGAGCTCTGTGAGGACGTGGGGGCCACACTTCTGATTACCAACACACAGGTTAATGTCCCTGGTGTCGCCCTGGGTACTGTCTACGTCAAGCATCAGCAGGAGTGGGGCACCATCTGTGACTACGGTCTTACGCTCAGAGACGCAGAGGTACAGAACAAGCTGGATGTCATACAACACCAGATTGAGCATCTTACATAGTGTGAGAATGAAGGTGTTAGTTGCACCAAGTTAACTGGATGTGTTACTCGTATCAAGTTGACACTAACTATGGTTAAGTGAATGTGTCACTTGCATCAAGTTGACACTGACAAAGTCTAAGTGGCCAGGATAGCGTAAAGGTCTAACAAGGCAGGGGAGAATATGTGTCAAAGGGTGAGAACAGTTGGCAAGACAGTCGCAACTCCCATAGGTAATCAACGAGTACCCAAGCTTCTTATTTATATGTATCATGATTATATGCATGATCGTCTATGGCCAGTCAAAAGGGTTATTTTTTTAAACTTCTCTACTGATCATAGACGATCAACTAAATTTTACTAATACATTAAGTCATAATTCAAGAACGCCCATATAGACAGTACAGACAAAAACCAATGTCAAACATATAAGTTGATTTGACAACAAAGTCATTATGGCACATGTTTATTTCTAGAAGGGTCTTTCACTCCTGCAGGGAGATTAATCACTAACAACCAGTCTACAAGAATATATATATATATATATATATATATATATATATATATATATATATATATATATATATATATATATATATATATAGATAGATAGATATACAGATATATATATATATATATATATATATATATTATATATATATATATATAGATATAGATATATAGATATATATATATATATATATATATGCTGATAACCACAAGGTAAGAAGAAAACACGAAGTTTCCAAGCGCTTTCGTGTAATTCACATCTTCAGGGGTGAGTACAGACTAAGGAGAAGTACAAAACAAGGTGTATAGATACAGAGGAGGGTGAGATTAGGTCCACAATGGTCAGGTATTAGGTAATGACCCTACTAATCTTTAAATAGCACCGCAGCGGTCGGTAGTCAAGTCAGAGGGTAAGGTGACCCAACCTTCTCACCTGGTTACAAATCTTCTTAATTACAAAATTGTCCAGTTTGTACATGCCATTACTCAAATTCATGTTGAATGTTTCGGTATGTTTAATAAGACTAGATTCTATGATGTTCCTACTATCAATTGAATTACAAGGTAATATTGAGGAGGCATTATCCCAGTCAATGCAATGCTTGTTATCCCTCAAATGAACAAACAGAGCATTGGATTCCTGGGCTGTCCTAACACTATATTTATGTTGTTTAAGTCTAGTTACAAGATCTTTACCTGTCTGGCCCAAGTAAAACATATTACATTCCTTGCAAGGAACTTTATAAATGCAACCAATTGTGTTGTTGGGGGAGTTCTTGATTAACATTTGTTTAACAGTGCATGAGTTTTTAAATGCCACATTGATGTTCCAGGTTTTTAGTTGTAAAGGAATGTGTGAGAAATTTTTGTGAAATGGTAATATTAAGATATTCTTATGGTCATGGGTGGGCTTGGGATCAGTTCTATAAAAAGTTTTCTTAGTAATGTTTAGGTATTTGTCTATGAAAGATCTAGGGTTGTTGCAGGAAAGCTTTTAGGTCCTCATTACTTGGCCAGAGACATAATACATCATCAACATATCTAAACCAGACTGCTGAAGGTGGTAAAATATTACTTTACAACCTTCAGCAGTCTGGTTTTGATATGATGATGATGTATTATTTCTCTGGCCATGTAATGAGGACCTAAAAGCATTCCTGCCACATCTTAACAACTTAGCCCCCTCGATCAAATTCACTGTGAAATTAGAGCAAGACTGTAAATTGCCATTCCTAGACTGTCTGATACACAGAATAGGTAACACTTATAAGTTCAGTATATATAGAAAACCTACTAATGTGTGTTCATACATTCAGGATGGACAATATCTTGTCTGGTAATGGGAACAAACCCATCATCTGCCTCAGTGCAGGAGGCAATGATATTGGCCGGTGTAGGAGCGAGGAGCTTCTTGATAAGTTCAAGGCAGCTATAGATCGTATTAGGACTAAGGGGGGGATCCCTATCATATGCGGTGCCCTGCCGAGAAGGAGAGTTGGCAGTGAATGGTTGTCAAGGGCAGTTGGTGTCAACGACCTCGTCTTGACAGATATTGCAAGTCAATATCAGTCCCATTCATTGACAACTGGGACAACTTCTACAGCAGAAGAGACCTTTATGTTAGGGATGGGGTTCACCTGTCTAGGGATGGAGTAGCAACCCTGGCTGGGGCTCTAGAGGGGGCAGTTCAAAAGATATCGAAGTGTTTAAACTGCTAGTAGACATTTAAGTTAGTCGTGTTCTGAGTCCTCTCTTTGTCGCGTTTAAATTTCAACTCCCTGCCTAATTTAGTTTTGTCATAATTCCTAGCACTATTTCCCTGTAACCTTTAACTGTGTATACCTGCTCCCACTGCAGTCTCCTCCACCCCCGTGCTAACATGTTCTCCTAGCAGTTTAAAGACTTCGACATCTTTTGAGCTGCCCTCTCGAGAGAACCAGCCAGGGTTGCCACCCCATCCCTAGCATAAAGGTCCATTCTACCATAGAAGTTGTCCCAGTTGTCAATGAATGGGACTGATATTGACTTGCAATATCTGTCAAGACGAGGTCGTTGACACCAACTGCGCTTGACAACCATTCACTGCCAACTCTCCTTCTAGGCAGGACACCACATATGATAGGGATCCCCCCCTTAGTCCTAATACATTCTATAACTGCCTTGAACTTATCAAGAAGCTCCTCACTCCTACACCGGCCGATATCATTGCCTCCTGCACTTAGGCAGATAATGAGTTTGTTCCCATTACCAGACAAGATATTGTCCATCCCGTCAACTATATCCCCCACCCCAGGTCCTGGCAAACACACCCTCACCCTATTATTATTTTTACCACAAAAAACCTTGTCCAGGTACTGTACCTGAGAGTCACCAACAATTAAGGTTTTCGTCCCTCCCTTGTCAGCCTTGTCTCTGACCATGCTAACGTCCAATTCGTCTATCAAAGGACTGACAGAGTTGGTACAATTAGCTGTTGTTGTCGTATCCTTTGTGTGTTTTTTCACCACCAGTTTGGTCGGCCCTCTCCTCACACCCTTCCATACGCCTCAGTTTTCGTAAGACACGGGCTTTCCTTGTCTCGTTTCTTCCTTCATCCTCGCTATCATTTGCTTTAATTTCAAGATTTCTTCCTTGACCCTCTGAAGGGCATAGCCCTGTTCACAAGTAGCACTAGCCATTATTGACAATTAATCCCCAGGAGCTATGCCTGCCATGACCTTTCCTCGAGTGAGGTCAGAACTCACAGTAGATAAGTCGGAAGGTATGGTGTCCCTGTTAGTAGAAGCCATCACTAAATATTCATTGCGCTCTCCAAATACATCACACAAGTTTTCTAAAAATACACATGTCTGAACTCCATGTAATTGTATCAAGAATCTAAAACTCCTCCATTTTTTAGTCTTCTCGTCCCGAGAGGCTGAGAGGAGTCCTTTATGCTCCACTCATACACAACAGGGAACTGGAATTTTATCGTTTAGATTGATAAATATGCCCATAGTGTTCCTAAAGGTAGATACAAAATCTACAATTTAATAATTTGTTCTAAATATCCGTAAAAGCTTGCTCCCCATTGTGAACCTGTGGGGCGCCGGTATGGTATCTTTACAGTATATTGCCTCCATGAAGTAAATACTAAGGACGAATATTCTTATTAAAAATTTATCGCAGTGAATCCTGTTGACAAGCAAACAAGATGGCCCCTAGATATTTTGCATGCGCTATCAACTAATGAAAATATTATAGTAAGTTAACTTTAAATCTTAGTAAAATAAAGTAAACTTGATGGTAAGATCCACATGGGTTATCATTAAATAGCATTATACAATATAGACTTTACTCTTGACACACTGTCTGCACTCTTAGGGAAAGCGTTAACAACTATTTAGATCAGAGTAATTTGTGGTCAGTAAGGATGTGACTGTGTTGCAGGTGATATGTCGCAGTTTGGGCTATGGTCAAGGGTGGACGGTGCAGTTCCCGGGGTCTTACCTGGGGTCGATCACCGGAAGACTGTGGGTTGAAGAGGCGCCACAGTGCACAGGCAACGAGGAGTGGTTGGGCGAGTGTCCCGGACTGGTGTGGGGCTCTGACCAGTGTACTAAGTTCCAGGAAGAGGCGGTCTTCTGTTACGACCAAGTAAGTCAAGAGGAAGGAATGCGTCTTAACGAATCAAATTAATTACTATTTCTGGTTGTTCGCTTTATCTTAAACTTGTTTTTAGCCTTGAATTTTATCCTCCCACTTTTACCTTGTCTAACATTCTCTCTCTCTCTCTCTCTCTCTGTGGGATGAAGAAACTGGACTATTTGAGACAGTGACAATGAGCTTAAGTTTTCGGGCCATTGCGACAAGGTAAATCAGGCAAATAAATTACAGTATTGGGTCTTATAAGGTCATTCAGATATCTAGAGGGTCTGTCCCAAGGGGCAAACTAATTGAGGTGTATTAGCATCTCAAGGGGCACTACTCTGTCAAGTGTCCTTAACTGGAGCTGGCGGACACTCGCCCCACAAGGGGTCACAGCTCAAGGCTGAAGAAGCCGCATGTCCAGAAAACTGTGAGGGCAAACTTTTTCTGAGTGAGAGTTGTGAACTCTTGGAACAATCATCCAAAGAGTATTGTGACGAAACCGAGTGTGAGCTCTTTCAAGACAAGACCAGACCTGACCAACACTGGAGCAGGTTAAGTACATTCAAAAGCCAGTGCATGCCCAGTACCTGCCAACATTGCGTAACAGAGACGTGACCGATATATATATATATATATATATATATATATATATATATATATATATATATATATATATATATATATATATATATATATATATATATATATATATATAATGAGACCAAACTCGTATAGAAGATATACATATAGGTAGAATATTTATAGTAGGAGGAATGTAAAGAGAGGAAGTTTGGTAGCATGGCCGGCTAGTTATTTACACTTATATCGCGTTCTTAAGGGACATTTTGTAAACACCGCTTTCAATACTGCTATTTATTATTCACTCAATGACACAGACACATTAACAGAACATTATATTGAAGTTACTAGCACATACGTGGCATGGACACATTACTCGAACATTATATTTACGTTACTAGACACTGACTCTCGGACACAAACATGAAATGAGTACACTTCCAACGTAAGTAATTCATCCTATGGATAGCTCTGACAAAGACTCGCGTGTGACCTGTGGGAGGCCCAGCAGGTGCCTCTGGACTGTCTCCTATGGGAGACTCTGCTTAGCTGGTGAAGCAAGGCTGGAGAGGGAAGTCTCCCTCCCCACCTCGACGAGCGTGACTCCGTCTTCCGTCGATAGTGTTGTGAATATGAATTGGGAATGACTGATGTAGATAGAATGGCAATGACGAATGACGAATGAGCAATGAGGCCCGTGGACGGGACTGCAGGCCCTTTATATGGAGGAGAACCAGCCGGCGAATGACACCTACCAAGAAGTGGTTGTGGGTCACCTGACTAACTCAAGCAATTAGTGGACGAGATCAGGTCCCTTGGGTCCTGACCCAGGGTGTGTCAACTTGGTATGTGTGTGTGTGTGTACCACAAGGCATGTACAGTACTCACTGCTATATGTGTTGTAATTCTCTGGGCTGTAAACTGTGGTCTGATAAACAATCATTATAAGAACATAACATAAGAACATAAGAATGGAGGAAACTGCAGCGGGCCTATTGGCCCGTACTGGGCAGTCCCGTTTACACCCAACCCCTATTGCTCATATGAGCATCCAACCTATGTTTGAAGCAATTCAGCATATTCGAGTTAATGATGATATTTGGTAACTTGTTCCATTCATCCACTACTCTGTTTCCAAACCAGTGTTTACCTATTTCACGCCTAAATCTAAATTTGTCTAATTTAAAACGATTGTTACGAGTTCGCTCCTGGTTGGATAGTTTGAGTACCTTTGTAATGCCCCTTTGTTTAGCCCTGCCTTCCTCTTATACACCTCTATCAGGTCGCCCCTCACTCTACGTCTCTCAAGGGAGTGCAAATTAAGATGCTTTAACCTGTCTCTATACTCAAGGTTCCCAATGCCCGGGATTAGTCTTGTCATTCTCCTCTGAATTCTTTCCAAGGATTCTATATCCATTCTGTAATACGGTGACCAGAACTGAACTGCGTAATCCAGGTGTGGTCTCACAAGAGCAAGATACAGTTTTAGGATGACCTCACTAGTCTTGTAACTAACACTCCTTTGTATGAACTCAAGTACTTTATTAGCCTTGTTACGAGCAAAAACACATTGTTTACTTGGCTTAAGGTTCCTACTTATCATTACTCCTAAATCTCTCTCGCAGTCGGATTTCTCTATGGCATCGTTGTTCATCTGGTATCTTTGTTTCCCTGTTTACATCTCCTATACTGAGTACTTTACATATGTCGACGTTGAATTTCATCTGCCATTTTTCAGACCATTCGAAAAATTTGTTTAGATCTTCCTGTAGTTTTGCCGAGTCCTCGTCAGATTTGATAACACGTCCTATTTTAGTGTCATCAGCAAATTTACTTATGTTGCTGTCTATGCCGATATCTATGTCGTTTATGTATATAATAAACAATAATGGTCCAAGTACTGAGCCTTGGGGAACTCCACTTGTGACGTTGCTCCAATGGGACTTAGTGCCGTTAATGCTCACTCTCTGTTTCCTGTCCTGTAACCACGCCCTAATCCATTTAAGGATGTCACCTTTGATGCCATGAGCTTCTACCTTTCTAATTAGTCTTTCGTGGGGTACTCTGTAGAAGGCTTTGCTCAAGTCGAGATATACCACATCATAATTGTGCCCCTTGTCCACCTATTCGAAAACTGATGAAAAGAATGTTAATAGATTAGTTAGGCAAGAACGTCCGCTTGTGAAGCCATGCTGGGAATCATTGATCAATCGGTGCTTCTCCAGGTGATTTCGAATAGAGTTTGAAATGATTGCTTCCAGTAATTTGCCTACTATTGATGTTAGACTGATTGGGCGGAAGTTAGAGGATAGTGATCTATCCTCCTTCTTGAAAATCGGTATTACATTCGCTATCCTCCAGGATTCTGGTACTACACCTGTTTTTAAGGACATGTTAAACAACTTTGTTAAGGGCATACTAAGCTCTTCCTTACATTCCTTTAATACTCTGGCAAATATCTCATCGGGACCAGGTGACTTATTAGGCTTTAGTTTGTCTATTTGCTTACTAACATCGTTACTAGTCACTACTATCTCACTTAATTTGTTTTCTTCACTATTTCTGAATTATATATATATATATATATATATATATATATATATATATATATATATATATATATATATATATATATATATATTGATAAAATCACACGGAAATGGAAACAACGGAGTACCTTAGCTTCGTCTTTATTCAAGACATCTTCAGAGCCCCTGAAGATGTCTGAATAAAGCACGAAGTTCTCAAGCGTACTCCGTGTATTCACATCTTCCCGTGTGATTTATCAGATTTATCTTATGCACGTTTCATGTGGAATTTATACAGAGAGTGAGACTAGTATCATATATATATATATATATATATATATATATATATATATATATATATATATATATATGCAAGTAAATCACTTTACGTGCGCGTGATCTAGTATATGCTGATAACCACCAGGAAAGAAGAAAGCACGAAGTTCCCAAGCGCTTTCGTGTAATTCACATCTTCAGGGGTGAGTACAGACTAGATAGAGTAATGCAGAACAAGATGAATATATACAGAGGAGGGTGAGACCAGGTCTCATATATATATATATATATATATATATATATATATATATATATATATATATAATATATATATATATATATATATATATATATATATATATATATATATATATATATATATATATATGCCTATGGTCCTTGTCTCATTGTCAACATTGCCTTTCATATCTGGTGTTACTTGAGTTTGTTATCCCAGTACTTTTATAAACCTTGACAGCTTCAGTAGCTATTTTTCTTTGTCACAGGGATTAGAGGTGCGTCTGGCTCCAGGAACTTCTGCTAGTGTGGAAACAGTATCGCATAGTGTAAGCACCGCACCCCAGACTGTGGGCATAGCATTCCAGGATACGGATATAGCATCCCGCATTGGGACCATATTGCCCCCAAGTAAAAGCAGTGCATCCCAGAGTGAGGATTTATGGTTCCATAGAGTGGGTGTACTGTCCAGGAGAGTGAGAGTCGCTCATCCGAGTGATGTTGCCGGTAGAGTGGAGGCCTTGCTAGGTGGTGTGTGGGGCAGCGTCTGCGACTCTGACTTCGACGATCTTGATGCCCAGGTAGGTCATTGTTTTCTGAATAAGTTACTGTTGGCTTCTGTACATACGAGCAATTATCACTTGCTGTTGTTATTTCTGGATTATGTTTAAATACAAGTGTAAGGATAGTGCTATATCATATATTGTACGGTAAAACACTGGAGTGTGGGAGTGGCATTATAATATTTGTGTTGGTGTTAGTCATTTATATTACAGTAGTTGTGTTTATTCATTATTTGCAATTCTCATAGATTTGATGATTTATGATTATAGAATTGTATGGTTGCGTTTGGTTTTTTTATGTTGTTCATCGATGGTATCTTGTTTAGGGATCTCGCTGTTTGTTGTTGACGATCCTGAGTTAGTCGCCTTGCCACCGCGATAACAGAAATGCGCACTTTCACTGACCAAGGCCAACATTTAATTTAGAATAGGGTTGCCATATCTGAACATTCAAAAAAGAAGACGCTCCCGAAGACATCCTCCCCCCCCCCGCCCCCGCCCGGCACACACAGGCTAATACACAACATACATGGTATAGAAATCTTAAAAAAATATTACCTTTGCTTAAGGCTGAACATCATTACCTTAGCTGCAGTCTTCTTCCCCCACTGTGTGTGTGACTTGGTGTGCCCATGCATACTTTTCTGTAGATTGGATCTTTTTCAGTATTGGCTGATTGCTCTTTAGAAAGGTATAGAAGTCACTGCAAGATGTTTCTCGGAAGTTGTACTGTACGGTCAGAATGCCTTACATTGTTTCAACACCCAATTTGTTCCTTTCCTTTGTCCATTGACTTTGCGTCAGTGAAAAAACTCTTTCTACATTTGCATTGTGACATGATATAGCAAAGAAGAATTGTGCAATTCTTAGCAATTCTTAGTGGCATTCAATGTTCTTTGATTTTTCAAAGTATCTGGTCCACTTTTTATGTGTTGGCAGATTACTAAATTCTTCATCACTTGTAATTTTCCACAAACTGCTTCAGGTTACTAACTTGGTCAAAACATTTCACATCATCAACTTTCTACCCCCTTATCAATCAAATATTTGACAGCTAAGTTGACAACACCTACAGGCGTACAAGTGACTTATCAGCTGACGAAAACTGAACGAGATCTCTACGGTTTCCACCTCCCCTCTCTCTGTTTCTCTCTCCCGTCATTACAGTTTCATGTTTTTTTTTTCCGTGGAGAAAATGATAGAAGCTGAAATTCCGGACTTTTGAAGAATTTTCAAAATTCCTTCCGGATGAAGATTTCGAGACCTAAATGGAGGACATGTCAGGGAAAATACGGACGTATGGCAACCCTAATTTAGAAGTTATAATCATAGTATTAACAACAGGCAGCTCAACAAGTGGTGATTTACCACTTTAAATAAAACAAAATTAAATTAACTAAAATTTACTTAAGCATCTTTCTGATCAATATCACTCTAAACCTTTCTCTTTACTAGTACTTAAAGATATGAATCCTATTTATCTTGAATACTAAATTAGAACCACCGTTTCTCATCCGATCTGCGAAATTAAGCAACATGGGACTGGTTCGATCTTGGATGGGTGACCGCCTAGGAACATCCAGATACTGTTTGCATAAGGGCCTTACTGGAAATATGCATCGCATGACCATATTTACTATCCTTGGTCAAATTGACTAAATACTGTATCAATTATTTTTAGTATAGAGGCTCTGCCAAAGGTTGACTTCCTTGCTGTGCTGATATTAGTAATACGTAATCCGAGTAACTTGAGTCGGTCTCTACTGATGATCAGACTTGTACTGTCGTTCTTTTGAGACTCGGCTACAGTACACCAAGGATTCTGTTCTATAAGGGTTATAATATGCCAATGAGACCCGCAAAACACTGATGACAAGCCACACTTTTGTACGAGTCCTCAACACCAAACCCGTAACTGCCGTACCACTTCCTATTATACAAATAATGGTTCACCTGGAAATCATAATTCACAGTGAGGTGCGGAGGAGCAGTCTTCTGTATTTTATAACCATATTTTGCATTCTTTTATATACAATATCTCAAAAAGTATCTCTCTACACACTGTGAAACATATGAGACCACAGATGATAGATATGCACGTTCCTGCCCTGTATAGTTTAACATAGTATGTTTATTTTGGCGTAATTAATATGATGTTCGGTTACAAAATGTAATAGGATCAGTATGCCACAGAGCCACACATACCAACCCTCCCGGGATATCACGAGTTGCATGTAGCATTTTGGAAGTCATCGGACCCATCCTGGCAGATAGTTTTTTAAGACACTGTACATAGCTGAGGCACAACAATGCTTCCTGCCAACCTGGCGGTCAGTTCCTTTGGCCATCACAACACCTACGTAACTACCTAAACGAATGATCACATGTAGTCCTTATCTCCAACACTGCCAAAGTAAGAGTTCTTGACCACATACATAACCTACAGACTGAAAATAACATCACACTGTCTGTAGGAGGGCTGAAAGTGCTGTCATTGTGACTCAGCCTAACGGTAATGTAATAGAGAAAGGAGCTAGAATTATTAACTGGTCATCCACTCTACAAACTGAATTATTTGCCATACTCACAGCCCTTATCCTCACTACTTGTTCTTGATGCCCTTAGCTCCCTATCACCCTCTTACATAGGCGTCAGTCAACATGACAGAGTTGATGCCTTAAATAAACTCGCGTCCAACAATGACAATGTTGAGCCAGTAGACAAGTGCAAACAGGCACTATCCAATCCATTGTTTACTATGATGAGATGTATCAAGTAAAATATGTACAGTATATGGAGCAAGTAACAAGATCACTAGATTACGTTGTTGTAACCGCTAGACTAAGGTTAGGATATAAGTACCTCTGGCAATATATCCCTCAGGCAGATGTGAACAAAGCTTTTAAAGTGTGTAGCCAAACTTATGGTCACACACTCTGCCACTACGGTTTAAACCACTGGGGTCTGATAAACACCCTTAGCGGCCACTACTCTGTAATTCTTTTTGCACTACCGCTCACAAGGTGACTATGGGGTGTACAATAAACTAGCTGTTGTCCGTGGCAAAATTCAATTAAAAGTCAATTCTAGCTGGCCAAAAAGCATTACATGTCCCGGGATATTATGTACTGTACTGCAAACACATGCTGGTTTCTCCTTCATGTTAGCAGGAGACTTAAATCGGATGTATGCCACTGGAGTGTAATATTGAATGTGGTAAAATTTTCATTTAAAATAGTATCTAGTTTTTTGGATGTTTAAGAGATTTATTTTTTCCACAACAACTACTGTACTAATTGATGTATTATGTTTTTCACCTTTTATATCATCCTTTTCTGTAAACATTTGTACATACTGTTAATTAATAAGAGCAAGTGTTTATCTGCAGGTGATCTGCAGGATGCTGGGGTATGAGGGCGAGGCGGTCGGGTACAGGCTGGCTGGCTCAGGTTCTGGCCCTGTGTGGCAGCTCAGATTGGACTGTGTTGGTGATGAGCAGTCTCTCCTGGAGTGCCGAATGAGGCCACATAACACCACTTGTCCACTTAATAACACTGCCGGGGTTGTGTGTTCTCACACGTAAGTAGTGATCTGATATTTTTTGTCACATCATCATCTTGGTTAGAGTGCCAGCCATTTGCTCAGTTGGTTAACGCGCCGTGCTAATAATGTGAATGTCGTGTACATAAATATTTTGCTATTCGCACAAATTAAATATTTCTCCTTACTGGAAGAGAAAGAAGTTAGTAATAATGCAGCAAAATATCTTCTTGTCAGTTCACTGTCTGATTAACATTATTGTGACGCTCAACTCTTTCTATTGTGATATTTTTTTAAGAAATAATTACATTTGTTAATCTCTGATAATTTCTGCATTTGGGGAAGCATAACTTAACTTATGAGATACACTGGTAATACAAAATATTACGAAGCAAACACGAACACAGCACGGTGGATGACTTCACTGAAATTGTGTAATTTTATTCTCGATCTCTTTATGATCTCTAAGTTAGCAGAATTCTTCATCATAGGTTTCAGAACATAACATCAGGGTGTGTAACGCGACTTTTCCTTTGACTGTACTGTACAAGTGGCTCCACTCCTGGCTTTACCACTTAGTGTTGCCAATCCTCTCTCACCTTGAGGTAGGAGTCCCTGAACTCTGAAGTGCAAAACTGATTCATTCACTAGTGATTGGGGGGGGGGGGGGATCCTATTGTGACTCTTTGTGGGGTGAGACAGAGTTCTTACCTGTAAGTGGTGAGGAAGGAAAGTTTATATCAGTTGGGAGAAATTACAGTGCATAATAACGCTTTGACAGTAGGGGTTTCGTCAACTGAGTGTAATCGTCTAGACTACTCTAGCGCTAGTTAAATGAAAATATTGTTACGACCCTCCTTTCACCACTTACTCAGCTTCCAACACTGGTTACCAGCAGCTTGGGTCATTTATACAGAAGCAGAAGATAACTCACAAGTGTTGTGAGGTTGAAGAAGCTGCAAGCCCAGAAAAACTGTGAGGGCAAACTTTTTCAGAGTGCGAGTTGTGAACTCTAGGAACAATCTGCCAGAAAGTGTAGTGACGGCACCAAGTGTGAGCTCTTTCAAGACCAGACTTGACCAACACTTGAGCAGGTTCAAATACATTCAAGAGCCAGTGCATCCCCAGTATTTGGCAACAGTGCATAACAGAGACGTAACCGATCGCACAAGCGGCGAACGAGCCGATCAGCGGTGAAGAGGATGAAAGTAAAAATTTATCTCGTTTAGAATTTGGCAGAATACTTGCATCCTGAAATGTGATTGGTAGGATATTTTCTATTTTGGAAAGTGTAATTGGTAAATACTTTGTTCATTACTATTGAATTTAATTAAGTTTCTACCTCCCCGTTCGGATATGCTGCACACATGGATGAATCGATATCAACTCTAGAGACAGATCTAGTTTGAGAATTAGGGGGAAGGGAAAATGTGAAGAAGAGTGAAGAGTAGAATCATCAGCGTAAGAATGGACAGAATTAGTCGAAGTGTGAAGTAAATCATTGATAAAAAGAAGGAAGCGAATAGGTGAAAGATCAGAACCCTGTGGGACACCACTATTGGTAGAGAAAGAGCGAGAGATCGATCCCTCATCGACAACTGCCATGGATCGGTTCCCAAGGAAGCTAGAAATTAGAGAACAAAGTGGGGGAGAGAAACCATAAGAAGGAAGCTTAGAAAGCAAAGACTTGTACCATACCCTATCAAATTCTTTGGAGATGTCGAAGACCATGACAAACGTTTCCCCATAATCTTTAAGAAAGTATGAACCAAAGATTGGTGCAGTAGGAAAGCAGATCACCAGTAGATCTCGCCTGGCGAAAGCCTTATTGGTGATCCGACCAAAGAGAAAGGCGTTCAAGGTGACGGAGAAAGTGAGGGTTTAAGATGGTTTCCAAAATCTTGGAGAGGGATGATGCTAGGGCAATGGGGCGATAGTTAGAGGGATTAGAATGGTCACCCTTCATCTGAATGGGCTGAACCAAGGCATGCTTCCATGAAGAAGGAAATGTTTGTGTTTTGAGGCAAAGGCGAAAGAGGCGGGCAAGCACAGGGGCCAGAATATCAAAACACTCCCTCAGAGCACGAGGGGGTATTGCGTCCGGTCCGTGCGCCTTACTCACATCCAACCTGGATAACACACCAGCAACCTTACGAGTGGAGATTATAGGAAAGTACATTGGTTGAGTAGGTGGATAAGGTGGAGTTAGAAAAGAATAAGGTGCCGTAGAGATTGGGTTTATGAGGGGGAGAGTTGGCTGTAGAGTTATCAGTTGGGATATTGTCTACTTCACTCTACCACGAGGAGCAGGGGTGATTGAGCGAGTGAGGATGAGATTGTTTGGGTTGTGCACGTTTTCTCACATGACCGTGAAACAAGAATGGCAACATTTCAGTAGTAGGTGATAAATCTTCATTTATATCTTCAACGAGATTAAGGATTAATACACTTACCTTGTATTGTAAGGGGGGGGGGGGGGTATTTCTCTCCTCTCAAGCTGCCCCCCTGGTCTTACTCATACTTCTCTTGTCTTAGTTCCTTCAACTGTTCTTTCTACATATTTCAGTTCATGGTTACTACACAACCTTAGTTCTTTGGTAGCATGGCGAGGGTCAGGGCACGTGGGTATTGTAATTCTGATGTCAAGTCACTTGGACGGAAATAAAGGGGAAATACTGCAGGAAAATGAATACCCCTAATGTACTCTAAGAAATGGTTTATTAATATGAAATCAAAGTAGGGAAAAAGATATTATTAATATACAACTCCAAGGTGCAACTCCTCGAATTTACTCAACTGCAATTACTCAGATCCTGTACTCTTACTACACACAACCTTACTGGTGTTACATTACATTACAGTTACCAGGATCAATTCCTTGGCTTTACTCACATTACATATAGACACATGACAACTCCTTGGCTTTACTCACATGCCATTTCAAGTGGGCACCCTGCCTTCTCCCACATTACTGGTGATACATTTCATTAACAGTTACCAGGATCAACTCCGTGGCTTTACTCAGTTCGTCCCAAGTGGACAACTTTACTTCTCACACATTACTAGGTACCTTTCATTACATCCGGTTATAAGACAAACTTACATATGATACCTTCACAGACTGTTGTTAGTATATATGAGATGCACTCACAGCACCCAACACGTTAATACTGAAGCCAACAACTTACACATGGGTTCACTACCCAACATGGGATAATTATTTCCAGTTAATTATCCCCAAACAAATACTACACACTCTGTGGACCATAACTGCCAGGAGTGCTCCAGGGTAGAACACTCAACAACTGACAACCGCTGTTGTGGTCGGTTGTAGTCCGACACCTGGCGAGCGTCTGAGGTCTAAGGCCCACGAGGCGGACCTGCAGTTAATCATGTCGAATCAACGACATCGTCCATATATCGCTCACTGCTAGATAGCCACTGACTCCAGGGCTATAGGTGGGGTGTTCAGAGAGCCCACGCACTTGAATCTGGGGAACAACGGGAGGAGAGGCGTCACGGGAGAAGCATGGATGACTCAATCACAACAAATCCTTCGTCTCCCAACGTCAGACGACATTTACTTTATATTACTTCTTACACTGGGTGAATGACAATTCCACTGTTATAACATGAACACTGATGTTCCCACTATTGACTGAATCAAACTGAATGGCTATAACGGCGGGAGCACATGCTACATACCTGGGAACAACGGGAGAGGAAAGGCGTCATGGGACCCTCTCTCCTTCCCGCCCGTGGTTCATATACTTGTGAATTGCCAGACGTGGCTATCTCACGCAATGACAGAAATCACATACAAACCAACTGTTACACATTCAAAGATGACCCTCGGTTGTCAAAGGTCTGGAGAATTACTTGAGTTGATTTACACAGACTAATTCAAGATTGAGCTTGCCAGGAGAAAGTGGAATAAAAACGTATTGACAACTGTCTTCACAAAGGCCGAGCTTACGGAGGGATCCTATGTGTAAACATCTAGGGGGAAAAACGCTTTTCTTCTTAGGGGTAGCTAACCAGCTACCCATTCATGTTTTGCGGGCGTGGAGTATAATAAGAATCATTAGAATTAAAACAGACTTGCAGTCAAGTCAATGTGACCATGACAGTATTACTACTCCTCAACATGTGAATGCTGCCATGGTTGTTGGAGGTGAAGTTTGTTTTCTTGTGTGAAGACTGTCCTTTCTCAGAGCTCCATATCATTGGCCACATGTTGCTGTGGGAAGGCGAGCCTGGCAGTGTGGTGTGCATCAGTGAGATGCTCCTTCTTCGCGGGTACTCGGTGGTGAATGCCTTCTGCATGTAGCTATCGCCGCACTGTGGTCACAGACACCTCCAAAGCTAGGTTTTCCCTAATTGCCTTGGCGTTGGTGAAGGGGTTGGCCTCCCCTGCCTGCAGGATCAGGTCGATCTCTTCCCAGGTAGTCACTCGTGACCGGGGTCTCCTCTCTCATCATTGAACATAAAGGGTTTTCGTCGCATCCGGTGCATAATATAAACTTTATTATTTAACATCTTTAAGTTGTTTTTTTTTTGTTTTTTTTTTACGGGGAACAGCTTTACATAAAAATATGCACATTTGATGACAATAATAATAGTAATAATAATAATAATAATAATAATAATAATAATATTGTCACTTTGTTTTCCATTTAACCTAACTGTTTGGCACAACTGAACTATGTGGTTTGCTGATTCTGTACCGGACTGTTGCCAACTGAACTATTTTTATTCACATTAAGTTTGTATTACAATACATATGTGGTGCCCATTTCCTAATTGTTTTGATTGCGAATTAATCCCTTCACTACGACGTCGTCTTATCAATACTGTATTCTGGTTACAGCCAGACGATTTTATTCAGCTGGGGAAGTTCCATCTCGTAGTCAAGGGATTAAACAAAACTTCGCTGCTTCTACAAGATACATATCCATAATCCCTTTGCTCATAAATGCCCTCTTTTGCAAAGGAACAACTTAATTAGAACAAGAATTCATCCCCCTCTCATCCTATTTTAAATGTAGTATTTTCATCTGGCTAACATTAGACGATTACAGTGAGCTTTGGAAACCCCGTCGGTATTGTCAAAGTGTTATTCTGCAATATAATTTCTTCCAAGAGATACACTGTACGCTTTCCGTTAAGGCCAGTACCACCCCCCCCCCCACCCCCCAGAAAGACACCTACCCCGATACACCCCACCCATCTCCCTCCCGCTCACTAGCGAATGCTTCGAATTCACACTTCAGAGATCGGGGTTCACACCACAGGGAGAGAAAAGCTTGGCAACGCTAAGTTGTAAAGTCAGGAGTGAAGCGAACTGCACATTCTGCTGAGGGCACCAACTGCTATGGATGGCGTGGACACGGATCACTTGAAGATGTCGATCAGCTTCCTTCTCACCTCAAGGGACAACACATGGGAGGTGGTGAATGACGAACAGTTCATCTACCTGACAGAGTATCTCACCTCTCTCCTGGAGGCAGCTGAAGAGAGGAGCAGGGTTGGTGAGCATATTGAAGCTCTTTGTTTGCTACACGAGTTGGAAACTGGAAGTTGTACCTGAAGTGCATTGAGCAGATGTTACTAGCGTTCCATGGTGCAGGACATCTGGCGTATGCCAAGAATAGCAGGATCTTTGTGGTGCATATGAGAGCTCTCCAAAATATATGCCTTAAGCCGAATTCAGGAAGTTTACTGAAGTATATTCGTTGTCAGACGAAATGATGGTTTCTACTGCAAGAATTTCATGGACAAAAACTTCGAGCAAAGCTTAATGAAGTTGCAAAAGACTTCTGGTGCCTAAAACATGATCGAGGAATAACAGATGTGACAACTTGTTTGTTGGAAAAAGAGTTTGCTCAAGTGTGTTCTAATCTGATCTGTGCTGCTTGGGAGAGTTTTCCCCATATACACACCACCATCGCAGAGAATCACAAAGACATGATGCCGAGCGTTGTGTCCTGAACTCGACAGGAAGTAAACACATGGCAGCTTGACTCGTGGAACAACCTTCCTTTCCACCAGACACTGACAGTTTGATAGACATCTCCACTGGAACTGTTGCACCTCCAGGGGCTAACCGTGACTTTGAACTAACCATTGGCAGAGCTCTGGCTGAAACAATGGTTGACATAGCATCGAATAAAATTATGCTGAAAAAGAATTAACTTCCAAGACCAGATAGTAAAGAAAACCCAGCACTTCTTTAAACCAAATACCGTAACTGTACAGTATTGCCGAATGACAACAGTGAATGCAGCAGTACCTGAGATACGAGGTGTGTCACCAACCCTCGTCCCTGTATCATCGTGGGCTCTTCAGAAAGGGCACAAAAATCGAGTTCTCTTTCATGCGGAGGAAACTGGTTCAGAGTAAATGTCGGTTTACTGTCCGGCAGCCATCTTGGATGTCATTTAATTGTGAATTAAGCACAATGAAGGTTGTTAAGGAGTTCTGTATGTTATTGTAAACTCTGTTAGGAACCCACCCTGAAAAAAACTTGCTTGTGTTTTTCTTCAGAATTCCATCCTTTTATTTAAAACTCCTGGTCTGTTAAGCCAGAGCCTCGCTACCAACTCCAGCATACACTGATCTCCCATAACTTATATGTCAGTCTTCTAAGAAGAAACCTTGTGTACAGCCAAATTCAGCTTCTGTTGACAGAACTTTATTTTACCGACTCTTCATATTTCCAATAGACCACTGTAATGTACGGGTATACATGTTTTTCCTTTAATGTTACATACACTTATTAATAATAAGCAATGTCTCTCAGTAGAGAAAGGTCAAGTGCTCTTAGGAGTCTGCTGCCAGACAGCTGTGGGCAGATGGAGGATGCCGCTAATCAATACCTTACCAGGGTTGCCAGGATCTTCCGTGGGACTCCATCTTCACGGTTCAACTCTCCTTGGCTTGCCGCATTGCGCTACATGGTAATCAACAGTGTTATCTTTCATGTGAAAGTTGTTTTCCATTCCAGCTTGTTTAGTTCACTCTGACATATAGATACTCTCGTGAATTATATGTTGAGACCTGTGGTAGCCTGGTCATGATACAGAAGGGTTACCATTATGTTGTTACTGTACTGTACTATTGGAACATCCGGCACCTTAAAGTTTATCTCCTACCTGGAGCCAAGTGATGTAGCTTAAGTTAACCAGTTTGGTGTAATCTTGCATCTTCATTTAAAATAAATATTTGTTAAAAATAATCTTTGTGAATTCGGACTCTTTATGCTATTTATAGACGGGAAGAGGAGAGGGGAAGAGAGGAGAAGAGATGAGGAAGAAGAGGGGAGAGGAGGAAGAGGGAAGAAGAGAGGAAAAAGGGGAAGGAGAGGAGAAAGGGGAAAAAGAAGAGAGGAGAAAGGGATAGAAGAAGAGAGGAGGAAAGAGGAGAAGCGAAGAAGAAGAGGGGAGAAGAGGAGTGGAAGAGGGGAGAAGAGGAGTGGAAGAGGGGAGAAGAGGAGTGGAGAAAGGGGGGAGAATAAGAGAGGAGCAAAAAGAGGAGAGGGAAGAAAGCGAGAGAGGGAGAAAAGGCGAAAGGATGGAGAGGGAGAGAGGAGGAAGTAAGAAGAGATGGGGGAAGTAGGGAAGGATAGAGGGAAAGGAGGAAGATGGAGAGATGGGAAAGAAGGAAGGTGGAGAGGGGGGGAGGAAGGAGGAAGATAGAGGGGGGGAGAAGGCGTGGTTTTTCCTGAACTTAATGTTAAGTTAAGTAAGATAAAATGACGAACAGTTGTTTTTGTTGTTGTCTCAGAAGATGATCACGTGTCCTTCTCTCACTTATTGATGATGTCTTATATATTAGGAGTTTATTCTTGGCTTCATCATAATAAGGAAAGTCTGTTTATAATGATATAAATTAAAGTAACGGTTGCATTTAGATGTTTTTTAAATACAGTATTGGAAAATTGGCATTAAAGGGAATATTTAAAATCTTGGGTCCTCTCTGCCAGGCACTTTTGGTGTAATGATCCCTTGAAAATAAATGTTATACGATTGTTTTACTGCTGGTAGGGGCTCTCTAGTATATTTCTGATTACTCTGTACGAAATGCATCTAAAAAACAGTAATGTTTAATACTCAGAGTGTTTTACTACTTACTTGATTATCAATATAAATTAGAGTTACAAACAAGTGCTACTCCCTATCGACAGCAATTTCTGACTTTCCTATGACACTGTGGGGTATGGGATTGTTTGGTTCACACTCAGGATGGGTTGGAGAAAGGAAACTCACGATGTGCTCTCTGTATACATGTTGTATTGGATGTACAATGCAGCTTGGTGCTGGGAAGGCAGCATGGTTACAAGCGTGATGTAAAGAGAGCTGGTTGGTGAGGATGCTCAGAGGAGGACAGCTTGTGGGTCGCCCTGCTCGCCGGCGGGAGCGAGGACCGCCAGGCAGGCGGAGGAGGAGGAGGTGTTGCTGGCTGGTTGGTGTAGGTAGAAAGAGACAGGTCACCACGAGGTCAGGTCTTAAATAGCGGGGGGAAGGCGTGGCTTAGTAGTTGACCCCCGCTCCGTGATGTATGGCGACGCTGGTTGACCCAGACCACGAGGCATACACTGAGGAATTGGTGGGGTCGGCTACTCAGCGACAAACAGCGTTTGTAGGGGAGAAATCCACTACACCTTAAACAAATTCACGCCTAGGTGGCCCTTGGGCCGGCCATCCTCGTTAAACTAGGGACATCCATTATTATAATGATGGTTCCCTATACGTGAGGGTTTTATTATCTTACTGGTTAGGCTAGAAGGAATGACAGCGGTTAAATAGCATTTCGTTTATAATGGTCCTAGACATCTAGCGGTGCGATGTAACCGTTCTCTCTAGTGTGCTGGACCTACCCTTACGCTATAACTCTTGCCGTCAGAACCTATTCCTTCTTAATTGTCATATAAGCTTTAATTACATTGGCTTATTTAAATTTCTTATTAGTTTAAAATATCCAAATTTTTTACGGGATTTCCAATTTTTTCTAGACACATTTTCCCAGAAATTTGGTAAAAACGATCTGGCAACGCTGCGCCCTAAACCACAGCTCGCCCTCATTCTCTGTCATGGAACAGTGGTTCGCCCTTAGGACCTACAGTATACCTTCTCCGGGTTCCTGCGCTTCAAGTGACCGCCTTAATCAACAGTCATACCATAACATTCACCGCAGAAAGAAGTAGATGATTTAATTTTTTTCTCTGGCTACTCTTTACTCAGGTCTCCCATATTTTAGTTTATATATAGTTAGGATATTTATATGTTTAGCTAGGGCACTGGTGTAGGGTTAGCGGTTAGGAATTATTGTCTTTATAACAAGTTATTATTGTTATTAAATATTGAAAACTCCTCCTTTGTAAAATGTCCACCCTTTTCCCCTGGAATCTTTCTTAAATTACCTTACTTTTGTTACTAGTTGGCCTCTTTGGGTGGACCCGACATTGTTTTACTAGCTAACTTGTAACCGATGTCATTTGCAAAAAAAGTCATTCAGAAGAATGACCGAAAGATATTTTATGGTTCTGTACTGCATACGTAACTTCTATTTAATTTATATGTAAATTATTTCCACATTTCTCTTAAATAACTGAGTATACCTTTGTTGAACCTGTTCTTTTATTCTGCAGACCAAATAATGGAAATATTTTCCTACCTTCCGATCATCATTTCCAGTATTAGTAAATTATAGTAAAAAATAATTTCTATTCAGCTCAAAATTTATCCTAATCTCAAGTGCACATGGCCTTAAAATTCCCATTATATTGGTCAGATTTCAAAAACTTTTGGAGACTTACTGCCGTCCACCCAAAAGAAAAACAGCTGAGTGAGCTCGTTTTCCTCGCCATCACCCCCCCCCCCCCCACACACACACACACTTCCTTGCACCCCAACTTTTCCTTTTCCTGGATCCGCCCGGCAGTGCGTATGCTCCAAAGGCTATTGTGAATGTGACTCTGGTTTCTGTTTTGTCCAGGGAGTAAATGGTTCCCTGTCATGTGGAGCAACCATTCTGTCTGAGGACTACCTGTTAACGGCGGGACACTGTGTGGACACCCTAGGTGCCTTCCACCTTGTCGTCACCGTAGGGAACCACAACTCTAACTTCAGGGAGGAGTCTGAAGAGGTGACCTTTCTTCTTTACACTGTTTTTTCTCTTACTCGTTTATTAAATCTCATATCCTTATTTTTTTCTTGTTACCTGTCACTCTACTTATGTAACCCACATCATACGTTCTTTTGTGTGTCCTATTTTATTTCATTCCCTATGTTCTTATTTGTTAAACCATGTCCTAAAATATTTGTTGTCCTGTATTATAAATTGTTTACTTTCAGTGTTTGTTTGTTTATTCTGTGTCTCGTTGTTGTTTCCTTTGCTAACTTGTTTTCTTTTGTGATAGTTTTTCCTTGTCCTTTATTGTTCCCTGTATCCTGTTAAGGCAGCATCCATATTATGTACATGAGTAACAGTTGTCATGATCTTGAAGGAGATACTACTGTTTAAATGTCGTATGAGTGGAGGTGCTGAAGGCTGTGTTGGTGCAGTCGTCATCGGCATTGACATGGTTGCTTCCTCCTAGAGTTTTCTGTTTGCATGGAATGTTTTATGTTGTTAAAAAACCTCTTCCTTACCTTCATCTCCGTTCTCATAACTGGTGTCCCATTAGCAGTCAAGATAGGGGGAATTTCCTTATCATTAATTCCTTGAAAGTATAACCTTCACCTCATCACCCAAAAGATATTTTCTTATTGTTTTAAGGACATTCTGAATTTGTATGGAAGAATTTGTAGCAAGAGTTGATAAGGTGCAACTCCTCATACTCCACCTGTTCCTTACCTAGGAAGCAGCATGACATGTTACTACTCTCGATGATTGCCTCCTGTGTCACAGCGATCCCTAAACAGCAGCATTTTGACTTGTGTTTCCCCTCTTGCCTATGAATCTAGATTTCGTGTCCTGTGACCTCGCGAGAGGAAAGGTCACGGCTGATTTAGTTCCCGGGGATTAACTGACAGTGCCACAGTTGTGGCCTGACCACATAAGAGGACAGACGTGCCCATAGGTGCTCTTATCTTCCCGATCATCCTACAAAGGACCCCTCAGTCCCGACTCCCCTTGCCAGCAATGGGGGGGTCGACGTAAACGCCCCGAAAGAGGCGTCCCCTCTCTCATGGATACAGGCATCTCTGATGCAGAGGCCACTGCTCTCTCGCTTGGTCATACTGCATACCACACCCTTCAAGAGTCAGACCTCGGTGATTGTGAGTAACAGTAATGTTTCTATGGGAAACACTAGCCGATGTGGTAATGCCAATGCCACCCGGCAGTAGGCCGTCCCCTGCCACCCTTCCCTCTGCCAACCAGCCAAATAACCTGAACCTGCACTTCCCCTAGGACTCGCTGAAAACCGTCGAGGAACGGTTTAAATGGATGACAAAGTTCTGCAGACAACACGGTCTCGCCATTCAATTCCGAAAAGATAAGAACCGGAACTTTATCACGTGTCAGACTCCTGAGGTCTATGAAACACTTACTGTAATACTGTTGGGTTTGACCGGGTTGTCCAGGAGCCCCCACCAGTGAACCCAGCTGAATGTTGCCACATCCTAGTTAAACAATTCCCCCTATACGCTGATATCGAAGATGCTTGTGACTGTAATCCTAGTATACTCAGTATACGTCGACACTATTGCTTTTGTTCACCATCCCGCCATTTTCCTCCTGGGACAAACTTTTTAGACATTTTGGATATATTTTAGTTGGTTTATTTATTTACAAGTCTCTTTCTGAAATACATAGATAACACAAGTGATAAAAACCGTATTTCAAATGTGTCAAGCAATTTCACAGCACCCCTACAAACACTAATGTGGGGTACAGTATACCCCAATGACGCAATTACACAAAGACCGGATTAGATATCAGAGTGATGCACCCTTTCTCTGTGAGGTCTCAGCAAGCACTGAGGGTACAAGGGGGGCCCAAGTTCTGAGTCATGCAGGAACTTTAGATCATCCAGCTGCCCGGGGTAGGATAGACCCCACATTAGTGTTCTAGGATAAACACTAATTTTTCAAAACCTTGTTAACAGGGTAATGTGTTCACAGCTTGATTCCACACTTCAAATATATTGTCGTCTCACTACCAATTTACAATTCCTTAGTCTTCTCACTTAATATTAATCACAACAATTCCACAATAAACTTGCACAACTGTCTTCAGTTGTTCGGTTAGGCCTAGTCCTTACACTAGGAACCGAGGCGTGCGACTAACTCCTAGGCAGCCAGCGTCTGCTTATATACGCCTCATCAGATGCGTCTCTAACATCCTAAAGTAACCCAGAGATGCCTGTGAGATTTTAGAACATTCTACTCTGATCGAGTCTTTCAATTATAAAAAAAATGATACGATACATTCTAGAATATTCTTACATAATTAATACAGCAATATATACACCTTATTTGTGGACAGACTAAATCAATGTTATTCCAACTGCACATAGGCCGAGATATTTCTATATGATTAAATTTGTAAACCATATTCATGAAATAGTGTTTACGTGAATTAGTTTGTTCCCAATACTCTGAGTAACCCAAGTAATGATATTTGTCTTATATTATCTTCAAAAATATACTTGTATTATTAGGCCACAGTGACACCAACTTGTACGTTTCTCAGGATTTCTCCGTCGACAAAATCTGGCTACATGAGAAGTACAGTGCATACGGCTTCCTCGACAACGACATCGCCCTCATCAAGATCAAACGGAAGAGAGGACATGGGCTGAGGTGAGTGTCTCGTCTGACTTAAGTTCTATTAATCACCAACACAAAGACTAAAATGAATTCTTCACTACTCCCTCATGTAGCAAAACCCTGAACGAATAAAACATATACTGTATTGTATTTTTCTACAATAAAACACTGGAATGTGCGTTCAGAGTGGCGGCTTAATAATACTGTTGGTCTTTGTCATTTTCAATGTATTAATTCATTATTTGCTATGATTTGTGGAGTTGGTTATTTGTGGTTAATACCTTGTGTACAGCGTTGCCTCTGTGCTGAATAAAATTGTCTGGCTTTAGCTAAATAAAATATTAATAGTGGCGTCCCCATATTGAAGGAGTTAAATAATTGTGTGGTTCTATCCTTTTTTCGTGTGTGTGTGTATGTGTGTGTGTGTGCGCGCGAACATCAGCTACAAATTCTACAATGATGTCTCATAGTGATTGATGAAAGTTGTGACTATTCCTGTGCTCTTTGTATAATTCTGAACCTGTATAGCTCCTTGCCTCCCCCCCCCCCCCCTCCATGATGGCCCACAACTCTGCCCATTCACTTAAGTTCCTATTTTCCGATCACCACTGGTCAACCTGTCACCTCCCTGGCTTGTCCATAAGATCTTAATTACTCTAAATCTGACCATGGCATGGGTCAGCGACGGGCGTCTCTCAGTGAGTGTTCCTTACTATCCCAGTCAGGGAGATGACGAGGCCAGTCAGGGGCACACTGGAGATGGCTTTGAGGAGTTTAGGACGAATAAGAAGAAACAAAAGTTTAAGAAACATTCTGCACAGTCGTCCCAAGTGGATGATATGATTCGATCTTTAAAAAGTTGAAAGACTACTGTACCTTGTCACCCCCTTCCCTAAGAATATGTCCCCTGAGAAGCTTTTGATCTTCCGGGCATCTACAGGGCAAACAGAATCTACAAGGATAATGCACCAATTACTATTGTGGTATCGTCATTGTATGGAATGGTAAGGAGCCGCCTTCCGTTCAACATTTCTTCTTCGGGGAGTGTGGCGCCCCTAGTCATATCAGATAGTGGGTTCTCGCCCCTGTGATGTGCTACAACTGTTACGGAACCTACCATGTGGCGAAGTACTGCCACAAAAAGTGCCTGCTTGCCTGCACTGAACTTCAATTCCTATTTGTGACTTTTTATCATCCTTTACGACGCGTGGATTTTTTTTTTTTTTTAGGATTCTGTCATCATTTTGCGGATTATTTGGCAGATTAATCTATAAATCTGAAGACGAGATGTTTGTGACATTAAAAATAAGACTTTAGCTCAGTATCGAGAGGTTTGGCCCTTCTTCTCATACGGACAAGTACAGACCGCAGTAAAAATGTTCGTTTGAATCACAAATAATACGTGATCATTGCTACAGGGAGAGCCATGGCAGTTAGGCAGTTGAGTGGTCAACTTCGGGGAAAGCAATATACTAGTACAGTAGTTCAGTCTGTACTTGTCTAGTAGTAGTTACTGCTCAGACGGTAACCATAGCGCCTAAGTAAGGACAATCTTACTGGTAAAGCTAGGAATCTATGCCTGAATTCATGAACTGATTAAGTTCACTTGAAACCTTGAAGTGCGAGGCCTATTGCATGTACCTGTATTGCAAATACAGTATTAACTTAATGCAAAACTTTGTGATTTATGTAAACTTGGACAGTTGTGGAAGCATATCAAAGCCTCTGAACCATTTACAGTACAAGTCTTGAGTAATTAAAGATTAATTTCCAGAAGATTAGCAAATCTGAGGCCTCTCCGACAAGTGCAACTGAAGACCGTGTGGAACATTTCATTGTAGAACACGTTTATTTCTCACTGCCGAACACTTTGTGGGGGTAGGATGGTTTGCTCACACTCAGGATGGGATGGAGAAAGGAAACTTACAATGTGCTCTTTGTATACATGTTGTATTGGATGTACAATGCAGCTTGGTGCTGGGAAGTGGCAGCGTGGTTACAAACGATGAGCAAGACAGGAGGATGTATGCAAGAGCCAGAAACCAAGCAAAGATAGAGTGTAGGAGGGCTGAAAAGGTGTTCCAAAGGCTGGTTGCACGCGAGGTCGAGTCAAACCCAAAGGCGTTTTACCGCTATGCAAAGTCGAAATTGAAAACGCGAGTAGGAGTATCAGACCTGAGGCTTGAAGATGGTAGTTACGCAGATTCTGACCAGGATAAAGCTGAGGCATTGAACAGCTTCTTTTCCTCAGTGTTCACAAGAGAGGATGCAACTAACCTTCCTGCGTTTGAGGACAGACGGTTCGACACAGCACTGACCCACATTGTGTTCACAGAAGAGGGTATTAGAAATAAACTGTCCAGGCTAAAGGTCCATAAGAGTCCTGGACCTGACATGGTGCATCCTAGAGTGCTAAGGGAGCTGTGCAACGAGCTTGCAGAGCCCCTGAAGATTCTGTTTTGTAAATGCCTGGAGGAACAAATGGTCCCCAGTGAATGGAAAGTGGCTTATGTGAGTCCTATCTTCAAGAAGGGCGATAGTCACTCCACGAACAACTATAGACCGGTGAGCCTGACCAGCATAATATGTAAAGTACTTGAGAGTATTATCAGAGATGCCGCGATGGAACATCTACTACGAAACAACCTTGTAAAAGATTGCCAACACGGTTTTATGCCGGGGCGCTCTTGCTTGACACAATTGCTCAAGGTATTGGATATTTGGACCCATATTCTAGAACGGGGTGGTAATATCGACAATATTTACCTAGATTTTGCCAAGGCTTTCGACAGTGTACCCCACGAAAGGCTGAAAATCAAACTGGAAGGGTACGGAATTCGGGGAAATGTCCTAGCGTGGATAGAAGACTTTCTACATGACCGCAAGCAATGTGTGGTGATTAATGGCACGAAATCGTCATCTGTACCTGTAACAAGTGGGGTACCGCAGGGTAGTGTATTGGGCCCGCTGTTGTTTGTTTGTTTCATAAATGATATGCCTGACGTTGTACACTCCTCCATACAAATGTTTGCCGATGACGCCAAGTTATTTCGGGAAATTAAGAACCAAGCGGACTGTGAAGAGCTGCAGAAGGACCTCTGTGGGCTCCAGGAATGGTCGAAGGAATGGCTGCTGAGATTCAATGTCACGAAGTGTAAGAGGATGCACCTGGGGCGTACCAACGGTAAGGAGGCGTACCATATGTCCCAACGGGATGAAGAAAATGTACTAGTTGAGACTGTGTGTGAGAAGGACCTAGGTGTGTATGTTGACAATGAGCTGAAGTTCTCGGGCCATTGTGATAAGAAGGTAAATCAGACAAATAAATTATTGGGTCTTATAAGAAGGTCGTTCAGATATCTAGACGGTCCGTCCCTCGTGACGATCTTCAGGAGTGAAGTGCTTCCCCATCTGGAGTACTGTCACCCCATCTGGTCCCCGAGATATGCTAGGGACTGTCAGTTGGTTGAAAATGTTCAAAGGAGGGCCACCAAACTGGTGCCTGCACTTCGGCACCTCAGCTACCCTGAGAGATTGGAGCGCCTGAACTTGCCTAGCTTATACTACAGACGGGCAAGGGGGGACCTAGTTGAGGTTTATAAGCATCTCGGGGGGCACTACTCAGTTGAGTGTCCTTACTTGGAGCTGGCGGACGCTCGCCCCACAAGGGGTCACAGCTTAGGATTGAAGAAGCCGCAAGTCCAGACCGTGAGGGCAAACTTTTTCGGAGTGAGGGTTGTAAACTCTTGGAACAATCTACCAGAGAGTGTTGTTACGGCACCGAGTGTGAGCTCTTTCAAGAGAAGACTTGACCAACACTGGAGCGGGTTCAGGTACATTCAGGAGCCGGTGCATGCCCAGTATTTGCCAACAGTGCGTGACAGAGACGTGACCGATCGCCCGGGCGGCTAGCGAGCCGACCTTTTGATGAAGAATATGAAGGAAAAGAGACGTGACCGATCGCCCAAGCGGCTAACAAGCCGATCAGTGGCGAAGAGGATAAAAGTAAAAAAGTAAAAAAGTGATGTAGAGAGAGCTGGTTGGTGAGGGTGCTCAGAGGAGGACAGCTTGTGGGTCGCCATGCTTGCCGGCGGGAGCGAGGGCCGCCAGGCAGCGGCGGAGGAGGTGGTGTTGCTTGCTGGTTGGTGTAGGTAGAAAGAGCGTCGTCACCACGAGGTTCAGGTCTTAAATAGCGGAGGTAGGCGTGGCTTAGTAGTTGACCTCCGTCATGTAAGGCGGCGCTGGTTGACCTAGACCACGAGGCATACACTGAGGAATTCGTGGGTCGGCTACTCTGCGACAAACAGCGTTTGTAAGGGAGAAATTCACTACAATTTAACTACAATTTGTTAAAAGTGATATAAGCACCTACGTGATATGTTAAATTTCATTGTAGTATTTTTAAAAATCAATTTATATGTATATTTCAAAGCATATAAAAAACTAGCTTCCTTTTTTTTAAATAAAGCTACTATTGACTCTCCTCATAGTGACTTTTGAACATCACGAGTCGGCATCCCTGTCTAGAAGTTAGAACAACAGTTTGTCTCCCATTGTCAATAGGAAAGTATGTAGGATTTAAAGTCTATCTCTTGATTCAGAAAATCACAGAAATAAATTTTTCACTAAGAATCGCATAGAGCTCTTACAAGTGATGATAACGCCAGAATACTTGTGCATGGATAATCGTATTTCTATTTTGTAAAGATATTTTTTCTGGTTCTATAATTTTGAGTAAACTCGCATTGTTATTCAAATTTTGTTATTAAAAATATCAGAAGATAAATATGAGGCCTTCCTGAGACCACTGTAGTATATTAACTAATGATGTTGTTGTCTATTATAACTATTATGAAAGTATAAATAAATATATCTACACAAGGCAGGTTGGATATATTGAATACCAATCATGTACCACTACCGCTACATACCATACCATACCATACCATACCATACCATATTACAGTGTCCTGTTTAGGGAAATCAAAAGTACCTGAATAAGAGCATTTGAACTTGGCACGCCACAAGGAGAAGTGTCAAGTTCTATGGGTGCAAACGTTTGGGTTGGGTATAAACGAGACCCCCTAGTATGGCCCACTGCAGTTTCCTCCGTTCTTATGCTCTTATGTTCTTAATATACTGATGCACAAGCTTATTATTGACATTCCAGTTCAACCGACTGAAGCTGCGATGTTTTACACGTATGATATCTGTATTATGGTGCATACCAAACCCAGGCTCCAAGCCCTAATGGATGCATTTGCTCGGAGAACTGTTGAATGTGGTCTCATAATATCTATTGATAAGACGAGGGTCCTCAATCCTTGCCCTGCTTATCCTTTTAACTTTAATATTGATTTAAATGATGCGAACTTCATTGCCAACCTTCACGCCAAACTATTAGAGCGAATTAAACCTCTTGGAACCTTACTTGGTGAAAGCTGTGGAATTAACATCACCTATGCTCGTACCTTCTATCTTCACTTCATATGATCCATAGTTGACTATCATGCTCCTCATCTTGTTACTCTTCCTTACAAACATCTTGATAGCCTGGAAGTAGTACAAAATAAAGTCATGTGCAATATCTTAGGATTCCCAAAATCTACAAGAATTATAAACATGAGAAAAAAACTTCCTGATCACAGCGGATGGGGTAAAACACGCACCGAGAATTATCGTAGAGATCAAGAAGTTTTTTCATCAACACATTTATATTTATGGGAATGGGTCAGTGATCCAGGGTCACAAATAGCCCTCATCTTCGTGAACAACCTATATTAGAAGGACTAGTGGATAAAGATCAGTCAGCAACTTAAGTTCTGGATATGAAATGGAAGTCTAACAAAGATGAATTAGGTTTTCACTCCAGCCTAGAATACTTGAAATTTATTGAATACTGTATCACCGGCCTATTGGCCCATACTAGGCAGCCCCGTTTACACCCAACCCATATCGCTCATATATCAGTCAAAACTATATTTGAAGCTTCCCAGCGTGTTGGAGTTAATGATGATGTTTGGTTACGTATTCCACTCTATTTCCAAACCAGTGTACTCTGCCACCTTCACAGCAGTGGGAACTGAATGTCCCAACATGAGTAGTGGATGAGTGGAACAAGTTACCAAACATCATCATTAACTCCAACACGCTGGGAAGCTTCAAATATAGTTTGGACAGATATATGAGCGATATGGGTTGGGTGTAAACAGGGCTGCAGTTTCTTCATTCTTATGTTCATATCAGCGCTGTAGTGAATATAACCCAGAATGGTGGTTTGAACTCGCAACTTAAAGTTATGTACAGTGCACACAGACAGACACATTCACGTACCTCCTGTTATAAGACAATTTTATTCTTGGGCAGGTTTGGCCCGAGGGTGAAGCCCATCTGTCTCCCTGACGCCCGTGACTCCTACGATGACCTGCAGGAATGTGTGGTGATGGGATGGGGCGAACAGATCTTTGTACCTGAGGTAAGTGTCCAAGACTTTATCTTCTTTGTGATAACAACAGTTGTGTACAAAATACATGTACAGTATAAATTAAAGTGTCATCATCTATATAGAAGGAACAATTGTCATCCAGTCAACAGAGGGAGACCACATGGTCCTACATTTGATAATCCTGAATATTGTTAGAGGGCGACGGTAATGAAGATAACTAATGAGCTTATTCTGTCACACACATACCCTATTACTTTGCTGTCGCTAGGAGTTATTAAGGATGTCACCTTCGTTGGGGAACTCCGAGGCCGATACGGGACCGGCAGGGTCGTTCATAGGTGTTGCACATGTGGGGGGCTACATCTAGTGTGAGAGGGGCGGCAGCAGCGTCTATTCGGAGTTGGCACTTGTCTGCCTCGGTTTGGAGTTGGGCTAATTCAAAGGTATTGACACCTTCTCGCGTGGTGTTCCTCCAAGCGTTATGGTGTGCAGTAATCGTCTCCCAGGTAAGAGGGTAGATTTGGCACTTTTTCAGGTTTGTCTTAAGACTATCTTTATACCTTTTCAGTTGCCCATGTGATGTTTACTATTCGTGAGGTGAGTGTAAGGTATCTGCCTTGGCAATCTACTGTCGTTCATGAGGGTAACATGGCCAGTCCAACAAAATTGTTCAAAAATAATGGTAGCCTCGATGCTCCTACAGTTGGTATCAACGAGAATGCTGTCATTTTTTCTCTTGTCTTCCCAGAGAACTCGGAGGATGGAACAGACTACGTTGGTGAAAGTTTTCAAGTGCCTTGAGGTGCCTCCTGTATGTGATCCATGTCTCACTGCCATATAATAGGGTGGGGAGGACCACTGTTTGATATACGTGCAACTTTGTAGATAATTTCAGCTCCCTACAGTTGAAGACACGGGTATACTGTCTTCCAAACACTTGAGATGCACATCTGATCCGATGTTGAATCTCTTCATCGATGTCTGCGGTGTTTGACAGGTGGGAGCCGAGATACTGAAAGAGGGTAACTTTAGAGAGGGTAGTACCGTTAAGCTGGATGGATGGTGGAGGTGTGGCTGAACCAGGGGCAGGTTTAAAGAGAATCCAAGTCTTATGTACATTCACCTAAAGGCTGAAGTGTGCATACACATCTGCATAGGTGTTCAGGATCTGTAGGTCGCGTTTAGTGTGAGCGACAAGGGTGAGGTCGTCTGCATACTGAAATTCAGTAATGTAATCTGCCGACACCTTTGTTCCTGCCTGGAGTCGTCTTATGTTGAAAAGACCCTTCATCTAGTACTGGATGTCCACCCCGCTGGCTAAATTAGCACTGCCACGAGTAAGGAAGGCTGCCAAGAAAATGGAAAAGAGAGTTGGTGCCAGTACACATCATTGTTTTACCCCCGTTTTGGATAGGGAAGAATTCAGACGGGGTGCCATTGTGCAGGACACTGCCGATCATATCATCGTGGAGTTGCCTCACAATGGAGATGAATTTTGGTGGGCAGCCAAAGCGGCCTAGGGTCCGCCAGAGGGCTTCCCTGTTGACCAAGTCAAAGACCTTAGTTAGGTCGATGAAGTCCATGTACAGGTCACAATGCTGTTCTCTGCACTTTTCCTTGTATGGCAGGCAGCAAGGATCATGTCAGTGGTGCCATGTGATGGTCTAAAGCCACATTGAAATTCTAGGAGGAAGGCTTCCACCTGAAGAAGTCTGTTTAGGAGGACTCGGGTGATAATCTTGCCTGTTACTGACAGCAGCGAGATCCTGCTGTAGTTGCCACAGTCTAACTGATCTCCCTTAGGGGATTTCCTACTTTTCCCATATATTCTCCAGGAGAGAGTGGAAATAGGTGGTATGCAGAGGTCCTCCTGCTTTGTAAATCTCGGCTGGAATTCCATCGGGCCCCCAGTCTGTTTTCTAATATACTATACGCCTAGATGTGTGTGTATCTGTTCTGGGCAGCCGAAATGGCACAATCGTTTTTCATCAAACTTGGTGGAAAAATCACACAAAAATTCGTAGAGTGGAACAAACCTGGTCCCATGTCGATGGTTTCTTTAGGAAGGCTTTAATTAATCATCTTATTCACGCTGGCAAAAGATGTCGCTGTACGTTGTCCAGACGATTGCAGTTATCGTACGGCCCCCTCCTCTCCCCCCACTTTTTCTCTTAGCCTACTGTTTTTTTAATGTTGTTTGGATTATTAAAGGAAGTAAGATGAGTAAATAGAAGAATAAAGAAGGGGAAACAGAAAATAGTTAGAGATAGCAGGTGGGGGGAGCTGAGTTTCATCATGCGTCTGGATGCGCAGTTTCAACGTTACCAGACGACCTTACAGCTACAGTGTATACTTATTCCTGTGGCTGACTGTACATGGAAAAAGAGAAGAGATAAACAGATAATAACAGGAATGCTTGGAGAAGATGACTACAATAGACACAGGGTGAATATAGACAGTGAAACAGATAGGAGGTTGACAAAAATAGACAGATTCATACATGCACAAATAGACAATATGGCAACTAACATGACAGACAGACAGCTGACTGACTGGTTCACATTAGACAAACAGGCAGACACACGCCAACAACGGATAAGACAGACAGATTTGACGACACAAAGAGTACAGACGGGCTTACATTCAAACACCACGCAGACAAACTGACAATCGGGATGGCAATAGACGGGACGGATAGTCTTGAGACAGATTAGAAGGCATTTATAAACAAGAATAACACCAAATTGACCATAGCTGCGTCAGTGAGGGTAGGAGGTCTTACATTAATTCAATTTCAATTTCAATTGTTTATTCCTTGATAGAGGAAGCGGGATCCTAGTGCTGTCACTAGGTACCCCTGTACAATAACACCAGAAACATCTGGCAAGTGTGACAAGTATATACAGTATAAATATTATAAAGGGGCTTACTAAAGCCTAAGGAAAGAAGGAAGGAAGGATATTCCTTAAACACATAATCAATGTTATTTCCATAATACCTGGCCAGTATGGGGAGGATCATCGTGTCTCCGTCAGGTGGTCGTGGATTGGTGGTCCAGCAGGCGTCACGGAAGCGTTGTGTGTGGGGACATCTTAGGAGGTAGTGGATAAGGGTGCGGCTGTCGGGTCTTCTGCATAATGCACAAGAGCGTTGCTCAGGGGGTCTTACAGCCACCAGCGTAAATAATAAGACGCATTGAAAACTAACACCCTCGCGCGGAAAGAACATCGATGGTCGGTCAGTCATGTGAGATGGGCCTAAAACTGACTAACGTACATGATGACTATGATGACTTAACACAGGTGATGACTTAAGCAGATGGTGACTAATCTAACCAGAATCAAGGTTACTTCTCTTCATAATATAATTTATCTCGGAATGATCATCGGTGATTCATAATATTATTTTTTTTATGATTTTAACCTCTCCTTATGGCGAATATTTCTATAAGTAATTATTCTAACCTTTATGCTATTCCTTCTTATAGTATATTAGATACTGTAAGTATCACGACCACGACCATGATTATTACAACCAGGACCATGATTATAATAACCAGGACCATGATTATAACACCCACGACCATGATTATAACAACCAGGACCATGATTATAACACCCACGACCATGATTATAACAACCAGGACCATGATTACAACAACCGCGACCATGATTATAACAACCACGACCATGATTATAACAACCACGACCATGATTATAACAACCACGACCATGATTACAACAACCACGACCATGATTATACCAACAACAACCATGATTATAACAACCACGACAATGATTAATACAATCACGACCATGATTATAACAACAACAACCATGATTATAACAACCACGACTATGATTATAACAACCACGACCATGATTTTAACAACCACGACTGTAAACGCCTTAGTTTTAAGGACGTTCAGGTGGCGGGCAAGTCGAAGGGAATGATTGAAACCCGTCTTTTGATGCATTCAATATTTATTGATGTGGTCAAAACCTGCAGAGGAGAAGGCGTTCGTAATATTACAAGGTGATCCATCTGATACATAATTAGTTAGTCTCACACACTTTTATCTTAATCACAATATATTAAACATACAGACATAACACAAAGTTCATAACTCTATTTATCTTAGCTTCGCTTCACTCTGCATTGTCTTATTACTCCAGGTTAGACAGAAACGAGTAGGCGTAATTAGTCAACAATATTTCAGTACCGAGGGGTATGTCATCACTTAGGCCGTACTTACAAGTGCGGGTCAATGCAGATCAGTATGGTGTTCCAAGAGACAGCAGTATTGCGTAAATTGTTCCGGCACAAATTCTCGGACAGGAGAAAGCTGGTTTTCACAGCATCACTAGAGAGGGCGATCTGACTCATGGAGAGGCGGGCAGCACCGCCACCAGTTGAAGACAGTCCACTCAGCAGAACCAGGACTTGTCTGTAAACACTTCTACAACTGGCGAGGTCACAGATCGAAAGATTTAATGGCATCACACGCCAGCACTGTAGCTGAAGCCAGCGGCGATAACAACGACCATGATTATAACAACCACGACCATGATTATGACAACCACAACCATGATTATAACACTCATGACCATGATTATAACAACCACGACTATGATTATACCAACCACGACTATGATCATAACCACGACTATGATTATAACAACCACGACCATGATTATAACACTCATGACCATGATTATAACAACCACGACCATGATTATAACAACCACAACCATGATTATAACAACCACGACCATCTGGAAAACGATGTCGCAATACGCTGTCAGCCGGATGGCGGTTGCGCGCAAGCCAAACACAAGCTTCGTACTTTCACGCCTCGGTAAACTGTACCACCGGACTCGCCACCGGGCATGAAGGGCCCACGATCACTTGTTTTTTATCTATTTGGTCACAGTAGCTACCTCATCCAGGAATGGAGGATAGCTGAGATGGGTCAGCTCTGGACGCTAAGGGACCTGCTGGGTAGACAGGACATCACATCGGATTTTCGGCTGAGCAGCAAATGGTAGTGCTCTTTCTAGTGCTGAAGGATGTCTTCGTTTTTAATTGTGGAGTTACCGTCGGATGAGCGGAGGGGGGCTACGCCACGAGGGATTGGCAATTAAAGTATTTTAGTAGAATTGAAAAATTCGTGCATCTTGTGTTGATCTGCAAGCTTTTTTTTCATTTCACATGGTTTATTTTTAAACCAGCCATTCTTTAGTTTGCAAAGTTCGTGCTGGGCCGCCACTTTCTTCTTGCAGAAGGTACCAGCTTTGGTCCAGTTAAAGCAGCACAAGTACATTGATTTCTGGGTCATTTTCAACAGACCAGTCCTGATGTATTTTATCGATCTGGCCCATTTGGCACTGGGATTTAGGTTGTTTATCAGCCAATGTTCGAGCTTCTCTCTGAAAGCATGTTTTACCACTGGATCCTCTAGATGCTTAGTGTTAAAACCTCTCTTGAGAGGCTTGTTCCCTTTGCCGTTTTGGGATGACATACAGTGAGAGCTTGGCTCTGACGAGTCAATGATCAGTGTTGCAGTGGTCTTACCCACGCATGGGTCGGGTGATGAGGACATCTCTGCGATCTCTTTCTCTGACAACGATATAGTCAATGAGATGCCAGTGTTTGGATCGTGGGTGTTGCCACAAACCCTTCAACTTGTTGGCCTACATAACAAGGTATTGGTGATAGTGAGGTTGTGTGTGGCACACATGCTGAGGAGGAGTAGGCCGTTGGGTTTACACTTGCCTAGTCCATTTCTCCCTGTGGTTCCCTGCCAAATGTTAGCATCTCTGCCAACTCTGGCATTGAAGTCGCCAAGGAGCACAACCTTATCTTCTCTGGGGATAGCGTTTTGGCTGCCCACCAAAATTCATCGACATTGTGAAGCAACTCCGTGGTGGCATGAATGACAATGTCTTGCACAGTGGCACCCGGTCTGAGATCTACCCCATTCTAACTGAGATAAAACAAGGATGTGCACTGGCACCAACTCTCTTCCATTTTCGTGGCTGCCTTCCATACTCGTGGCAGTGCCAATTTAGCCGGCGAGGTGGACATCCAGTACCAGAGGAAAGGGGTCATTTCAACATTTGACGACTCCAAAAAGGAACAAAGGTGTCGGAAGTTTCCATTACTAAACTTCACTGTGCAGATAACCTCACCCTTGTTACTCACACTGAATGTGACTTACAGAAGAACCTGAACACCTACGCAAATGTGTATGCACACTGCGGACTTGAGGTGAATGTATGTAAGACTCAGATACTCTTTCAGCCTGCCCCTGCTTCAGCCACACCTCCACTATCCATCCAGCTTAATGGTACTACCCTCTCTAATGTTACTCACGTTCAGTATCTCGGCTTCCACCTGCCCAACACCACGGACATCAATGAAGATATTCAGCATCGGATCAGATGTGCATCTCAAGCCTTTGGCAAACTCCAAACATGTGTCTTCAGCTGTAGGGAGCTGAGATTATCTACAAAGTTGCATGTGGTCCTCCCCACCCTGCTATATGGCAGTGAGACATGGGTCACATACAGGAGGCACCTCAAGGCACTTGAAAGCTTTCACCAATGTAGTCTATGTTCATCCTCTGAGTTCGCTAGGAAGACGAGAGAACACATACCAGTATTCTTGCTGACACCAACTTTAGAAGCATCGAGGCTACCATTATCCGTGAACCACAATGTTGAACTGGCCATGTTAACTGCATGGACTGCCAAAGCAATTACTTTACAGTCACCTAATGAATAGTAAACGTAACGCCGGCGGGCAACTTAAAAGGTATAAGGATAGTCTTAAGACAAACCTGAAAAAGTGCCAAATCGACCCCCTCACCTGGGTGTCGATTACTCCACATTGTAACCCTTGGAGGAGAACCGCACGAGAAGGTGTCAATACTCTCGATTTAGCACGACTACGTACCAAGGCAGACAAGCGCCAATGCCGTAAAGATGCTCGCGCCACCCCTCCCGCACTAGATGTAGCCCTCCACAAGTGTAAAATCTGTGGCCGGCACAGCCGGTCCCGTATCAGCCTCTCTGGTCACCTCAGTGCTCACCAACGAAGGTGACATCTTTAAAAACCCATATTATTTTATCATAGCTGGATGATGGTCATACTCAATTCCAAGTGACAGCAAAGTAGTAGTAGTTGTGTGCGTTCACGTGTGTGTGTGTGTGTGTGCGTGTGTGTGTGCGTGCATACGTGTGTGTGCCTGTGTGTGTGTGTGTCTGTGTCAATGTGTGTGTGTGTGGCGACCAGTGGTGTAATAGTCAGCATTGTTGCCTCGCAAGCAAGCAGACCCAAGTTCAAATCCCGGGCAGGGTGAAACTATGGACATGTTTCTTTACGCCATTTGCCTCTGTCTACCCTGCAGTAATTGGGAACCTGGATGTTAATAGATTTGCGGATCATATTACGGGGTAATGGTTAGCCAGTGCAGTTGGCTAGTTGTCCAGTTTTCTCGCACTATTCCTTGACACTGGGTCATGCAGCTCGTTAACTTAGGGTGTGGTTGTTGTGTTGGCAACAGCTTCTACACCATAACCCTTAAGCCCCTGGTTAGGGTGCTGGTGGCAGTACCCCCCCTCCTAGGGGTAAATCGAGAAAAATAATTTTTTTCTAAAAATAATTTTAACCTTTTAAAACGATAAAACAATAAAAAAGAAGTAAGAAAAACTATATATTGACCCTCGAGAAACTTCTCTGGCCATGCAAAGGGAGGGAGGAGGGGGAGAGATTAGGAGACAGTGTTGGTTTGACAGCTGATGCTGGTGCTCCCTCGGCACTTAGCAGCTGTTTTTAGCTCGCCTTTGTGTCCGAAGTGGCCAATAATGTATGTATTTATTAATCTTAATATTTATTTGCTATAAATAATTCATTTAGAATATTTTATTTGCATAATTTTTCATAAAAAAGTGTTTGGCAACACTCAACAGTGGGTCGCCGGTCTGCCTGGCTGTCTTTGTGTTTGGTAGAGCAAGTAATGCATAAAATAGTAATAATTCCACAAAAAATACTTTTATAACCTACTCATAGCATTGTTTTACAGTAATACTACACTACTTTTAGCAATATTGCTTTGTTACAACATGATAAAATCGACAAACAATGAAAATGAAAGAAACAAAAGTAGGTAATTATGTTCAGGAAGCTTCCCTGTAGCCAAGCGAGTTGTGTGAGAGGCAAATAGTCACACTGAAACCTGATAACCCTCCCTGGGCATTTAAAGCGTGGTGGGAATAGGCGCACGTTCTGGAACCTCACTCTGGGCCTAGGGGTTCACGCCGAGGTGGCCCTTGGGCCGGCCATCCTCGATCTCGAGGGGCTTCCATTATTTGTGTGTGTGTGTGCCCATTTGCACGTGTGTGTTTGGGCGTGGTGAAGTGAATAAACTACAAACATCACGTAAGACTGGGGAACCATTGCATGTCATGTTCTCCTAAAATAGTGATACATTAACCCAGTGATAGTGGCTTCCTGGCTATTTTGATGGATTTATCCCCATTATGTAACCAGTTCTACCTCAAATAAATCATGCTAATTGAACGTTGCTGAGACATACTCGTTAGACTAATTACTGTATAAGAATCAACAGAAGTGATGACGTCATATAAACTTTGGCGTCATGGCTTACTGAAGTCTTTCATTCTGATGACTTACTTGATCAGCTGGACGAAACTCTTGTTATTTGATAAGGTAAAGGTTTATTACAAAAAATATATAATTTCAGCGTCCCTTCCGGCCATCCCCACGAGTGTTGCACTTCACTCCCGCCATCGTCGTAGACCGCACGTGTCAGCTGCTGGCTGGGGCTAAGAACTATTCGTCGTCCAATGCATGCTTCAGGGCAGTGACCTCGAGTTCGTCCGTGTGCCGTGGGGACTCTGGAGGTCCTCTGGCCTGCATGGTGGATGGTAAAATCACTCTCTATGGCGTGGTGTCCAGGGGTGTATTATGCGTCCAGCCCAATAACCTTCCACAGATATACACTCGAGTAACAAAGTATGTTCGTTGGATTCTGGAGAAAATTGCTGCTGAAGAGTAATAACCCAACCCTATATATTCTTACTACCAAAGATAGATATCAACATAGGAGTTTGAATATCTATGTTGATGTAATGAGGAGGATGATAAAGGAGCAAATGAAAAATTTATGAATGATGGGAACCTGGAAGTCTTGGCTTTAAATGGAGGGAGAAGAAAAACGCTGATGGGAACAAGTGTAGACCATAAAGTGAACATTGAAGGACGAAGAAGAGAGTTGCAGTGCTGTTGACTGATGGAGTACAAGTATGTGTTATTTAAAATGAGATTTGACAAAAGGATGAATAAGTGAAGTACATACTCGTAGATGTTCCAAAGAAAAAGGAAAGAAAGTGGTTTAGGCAAGGAATGACTAGCTGAATTTAATGTTTGAATTTGAGGGATAAAGTGATATCGAGTATGACAGCGAAATGGACGTGATTTGGGATAGACAGGACATACAAGAAAAGAATGGAAAGACTGATAGAAATGCACTGTATGCTGACTACTGAGAGATAATTAATAATAAGTGTGGATATTTAAAGGGAAGGAAATTGATAAGTACAGCATGTGAATACATCGACCACTGATTAGTACAGGGTCCGGCAGAGAAACTTGACGGTTTTTAAAAACGGGCTGTGCTCGAAATCGTTGGAGTGGGGGAAGCGACATTGAACGCACGTGCAGTTTAACTGAACTGACCGGAAACAACATGAGGGAGGGAGTGGCAGCAATACCTCTCGAAATGGCACATCGAGTAATGGGGAATATTCGCTCCCAACTGCAAAAATGTGTAAATAACAATGGACACCATCTCACTGATGTAATTTTTAAGAAGTGAAGCTTGTACATAAAATGTTTTGGTTAATTTGGAGTTAAAAATTTTGGGTAATTTATATATATATATATATAACCGTCAGCTGGTGTTTCTCTTCCGGACCCTGTATATTAAAAACAATCTGTAGCCCTAAATCATTGAGTTACTTCGAATTTTATGGTATCCTATAAATAATGTAAATACTGTAGTTGTGTACTGAGCTATCTTCCTGTTTGGGGGCACTTTGTGATGCGTGTGTGTTTTGTGCTTGTATGCGTGTGCTCTGCGCATACCCTCCAGGTCAGGGCCTGGTTAAGATTAGGGGGGGGGGGGGTCTTTATGCCAAGAGCTTTAGGGGGGGGGGGGGCAGGGCTCTATTCACTATCAACTGTATAATTTCTTTAGATCTTAGTAAATTAAAATACGATTGGAATTTATCTCCAAGAGGCATTTCTTTATTTATAATTTATAATTCTGCACAAGATGATATAATGAATACACTTAATGTGAACGCAGTATTATTAGACTGTAGCTTTATTCATGATAGCAAATATTTTATATAAATAAATTATTAGTTTAGAATAATATTGACAATGAAATACATGGGTATGGAACTCGTACATTTACAAGAAAGTTTTCTTACGATATATTATCTCTAGTTTGGCACGAGATGACAAAATTTACTTCACTTAATGCATTTAATAATGGCTTTATTCATTGTAGCAAATATTTCACAAAAGAAGCACAAAGATAAAGAACTCAAACTTTGACACCAAAATTTTCTTCTTTGACTTTATTGTTGGAAAGTTATTCACTTCTTTGAAATTTAATGATCGTGAGGGGTCAAACTGTAGAGGCAATATATTGCTTCACTTTTTGTCTGAGAGGCATGACCTCGTACAGTTCTTAATCCTACCCATTGGTGAGAAAGAGCTCTTTAACCAGACCCTGATTGCCATGATTGAGGGCGAGGACCCCAAATCCGGAGGGGGAGGGGCTACGCCACGGCATACTTGGCGTAAGCCTTAACCACGCCTTGCTCCAGGTGGCAGGTCTGTTTATTCTTCCTGTTACCATTTGAAGTCATTGTATTCGTGCATTTAGGTTCTACATTTGTGTAATTTAAGTGAAGTATTGTATCATATGTTAAGGCTTTAGTATTTGTGATGTACGGTAATTAAATAAGTTTTATGTAAGGTTTCACTAAACACAAATCCTATTTAACTTTGTTATATGTTAAGAAATATATATGTACCTGTACAATTCTATAACATATGTGCATCTGAGAACTGTGGGCTAAACAATATTATTCAGTGTTCTGTTAATATTACTGGTCCCACTTATTTATTCATAGCTTCTGTGTGCTCCTCTTCACTGAGAAGAGATTTTGGGTTTCATATCACCCAGAACCCGCTACGAGGCGTTGTTGCGCTTCGAGTTCACCGGTGTCTGCCCAACCACCCAGCCAATGGGCAATTAAAAATGCACCTGTTAGTTTGCATGTATACATCATTAGCACCATTTATCAAGTAGTCTTCAGACCCATCACGATCTTCAACTGCAGTTAGAGCCAATCTCTATAAGCTCCTAGTAGGAAGTATAAGTAAAGTGTAGCTAAGAGGTACATTATTGCCATCTCTCAGCGTTATTAGTTTGACTGGGATGTTACTACCTTGAGTTTCTAATAGTTGCTGAGTATCATCTGTTATCCGTCATACAGAGGCTTCTTTCCTTGACCAAAAAATGATACTGTTGTGTCGCCCCCAGGAAATGTGTGTATCTGCACTAGGACAGTGTCTCATCGGGGCAATGTTCTCTGCGTCTATTATGACAGATTCAACACCCAGTGCTCCTTAGTTTGGAATGCAATAGATGTAGAGCAGTTGTCCCCAACCTGTAGTTCAGCACCTACGGAATCATGTCATGGAGCCCGCAAGGGTTTCCTGTATGAGAAAATTTTGAATTATTTGGGATTCTTTGTAAGAGTGAAATTAAGGAAAATGTTTAACAACTTGATACAAATTTATAGTTTGAAAGAGAGGGGGGGGGGGGGGATTGTTCCGAGTCTGTCGTGTACAAAACATGTGCAATTGTGCATTTACCCCAGACCGGGCCCAGAGAAAGAGCCAGCCTTCTCACTGGGGTAAATACACACGACCTGTCCAAGCGTAAAAGTAAAAAGCATGTAACTGGTAACAATTAGATGTGTAAAACTGAAAATAACTGCACAGTATATAGTGTCCAAGAAAAATGTCCCTGCCTCCCTCCAACTCAGCGTCTCAGGGAGCAGGTAGGGACATTTTTCTGGGACACATTATATATGAGGTTTTTTAATGTAGATCCAAAGTTATGGCGCCCTCCACTATATTTGCCATGATAAATGTGGTCCAGAGTCTACAGTACAAAAGGTTGGAGACCACTGATGTAGAGAATAATGATATATCTCATTCCAGTTGTGGTTTCTACTGCCAATCTTACAAATTCCACCACTTCTACTGAACTGTGCACAACAATCACTCGTGTGGTTGTTGCTCTTTGAATTTGGTGAGGTTTATCTTCACCAGTTGTTGTCAACATTTTTTAACATGATGTTGAAGTCCTGTAGGGATGGCTTTCTGCCATCTGTCCCAGTGTAGACGTTTGGTGTAGTACCAGTGTACGGTGTCTGTTATCATTTAAACAATATTCTTGGCTCAAAGATAAGTCATAAGGAAGATAAACAAATATGGTCAGTGAGTGCAATTTTTTTATTAATTACCTTCTTCCATGAATACTGTAAATTATTAACCTAAAATGAAGAATATATTAGAAGGCATTATTAACACAGATTTGTTCTTATTTTTTGTATTAATTCTGAAAATACAACAGTTAATATAAAATTAATTCATTCTACAAGTACTATGGACTTTTATCATTTGATATATCAGGCAAGACATTTCTTGGCCAGCTGTCTCATATAGGTGTGGACTTCATCGTAGTCAGGTCCCACTTTCTCCTTAACCCTGGTGATGAATTCCCTGATGGGAGGAGACAAGTTGTAACCCCCAGCCAGGGGTTGCTCAAACTCACAGGCGGCCAGCAGGTCACCAATGGTTACCTGGTCGCCAGTGATGAAAGGTGTGGGGCCCAGAAAGTACCTGACAAACTGCCGCTCTACACGCTGTAACTCTTTCTCATGTTCCCTCACTACTGCCATATCCGGCTCACACTTCTTGAGCGAGGGCATCAAGACCTGGCCGAAGGAACCATTCATTAAAAAAACAACAACATATGGAACAGGATGCAGTATTTCGCTCTTAAAGCCACACTTAGAGTTAAAGTTAATTGTGTTTTCAATATTTTTAATTGTATCATTGGAGCTATAATTACTGAAATTCCACAGTAAGAAACTCGAGTGGCCAGTAACTTGGAACAAAACATGAGAACTACAATACAGTAAATTCCTGTCAGTTTATCTATCTGAATAGTGTTGAGGTCAAAACTCGGCCACAAGAAGACAGAATGGGTTTTGACGTACTGTAGAATGGCTAGAGTCGACATGATGGCTGAAACCAGCTTTAAGGAAACTGGTTCAAGGTAGAAAATGGATAACCCTTGTATGTGTAAGTGGTTATGTTTGTGTAGTTGTTAATAGATATAGCCTAGTTACCTTGTTCCTGAAGTAGCCCATGCCTTGTGTAGTCTCACCTTGTTCCTGAAGTAGCCCATGCCTTGTGTAGTCTCGCCTAGTTACCTTGTTCCTGAAGTAGCCCATGCCTTGTGTAGTCTAGCCTAGTTACCTTGTTCCTGAAGTAGCCCATGCCTTGTGTAGTCTCACCTTGTTCCTGAAGTAGCCCATGCCTTGTGTAGTCTAACCTAGTTACCTTGTTCCTGAAGTAGCCCATGCCTTGTGTAGTCTAGCCTAGTTACCTTGTTCCTGAAACAGCCCATGCCTTATGTAGTATAGCCTAGTTACATTGTTCCTGAAGTAGCCCATGCCTTGTGTAGTCTCGCCTACTTACCTTGTTCCTGAAGTAGCCCATGCCATGTGCCCGTGTGTTGAGGTGTTGCCAGTCCAAGTACTCGTCCACTTTGCTCCGCACCTCCACCTTCCCAGGATACCACACTCCTGACGCATCGTACTTGCTGGCGATGAACCGCAAACCCGCACAGCTGGACGGATATACAGTATACGGCGGTCAGTACACATGTCTACACCCAGCTGAGGGGCGATCACTACACCTAAGTAAACACAGGTACTTCGTCCCTACAGTTTAATCATCGTCCCTACAGAGTTTAATCATCGTCCGTTAAGGTTAAACTATCGGCCCTAATAGACAAGACTGGATTTTGGAAACTGCATCAGTAAGAATCATTTTTTGTTAGAAGCAGTATCTTGGATGTTTTTATATAATTTGAGTGTGACAAATTCAATGGGTTTGGAGGGTTTTTTAGTATAAATTATTACCATATAAAAACTTTTTTCAAACTTTAAACATAGTAAACATAAGCCATGTACTGTGTTTGCTTTTCCAGCTAAGAAATTGAAGTTAACAAACACATTAACAGGCATCTCTAGATTAATTTGCTGTTCAAAATGGCCAGTTATTAAAGCTAGGTAATGTATTTTCATTGACTTTAGATTTTATTTCAGCCATGTTTATCAGTTTATAAACAAATCTGAATGCTTGAAGGATCATTTTTATCATATAATTAAAAACTTTGTCTTAATACAGATACAAAATGCTCAAAAATATAATTGAACAGTTTAAAGAACCAAACATAAAATTTAGTATAATATAAAAATTATTTTCTATGCAAATTTATAATTACAGCAAAACAAATTACAGAACATAAATATAAATTAAACTTTAGAGTACAGGGTACAACATTACTTTTTCATCAGAAAACTGTTTAACACTGTTTTAGTCATTCATGTTTGTTGAAAAGACTATCTAAATTTGTTTAAAGTATTCAACTGCAATTTATGCACATGTTCTACTTCTGCTTGCAGACACACAAGACTGTACACATTTGTCCAGATTTTCTACATTTGCACTTAGTATTCTGCACTTCTTGCAGAAACAAGATATCAATACATTTGTATGAGTTAAAAACCTTGGTCAGAAAGTTTCCCACCCAGGTCAATTAGTGCAGGAAGGGACTCTGTGTTTCTGTTTCCACACCAATGTTTGGTAATGAACAAGCATGAGGGCATCGTGTGCCTTGCTTCGTCTACTGACTTGGTATCCACACGATATATTTTACAAACTTTTTTGAAATGGTTAAAACTTCCTCAGACAAATTTTCATTGCCAATGACTCTCGGCAACCCATGAAGATTCTGAAGAACTTTCCAGGCAGACTGCTTGGTGTGGTTGGCAAAATAAAATGTTGTGTCACACCCTATGAGCACCTGAAAGGGTAAAAGATCTGATACTCAGCTTTCTGGCAATTTCTAAAAGACCTCATTTATCGGTATGTACAATTGCCTACATTTGTAGGCAGAATGGGCAGAACTACCAAAGATGTGCGCACTTCTTGCATGGTTATAGTTTTAATATACTAGACTACTAAGTAGTTGTGATTGATGGTTAAATTTTTCATATAGTATCATTTATATTTGCCTTTAATATAATAATAATTACTAAGTGTATTATGTGCATCACCCTTCATTCCTTCTAATAATTGACATCTCTGTAAATACACTTAAGAATGCACGTGCCCTTACCTCTGAGGCCCTCTAACATGTTAATTAAGAGGGCATATTGTTGGTGTTGTGTTCTTATTAAAAATCTGGGTGGTGGCAGCATTGATAACTAAATAATTGAAAGAATTTCTAGTACTGTACACGACGTGGTATTCCCAGATTAACCCACAGAAAATAATATAAATATATAAGTTGGAAATAATGATTAAGTACAGTAAATAAGATGGAAATAAGATCATTTAGTAAACAACAAAAGTGTTTTCCACCCCACTTCCAATAACCATAACTCCCCCATCCCCTTACAAGGCAGGGGTGGAGTGTAGTGGGTGGTAGGCAGGGGTGGGTGGTAGGCAGGGGTGGAGTGTATAGGTGGTAGGCAGGGGTGGAGTGTAGTGGGTGGTAGGCAGGGGTGGAGTGTAGTGGGTGGTAGGCAGGGGTGGAGTGTAGTGGGTGGTAGGCAGGGGTGGAGTGTAGTGGGTGGTAGGCAGGGGTGGAGTGTAGTGGGTGGTAGGCAGGGGTGGAGTGTAGTGGGTGGTAGGCAGGGTGGAGTGTAGTGGGTGGTAGGCAGGGATGGAGTGTAGTGGGTGGTAGGCAGGGGTGGAGTGTAGTGGGTGGTAGACAGGGGTGAAGAAAGAGATAGAGGCGAGGGTGGAGGCATGGGTGCTGGTAATAAGATACACTCACCTCTCCAGTAACACAATGTCGCCATCCTGCACCACCGGGATTTTCTTGAAGGGGTTGAGGTCTGTGAACGGCTTCCTCAGATGCTCTCCTGTGAAAGTTGTAATAAACGTTATTGTCTTTATTTTATTTATTTCTATTTCTTTACTTTTACTCTGTCTTTGTTCTCTAATTCTCTTTTCTTACTGTTACTCTTTCTTTCTGTAGGTGAAGGAGGGGAGAGAGGGAGGCGGAAGCAGGCTTGTGGTTGAGGGAGGTGGGGGTTTGCCTGTGGTCACTCCCCCTACCAGAGGGTCGGGCTGGTAACCGATGGGAGGGGAGGGGTGGAGAATGATAATTGTGGGAGTAATTAAATCATGCATTAACATAATTATATACTAAGGGAAATATGTGACAGTTATGTTGTTACTCATGGGGTCACTGCATCACTGTTTACCAAGACACTTATGAGAAATACTCTACTCCATACACAGGGGACGGGAATTGAACACTAATCATAATGGTTCTTCGTTTATTAACGCCATTATTCAGAATGGACAATTACACTTTCAAAACAATAGCCTAAACTCTTAGCTAATTAATGGGCTTACATGAAACACAATTCATTTCGTAAAACAGATAAAACCTTTAGTGCACTTACTAATTATTGTTATTCCACTCGCCATGTTCCCTGACACACACACACACCAATCTAGACTGACTGTCTTCTCCTCTAAAAGAAAGACCTCCTATGGGATGCCACGTGTTCAAGACATCACGTCTCACAGGTTCTCCTTATTGGTTCAGGCCTAAGGCACTCACACTGCCATTAGTCAGTTTGAGTAGGAACACTTGAGCAGGTCTTTTGTTTCCTAATTGAATTTTCATACATATTTTCCCTAAAACAAGATATAATTTACTCTAAAATCATGGCACTGTTACAACATCAACAACAAGATTGTTAGGTCATTAGTTTACTTTACACTGGTATGTACACTAACACACTGGTACAAAAACAAACACACTAGTATACTAACAAACACACTTATACACAAACAGACTAGCACACAACCTGTATATCCTTTCCACACTAACCTGGCCCATAAGCCACGCCACTTGTCTGTAGCTACAAATAGCCGATTGGTTCCCCGAAGCATCTTACCCCCCCCCCCTCCCCCGACCGTGCATGTATAATCGCGTATTTACTGTATATTGACCTATTAAGATAAATATTTAAAATTTTCAAAAATCTTCTCTGAAGTGCTAATGCCTTGAAATCAATTGCATTTTGATAGTTCATATATTTAACATTATTTAAGATAATAACAAGTCTGCCCACCAATTGTATACATATTTAGTTTGATTTTCTATAGACCAATCAGCTATTAGTATAGAAGAGTGTGGCTTATGGGCCACCTTACTGTGGAAATACTGTTTTACACTAACTCACCACCAGACACAAACACACCAGCTGACACAACCATTAATCAACACTACTACCCAACACTAACACCTACTACTACTTTGTTGTCACTCGGAATCGAGTATGACGATCATCCAGCTATGATAAAATGATATTAGCTATTAAGGATGTCACCTTCGTTGGTGAACACTGAGGTGACTAGAGAGGCTGATACGAGACCGGCAGGATCGTTCATAGGTGTTGCACATGTGGGGGGCTACATCTAGTGCCGGAGTGGAAGCAGCAGTGTCTTTCTGGTGTTGGCGCTTGTCTGTCTCGGTTTGCAATCAGGTTAACTCAAAAGTATTGACACCCTTTCGTGTGGTGCTCCTCCAAGTGTTACAGTGTGGAGCAATCGTCTCCCAGGTGAAGGGGTCGATTTGTCATTTTTTCAAGTTTGTCTTAAGACTATCCTTATACCTTTTCAGTTGCCTGCCAGCGTTACATTTACTATTCATTAGGCGACTGTAAAGTAGCTGTTTTTAGCAGTCTACTGCCGTTCATGCGGGTAATATGGCCAATCCAACGTAGTTGTTCATGGATAATGGAAGCCTCGATCCTCCTACAGTTGGCGTCAGCGAGAATACTGTTCTGGCATTTGTTCTCTTGTCTTCCCAGTGAACTCAGAGGTTGGAACGTAAACTACGTTGGTGAAAGTTTTCAAGTGCCTTGAGGTGCCTCCTGCATGTGACCCATGTCTTGCTGCCTTATAGCAGGGTGGGGAGGGCCACTACTCGATATACGTGCAACAATGCAGATAATTTCAGCTCCCTACAGCTTAAGTCATGGGTACGGACTCTGCCAAAGGCTCGAGATACTGTACACATCTCATACGATGTTGAATCTCTTCATCGATATCCACAGTGGTGGACAGGTGGGAGTATAGATACTGAAAGTGGGTAACATTAGAGAGGATAGTACCATAAAGCTGGATGGATGGTGGAAGTGTGGCTGAACCAGGGGCAGCCTGAAAGAGAATCCGAGTCTTACTTACATTCACCTCAAGGTCGAAGTGTGCATACGATCTGCGTAGGTGTTCAGGATCTCCTGTAGGTCGCATTCAGTGTGAGTGACAAGGGTGAGGTCGTCTGCATACTGAAGTTCAGTAATGATAGATGCCGCCAACTTTGTTCCTCCCTGGAGTTGTCTTATGTTGAAAAGACCCTTTCATCCGGTACTGGATGTCCACCCCGCCGGCTAATTTGGCACTGTCACGAATAAGGGAGGCAGCCAAGAAAATGGAAAAGAGAGCTGGTGCCAATACACATCCTTATTTTACCCGTTTGGACGGGAAAGAACTCAGACTGGGTGCCAATTTCCAGGACATAGCCATTCATACCACCGCGGAGTTGCGTCACAATGGCAATGAATTTTGGTGGGCAACCAAAACAGCTGAGGGTCCACCAGAGGGCTTCCCTGTTGACCAAGTCGAAGGCCTTGGTTAGGTCACAATGCTGTTCTCTGCAATTTTCCTTATATGGCAGGCAACAAAGATCATGTCAATGGTGTCACGTGATGGTCTTAAGTCACATTGAGATTCTGGGAGGAAGTTTTCCTCATCAGGAAGAAATCTGTTCAAGAGAACCGGGGCGATAATCCAGTTCCAGACAGCAGTGAGATCCCACGGTACTTGCCACAGTCTGACTGATCTCCCTTGTTCTTATAAATATTGATAATGGAGGCATCTTTAAGAGCTTGGGGGGATTTCCTCCTTTTCCCCATATATTCTCCAGGAGAGAGTGGAAACGTCTGGTATGAAGAGGTCCTCCTGCTTTATACACCTCGGCTGGGATTCCATCGGGCCCCGAGGCGTTGTTATTTTTCATCTGTTTGATGGCAGTAGCTACCTCATCCAAGGATGGAGGATAGCTAAAATGGGTCAGCTCTGGATGCTGAGGGACCTGCTGGGTAGTCAGAACATCCACATCTGTGTTTCAGTTGAGAAGCAAATGGTGGTGCTCTTTCCAACACTGAAGGATGCCTTCTTTGTCTTTAATTAGGGAGTTACCGTCAGATGAGCAGAGGGGGGGGCTGCCCCATGAGTGATTGGGCCATAAAATGTTTTAGTGGAAATGGAAAATTTGCGTATCTTGTGTTGATCTGCAAGTTTTTGTGTTTCACATGCGTTATTTTTAAAACAGTCTTTCTTTAGTTTGCAAAGTTTGCGCTGGGCCGCCGCTTTCTTCTTGCATGTGTCAGCTTTGGTCCGAGACTGAGGGTCGTTCTGCCAATCAGTTAAAGCAGCACATTTATCATCAGAGTACTTCGATTTCCGGGTCATTTTCATCAAACCAGTCCTGGTGTATTCTTTCGATCTAGCTGAGGGTCTCTGCAGGTTTTTGTCATGAAAGTGTCAAGAATTCCCCATTCAACACTGGGATTTGGGTTGTTTGTGGTAGGGTTGTTTATCAGCCCATGTTCAAGCTGCTCTCTGAAAGCATGTGCTACGGCTGGATCCTCCACATGCTTCGCGTTAAAACCTCTTCTGGAGGCTTGTTGTCATCGCCGTTTTGGGGTAACGTGAAGTCAGAGCTTGGCTCTGACGAGCCGATAATCATTGTCGCAGTGGTTTGAGCCACATGGCTCAGGCGATGAGGGCATCTCTGCGATCTATTTCTCTGACAATATTGTAGTCAATGAGATTCCAGTGTTTGGATAATGAGTGTTGTCACAAACCCTTGAACTTGTCGGCTTGCTTAAACAAGGTATTGGTGATAGTGAGGTTGTGTGCAGCAGACTTGCCGAGGACGAGTTGGCCATTGGGATTATACTTGCCTAGTCCTTTTTTCCCTATGTTTCCCTGCCAAATATCAGCATCTCTGTCAACTCTGGCATTGAAGTCACTAACCTTATCTTCTCTGGGGATAGAGGTTAGCACTGTCAGGGTTGGCATAAAAGGCCTCCATGATGGCATCCTCTGCATCCAGTGTTGGGGCATATGTACTGATGGAAAAGGCATACCGTAACGTGAGTGATTCAGTTTGACTGAGTCATGAGACGCTTGTTGATCCCAATGCGCATTTCAGTTAGTCTGTGTAGTATGCATTGGCAGATGGCAAAGACAACTCCATAAATGCGGTTTCTCTCCGCAGCAGCTTACCCTTCCAGAAGAAAGTATAGCTGGACCCCTGTTCTGTGAGTTGACCCTCATCTGGGAGCCGGGATTCACTAATGGCTGCTATGTCGATGTTATACCTACCCAGTTCTTTTGCCACAAGGACAGTTGTTCTTTCAGGACGCTCATTTGTGCCATTATCCACAAGGGCCCTGACATTCCATGCAGCGACCATTAAAGATTGTATAGTTTGTTCTTGTTTTGATGTGATTATAATTGTGTTTTCGATCACATAAGGATGACCTTACTGGGTGCAGTTGACCAGTCAGGTTGGTTCTTTAGGTAAGCTATGTTTAGGGCACCTTTTCTAGCCCCTTCCCCATGTGGGGTGAGTAGAGTGGCTCCTCGAACATATTGCTAGCAGCCATGCCGTCCACACCAGGCAGATGTAAACTGAAAATATAAAACATGATGAAACATGTTCCATCTGTTACAGTAATACCCAGCAGTACCACGGTGGAGCAGGATTTTGACCCTTACTCTTTGCTTGTAATGGTGTTGCCCCCTCCCCCGAAGCAAAACCTGAAATAACGCCCCTGTCCTCGAAAGGGCTGCTCAGTCACACAGACAAGACCGGATTGCACTGCTGCCTAGATCCCAGTGCATAAACGACCATCTTATCTATGCCGCCTATGTGCAGAGTTGTGACTTGAGACTCCCGGCAGTCATCTCTGCCTGTCACCGTCGCCATAGGACTTTTGGGGGTATAGAGGTTTTGATGATAATGAGTAGGCTGGCTGTGCGTGAGTTGATTTGTGTGGTGGTGTTGGCGTCTTGTTGGAGCTCTGTAAGCATGTCTGCCTTATGCGGGGCTCCACTGCAGATTTTTCATTTGGGGGTTTACTCCTGTAGCCTTATACCTACCAAGGTTAATTCGCAAGGCAGCGAGGCAGTGGTTGACAGGCACCAGGATGTGTCCACATGCCAGTGGGCCAATGCACCATCCCTCTGGGGCCCACTGCTACTCTGAGATCCCCTGCTGGTCTTGCCTGGGCCCACGAGACACCCAGTTACCGTATGTTGACAAGAGGAGGCACAGCAAGAGTCTTGATGGTGAAGAGGCTGTGTACTGGCAGAGGAAGACTTATGCAAGTTGCTTCCTTGTTCACCATGAGGGCTAGCCAGCAGTGGTAGCTGAAAGCGAGAGGAAGCAAGCAGTGCTTGAACCTTAACACTAACATAATGCTGCCACACTAGATGCATTACATCACCCTGTGTGCACAGAGAACACACATACTACCACCATTACCGAACACTACCACCATTACTCAACACTACCACCACCACCATCCATGAACACAACCACCACCACCATCCATGAACACAACCACCACCATGACCATCCATAACACAACCACCACCACCCATGAACACAACCACCACTACCACCGTCCATGAACACAACCACTACCACCATCCATAAACACAACCACCACCACCATCCATGAACACAACCACCACCACCATCCATAAACACAACCACCACCACCACCCATGAACACAAGCACCACTACCACCATCCATGAACACAACCACCACCACCACCACCCATGAACACAACCACCACCACCACCACCCATGAACACAACCACCACCACCACCATCCATGAACACCACCACCACCATCCATGAACACAACCACCACCACCACCATCCATGAACACAACCACCACCACCACCATCCATGAACACAACCACCACCATCCATGAACACAACCACCACCACCACCACCACCATCCATAAACACAACCACCACCACCATCCATGAACACAACCACCACCACCACCATCCATAAACACAACCACCACCACCACCCATGAACACAAGCACCACTACCACCATCCATGAACACAACCACCACCACCACCATCCATGAACACAACCACCACCACCACCATCCATAAACACAACCACCACCACCACCATCCATAAACACAACCACCACCACCACCATCCATAAACACAACCACCACCACCACCCATGAACACAAGCACCACTACCACCATCCATGAACACAACCACCACCACCACCACCCATGAACACAACCACCACCACCACCACCATCCATGAACACCACCACCACCATCCATGAACACAACCACCACCACCACCATCCATGAACACAACCACCACCACCACCAACCATGAACACAACCACCACCACCATCCATGAACACAACCACCACCACCACCACCATCCATGAACACAACCACCACCACCATCCATGAACACAACCACCACCACCACCGTCCATGAACACAACCACCACCACCACCGTCCATGAACACAACCACCACCATCCATGAACACAACCACCACCACCACCACCATCCATGAACACAACCACCACAACCACCACCACCATCCATGAACACAACCAACACCACCACCACCATCCATGAACACAACCACCACCATCCATGAACACAACCACCACCACCACCGTCCATGAACACAACCACCACCACCACCGTCCATGAACACAACCACCACCATCCATGAACACAACCACCACCACCACCACCATCCATGAACACAACCACCACCACCACCACCGTCCATGAACACAACCAACACCACCACCATCCATGAACACAACCACCACCACCACCACCATCCATGAACACAACCACCACCATCCATGAACACAACCACCACCATCCATGAACACAACCACCACCACCGTCCATGAACACAACCACCACCACCACCATCCATGAACACAACCACCACCATCCATGAACACAACCACCACCACCGTCCATGAACACAACCACCACCACCACCATCCATGAACACAACCACCACCACCATCCATGAACACAACCACCACCACCACCATCCATGAACACAAACACCACCACCGTCCATGAACACAACCACCACCACCACCGTCCATGAACACAACCACCACCACCACCACCACCACCATCCATGAACACAACCACCACCACCACCATCCATGAACACAACCACCACCACCACCATCCATGAACACAACCACCACCACCACCACCATCCATGAACACAACCACCACCACCATCCATGAACACAACCACCACCACCACCGTCCATGAACACAACCACCACCACCACCGTCCATGAACACAACCACCACCATCCATGAACACAACCACCACCACCACCACCATCCATGAACACAACCACCACAACCACCACCACCATCCATGAACACAACCAACACCACCACCACCATCCATGAACACAACCACCACCATCCATGAACACAACCACCACCACCACCGTCCATGAACACAACCACCACCACCACCGTCCATGAACACAACCACCACCATCCATGAACACAACCACCACCACCACCGTCCATGAACACAACCACCACCATCCATGAACACAACCACCACCACCACCACCATCCATGAACACAACCACCACAACCACCACCACCATCCATGAACACAACCAACACCACCACCACCATCCATGAACACAACCACCACCATCCATGAACACAACCACCACCACCACCGTCCATGAACACAACCACCACCACCACCGTCCATGAACACAACCACCACCATCCATGAACACAACCACCACCACCACCACCATCCATGAACACAACCACCACCACCACCACCGTCCATGAACACAACCAACACCACCACCATCCATGAACACAACCACCACCACCACCACCATCCATGAACACAACCACCACCATCCATGAACACAACCACCACCATCCATGAACACAACCACCACCACCGTCCATGAACACAACCACCACCACCACCATCCATGAACACAACCACCACCATCCATGAACACAACCACCACCACCGTCCATGAACACAACCACCACCACCACCATCCATGAACACAACCACCACCACCATCCATGAACACAACCACCACCACCACCATCCATGAACACAACCACCACCATCCATGAACACAAACACCACCACCGTCCATGAACACAACCACCACCACCACCGTCCATGAACACAACCACCACCACCACCACCACCATCCATGAACACAACCACCACCACCACCATCCATGAACACAACCACCACCACCACCATCCATGAACACAACCACCACCACCATCCATGAACACAACCACCACCACCACCACCCATGAACACAACCACCACCACCATCCATGAACACAACCACCACCACCATCCATGAACACAACCACCACCACCATCCATGAACACAACCACCACCATCCATGAACACAACCACCACCACCACCATCCATGAACACAACCACCACCATCCATGAACACAAACACCACCACCGTCCATGAACACAACCACCACCACCACCGTCCATGAACACAACCACCACCACCACCACCACCACCATCCATGAACACAACCACCACCACCACCATCCATGAACACAACCACCACCACCACCATCCATGAACACAACCACCACCACCACCACCCATGAACACAACCACCACCACCATCCATGAACACAACCACCACCACCATCCATGAACACAACCACCACCATCCATGAACACAACCACCACCATCCATGAACACAACCACCACCACCACCATCCATGAACACAACCACCACCATCCATGAACACAAACATCACCACCGTCCATGAACACAACCACCACCACCACCACCATCCATGAACACAACCACCACCACCACCATCCATGAACACAACCACCACCACCACCATCCATGAACACAACCACCACCACCACCATCCATGAACACAACCACCACCATCCATGAACACAACCACCACCATCCATGAACACAACCACCACCACCGTCCATGAACACAACCACCATCACCACCGTCCATGAACACAACCACCACCACCACCACCACCACCATCCATGAACACAACCACCACCACCATCCATGAACACAACCACCACCACCACCATCCATGAACACAACCACCACCACCACCATCCATGAACACAACCACCACCACCATCCATGAACACAACAACCACCACCACCACCATCCATGAACACAACCACCATCCATGAACACAACCACCACCATCCATGAACACAACCACCACCACCACCATCCATGAACACAACCACCACCGTCCATGAACACAACCACCACCACCACCATCCATGAACACAACCACCACCACCATCCATGAACACAACCACCACCACCACCGTCCATGAACACAACCACCACCACCATCACCCATTAACACAACCACCACCACCACCATCATCATCCATGAACACAACCACCACCACCATCCATAAACACTACCACCACCACCACCATCACCATCCATGAACACAACCACCACCACCAACATCACCATCCATGAACACAACCACCACCATCACCATCCATGAACACAACCACCATCCATGAACACAACCACCACCATCACCATCCATGAACACAACCACCACCACCACCATCCATAAACACAACCACCACCACCACCATCCATAAACACAACCACCACCACCACCATCCATGAACACAACCACCACCATCCATGAACACAACCACCACCATCCAGGAACACAACCACCACCACCACCATCCATGAACACAACCACCACCACCACCATCCATGAACACAACCACCATCCATGAACACAACCACCACCATCCATGAACACCACCACCACCATCCATGAACACAGCCACCATCCATGAACACAACCACCACCACCACCATCTATGAGCACAACCACCACCATCCATGAACACAACCACCATCACCACCATCCATGAACACAACCACCATCACCACCATCCATGAACACAACCACCACCACCATCTACTAGCACAACGACTGAGATCAGAATATCTCCCAATAGCAAGTGCACATGGCTACAAAATGGTCTCAAAATGCATATGATATTGGTCGAATTTAAACAAAAATATTCTGGGGGGTGGGGGGGGTCTTATAACCCCCCTTCCCCCCAGCTGGGTGAGCTTGCTGAGCTCGCCATGTTCCACCCACAACTTCTTGTCCCCCCTTTTGATATTCCTGGATCTGCCCCTGATTACCACCACTACCATCCCTGAACACAGCCTCTACAGGTTATTTTTCGTTAACCGCACCTCACCTTTTTAAAAAAATATATCTTGCCATTTAATAGATTTAATCGAGAAACGAAAGACTATACTTGAATTTAGCGAGACATTCCAAAAATAAAAGCGATATTCGCGATTTATTTGTTGTAATAATCACGAATATTTCCAAGTCCCAATTTGTTGTTAAGGTGACACACAACGTCGCTCTTGTTCGTTTGTTTGTGTTAGCACGCCTTGAATTGAATTGAATTGAAAGAGGTTATTAAGCCAGAAAAATACAGATACAGAGTGGATAATAATAATAATATATATATATATATATATATATATATATATATATATATATATATATATATATATATATATATATATATTACAGTGGAATTGAAAAACTTAAGTATAATGGGGGAGCAGTACAACATGGGTTGTACAGTACTGTAATAATGTTGAAGAGGACAGAGCTGTCAGGATTATGTCTAGTTGACAATTATGTTTATTGCAATGATAATTACTTATTTATTTACATGATAATTTCCGATAAAACGGTTTTGATGGTACAATAAAAGCAGGTACTGTAAATATAGTAAGTGTTACAAGAAATATTAATGCTTCGACAATAGATATTTTTCAAGAGATGACTTAAAGGAAGGGAGCGTAGTCTTTGCTCGGATGTGTGGGGGAAGTTGTTCCACACCTTCACACCATGGCGAAAGGAAAAGTAATCAGAGACGTGACCGATCGTCCAAGCCGATCAGTGGTGAAGAGGATAAAAGTAAGTAGGACGAGCCTGTTAGGTTAGGATGTGGCCGGTTAGGTCGGGTAAGGTTATGTTTCAGCCCCCCCCCCCCCCCCCACAAAAGCATTCCCAACGCGGCCCCCGACATTGTTGGGGTGGGAATAACTATAAAAGTAAATAATAAAAAAAAAAGTGATTTGCCCCAAAGATAAATGTCAGAATCATCTAAGAAAGCAAGAAACTAACGAAAACATATATTTTTCTTGTGAAAGAAGGTGATGGGTGGTTAACGAAAAATGACCCCCCCCCCCCTTACCATCCCTGAACAAAACCACCACCACCATCCCTTTTTAGTTTAACAAATTTATTGGCAAAGCTTGTAGTACAGTTTGCCTATTCTGAGTGATTCAGTCAGGTCTTGACACTGAGGGTGGTATCACTTCTCACTGCCACGCAGGACAGAGGTTCATACACAAAGAAATACATCATATTCATTAACAGCTATATATGTATAGAGGTCAGATTCATGTGGGTAATGTCACTGTTCACTGCCATGCAGGACAGAGGTTTGTACACAAAGAGATGCATCATATTCATTGACACTATATATAGGTCAGATTCATGTGGGTAATGCCACTGTTCACTGCCATGCAGGACAGAGGTTCGTACACAAAGAAGGAAATACTTCATATTCATTAGCAGTATATATAGGTCAGTGGTTCATATACATTGGAGTCATATTCTAATTGAAGACTAATCAGTGTGGGCTAGCAAATTTGGGATAAACAGCAAGAATGTCCTCAAGCACCTCTGATTCAATGTAATAATTACAAAGTTCAAGATACAATAAGTCAAGTGGCCTGAAGTCTTCGACAGTGTCACATTCAATAATACAGTGTTCAAGTGTATGCTTTAAAGGTTTATCACAAAGTTTACATGTCGAGTGTTCCGGTATGGGTACAGTGTTACTAACTTGCCAGATGTGTCTGTATCCTAGCCTAATTCTGGCCACGACTACATCACATTGTCTGGTTCTGTCCTTATGCTGGCCATACCGGTACCTCTTGTCACAAAATTTTTCATACTTACTAATGCTACAACTGCCAGGTCTCTCTGCATTTCTCAATTCTTCTAGATCAGAGTTCATGATTCTGACTTGAATGTTTTAAATTACAGCATTAGACAGGCCAATGTCAAGGTCAACATTTCCTTTCTTACATGCCTAATTGGCCAGTCTATCAGCACGGTCATGATACCTGATTCCAACATGGGATGGAATCCACACAAATTCGATACGAAAGTTGTTCTTATTGGCAGTTATCACATTCCTTTTAATACCACATACAACTTCAGACATAGAGCCTGACGGGCTGTTCATTGATTTCAAAGCACTTTGAGAGTCACAGAATATCACCCCACCTCCATTTTCTTTGAGGTAGTCTGTGGCTAAGTAGATTCCAGTTAGTTCAGTTTGTGTTGTGCTGGCCCAGTTGCTCAGCCTTTGCTTTTTCTTTATATAATACAATTGCACAGCCTCTGTTCTACCTGTGTTTGTCTGCACAGAACCATCAGTAAAAGCATAACAGTCACTTGATTTAATACTCTCTATGTGTCTGTTAATAGTTTCTAGTGTGACACATCTCATCACATCGGTGTTTAACATTTGCTTACTACCAACAGGAGTGTAATTAATAGGAACTGATATATCCAGCCAAGAAGTAATGGCATTAATAGGTTCGTCTGGGGTGATTGGGACATTCAGTTTCAAGTGATCTGCAACACTTTTATGAAGCCACGCCCCAAAGAGTCTTTTATGGAAGGTTAGCCATCCCTGAGCACAACCACCACCACCACCATCGTGACCATCCCTTAACATAGCTACCAGACCCTAGTGCCTCACCACCAAATGTCACCATCCCTGAACATAGCCACCAGGCCCCAGTGCCACACTACCATCGTGACCATCCCTGAACATAGCTACCAGACCCTATTGCCTCATCACCACCTCTGAACGTAGCCACTAGGTCTCAGTGCCTCACCACCAAACTTATCAACTCCTCTCCACCTTTCTTGTGTAATTGTGTTGTCACTTGTGATAGTTGCCAGTGAGTAGAACAGGAAGTAGTCTTACTTACCTTTCAGGAGTTGTATGTGTTTTTCGTGGTGAGGGGCATTGATGGCCCGGCACAGTAGGGAGAGTGCTCTTGCAGGCTGGGACAAGTGATCCACGAAAATTTTTAACGTTGCGGTCATGTTGTGATGGTTAAATCACGTCACTGTGGTAGCTCCCTACTGGCAATTCTAGCCAGGGACTTCTGGCATCATATTCGCGAGCCGGCGACGTTGAGTTGCTGGGCAAGGAAAATAATATTCCTTGTTGTTGGGTTATCTGAGAGAGAGGATGCCGTCTACCACTTACTGTATATTCTGCGGCTCTTATTCGTGTTATTTGTGTTAAATTAGAGTGTGGTAGTTAATATGCTATATTTTAAAATACCAATATATTTGTTTTCTTAACTTACATTACAAACAAAATAATAACCAGTGAGAACATCGTGCTGCCAAAAGGTTAAGGAAACAATTTTCACACTGGTTTTCAGAGGATAATTTTATTTATCTGTTTATTCATTTATATACCGTAGTTAGCTATATTTATGTTTAAACACCTTGCATATTTTACCGGAATAATTTTATTAAATATATTTTAGGTTGATGTGTCCGATGTCGGAGCTTAAGTTTGGGGTTCGGTTTTGGGTATCGTTTGTCGAGTTGGGTCGGTGTGTTAGGGTTCGGGGCTCGGGAGTCGGGCGGCTGAGTCGTGTTGTGAGTGATAGTAAGCGAGTGAAGTTACGTGAAGATGGAGACCGACACCGCCTCTACCCCAGAAGAAGAAAGGTTGTCACATTATTTATTATTAATGTAGTAATATTTATTAAAAGCTTCTCGGTCAGACTACACCGTTCTTAAATAATACACAAAATTACTCTTTCAAGGTACTGTATTGCACTGTGTACGTGATTTTGGGACCTTCCACAATTTGGGTTTTAAGTGTATTTGTGGTTTAATGTACTTATACTTTATTAGGTAATTATATAGGACTAACCCGCGGGCGAAATTGATCGAAAACAATTATAAAAACGCTGGATTTTCATTGGTATTTTATAGTAGACACTTGTAGTTTGTGGAAATGTTAAAAAAAACTGATATTTTTAAAATAGACGCCACTTAACGTTTGTGGTTATGAAGAACAGACCTAACCTTAGCTAACTTCCCTGGTATATTATACAGAAAGAACTTACTATGACATGGTGAAATTTAAAGAATTTCTGGACGTGAGATGATACGGCCCCAATGGGACTATGCAGCCCGGCGGGTTAGTCCTATATATTAACCCTTTATTATTTTCAACAGTCAATTTATAGTATCACACCGATCTTTATTTCGTTATTAAAAATAGATTTTCCATATGTATTTTGATGAGTTTCGAACAAATTTGATATTCATTTTCACCGGAAATAATTTTTTTGTTTTGTTTTTTAAGACCCCCACCCTCCCCAACAATCATAATGGAAAAAGTTTGATTTATTTTTTAGAATAAATAACATTATATTACCAACCAACCAAGAAAATCTAACCTAACCCGTTGTTCATGCCCCAGACGCTTAAAGAGCGAAGACGGAGGCCTGGAGCGCTGCACGAGCAGGGGGTCAGACCACCTTTGCCATAGGTAAACAAATCATGGCGACACTTATGACTGAGCAAAAGTAATAATCTTGAAAAATTAATATCGGTTATCCTTAATTTCTGGTGGAAATATCATAGAAGAAAAATGTCTTGGAATTGTGTAAACATTATGAGATACATACTTTTAATGAGGAAATAAAGACTGGTGTGATACTATTAATTCACCTTGTTAACTTCTGACCACTCTCACACATCACCTCTAATGTGACCTGATTCATGGAGCCTCCTGACCACATTATAAATTAAGGAAATCACAAGTAGAACAATTATGAAAATATTCTGCTTCTGAAGTCACACTAAAAATGGTAAATCTCCTGATTAACACCCAAATCCCTTTGAAGCTTAAAATTTAGGTATTTGTATAGTAGTTCACACAACATTCATACCCCTAATATTTTATTATATTCGAAAAAGACGTCTAATTTTAAGATAATTTTCTTCGATTACATAACCGTCAGAAACGTATAATATAATAATGGAGATAGCGCATGCTAAATCTTTCTCTTGTTTAATTCTTTTAATCTTCCCTTCATAAATTGTCAAACGTGTACTTCCTGTACACATCACGCGGCCAATCAAAAGTGTTCTTTTGTTTGACACCAATTAAAATGAATTGTGGTTTCTGCTTTTAAAATTTGTGGTATTTTTTGCCCAATCAGATTCGATTGTGATTTTGGGTTTCTCATGCTTCGAAATTCATGTAGGTGGTCCACCTCCCCACCTCCCAAGCCTACTCGAATTTTGAATTCTAATTTGGAATAAGATACGAAATAACAGCGATTCCCTCGCATGGTGAGTCTGGTTACGTAAGAACACCGTGAGTTAGGTGAGGTTAGTTTAGGTTTAGTCAGGTTAGGTCATCCCAAAAAGGTTAGGTTTATATGCTTGGCCATTTTTCGTTAACCACTCATCACCTTTTTACCATTTTTTTTCTCTTACCATTTAATAGATCTCGTCGAGAAACGAAAGACAATACCTGAATTTAGCGAGACATTCCAAAAATAAACGCGATATTTGTGATATATTTGTTGTAATGATCATGAATTTTTCTCAAAGTCCCAATTTCATGTTATGACCATCGGGGCATCCCCCCGGCTAAGTAGGATGTGGCCTGTTAGGTTTGGTTAGCTCAGGTTAGGTTAAGACGTAGACCTAGTTTAGTTTTAACCTTTTTTCCCATGAAAAATATATTTTTTCGTTAGTGTTCTTGGCGATTTGACATTTTTGGTGAAAATCACTCATTATCACATTTCAGCCCCCCCCCCCCCCCCCCCATGCATTCCCAATATGGCCCCCTACATTGTTTGGGTTGGGAATAAAAATAAAAAAATTTGCCCCAAAGATAAATGTCAGAATCATCTAAGACAGCAAGAAAACTAGCAAAAAAATAAATTTTTCATTTGATCAGAGGTGATGAGAGGTTAATGAAAAATTTCTATATTTTTTTCTAGTGTTTTTTGGTGTGTTTTGTATTCACTTGGCCATGATTTTTGTCTGAAAACACTTGTTTCTCTCCCTCACCCAAAGCCCTGGTTCCCAACAGGATCCCCTATCTTGTTGGGGGTAGAAGGAGGCGATTACTAAAAAGCCAGACAATTTCCGATGGAAATCAAGGTCGGAACCAATCAAAACACACACAAAAAAAAAAAAACACAAGAAAAACATAGTTTTGACTTACTGACAGAGCTGGGTGAACTACTATGATTTCCCCAAATTTTTTGTAATTATTGACGACTGACTCGCGGACGACTTTTCAAAGAAAACAATTTAAAAAATGTCACAATTTCACTGTTGTAGTTTGAACAAATGTGTTAAAAAGGGGTTATTTCAAAATTAAACCTAACCTAACCTTAGTGGGTATGATAAATAGACCTCACCAACCAACCAAGCAAACTTACCTAACTCCCAGTATAATAAACAGAACTTGCTATGATATGATGTAATTTTGCTTGAGAGCAGCCGGCCGCATTGGTGTTGCACCAGGCGCAGGCATCAGGGTGTTTTGAAATACAGCTCCTCCCCGACTTACGACGGGGTTAGGGACCCAAATCCAGGTCGTAAGTTGGAAATGTTTAAATAATACAGAGAAAATCTTAAATGGGGGGTCTCTTTTTCTTCTCAGCACCACATAACACTTACTTTCAAGCTTGCCAGCCATTTTAAAGTGAATTACAAACGAAAATTTTGTCTGTGTACTGATTTTGGGACTCGAAAATACGTAATTTGACCAAATTTTTGTACGACTGAAGCAGGTAGTAAGTCGGGGAGGAGCACCGTTACATAAAACAGACTTTGCACACAAACCCAGTTCAATTTCACAGTGTTGCTGTGAAAAGTACTTTCGTAGAAAGATGTTTATAGAAAAAAGTACAATAGTGTACTGGGTTTAATCTTGGCATTTTCAAGCCAAATTCCTTTATAAGCATTAGAACTGTAGCACAAGACCGACAACAACCTTCACACGCCATGCTGAAAATGAAACTGGCGTGGGAATGAGAGGCAAGCGCAGCAAAGAACATGGCCACATTACCACCAGGAGGACAAAGTAGTGCACCTTAGGTGCTTTAGTGTGATTCATTTGATTCTAACTACCATTTCTGTCGGAAAGCATCATTTTTTAGTTATGACCCCCCCTAACCTAACCTAATCGAGAATTAACCATTGTTCTGCCTTCCCTTTACTCTGATGAAGGCCTGGGCTAGGTTGAGGATTGTTTCATCTTCAGAGACAGGGATAGGAGGTTGCTGTCACACTCGGTTGCCTTCCAAAATAATAGCTTTGAAAAAAATCAGTATTTCGATACATAAGTCTTTATTATGCATTGGACACTTAGGGGGAGACCTGGGCAAAACATAGTGCTCAGGAAGAAAGTCTAAAGGCCTGTCGTTATTCTCATAGAACTCGGAAATGGCAGCAAAATAGTTCCAGTCGCAGCGTGCACATAGAGACATGGCTGGCCAAGGACTGACTTTTCAAAATATAATCTGCCCGGATGTCGTCTCAAGGAAGACGATTATTGGCTGGTTTTTAATATTCTTAATTCATTGGCTGCAGTTCTCCCACAATGCATCTGCTAACCCACGCTCTCTGGCCACCCACGCTTTGTGACCAACCAAAATAATTACTTTAAAGAATCAATATTTTGATGAGTAATTCCAATGGATTTTTATAGAAGAAGACTTGCTTTGAATTGCATAAGGTACCGTAAGTGGGAGGGCCATTAGTATTGTTGTGCATGAGTTGGGTGTTAATACGGAAAAATACCCTAAAAATATAGGGTAACGGAGTTTCTTAAGAAATTTGGCTAAACTTCACAGCTGACTCATTACTTGGTTTGATGTTTATATTCTTAATATATTTTCATTAGTGAGTTCTGATGTAATAATCTTTTTTTATGGAAATTGCTTTGTTTGGTAGATAATTAGGCAACTATAGTCCATTTTTTCTCAACTGAGAAAAGATGCCCCGCCCCCTTCTCTAGAATAACAGCTGATTGGCGGTTTCAAACCTGTCCAATTTCGTCCTGAAGTAATGATGTATTTCTAAATGAGTTTATTCATAATCGTTGGGATAACCGTTTCTGACGAGAAAGATATTTAGCTAAATTGTATGAAGGTACATACATTCATTAATTCAATCATAAGTATGTAGGAAGTTTATCAGAAGTATTTACATGAGTTAACTGTTAAACTCTGGTAGCACGTTCATACTTTTGGAAGATGCATTTGATATATACTTATTTTTATCAACAATAAGGCATACTAAGACCAATTACATATCAGTAATACAGTACTCCATTATACAAAAACTAACACTTTAAAGGGCTTGGCCCTTTGGACTTCTGGCATATACAAGTTGTTTGCGAGGGAAACCTCATAGAATAAAAGTGTCTTAGAATTGTCTAAACTATTGATTGTAAAGATGAAAATGGTAATGTCTGAGAACAGCACTACCACCAGGAGTAGTTTGATTTCTTAACCACCAAAAAAGTACTACTGTACTTATTTTTTATCTGGTACCAATGAAAGCAACTTTGTTGAAGCCTCATGGTGTAATTTTATGATTTTTGTGGACATGAGAGTATGTTTGGACCAAGCATGTTGTTTGTAAACAAGGTCTGACTTGGCATATTTTTAAAGGGAGTAATTAGGGTAAATTTTTAATTTCTTCACGTAGGAAGCCTGTAGAGACATCATTTTAGTGTTATGTGGTTAATTTTTCACCCTGTTTTATCCCACAATTTCCTTTGTTTCTTCAGGCCCTGCCCACTACAGGTGATTTATGATTGTAGATGGAGAAAAAAATAATAATTAGAATAAAAAGTTGTATGTAGCAGACCACAAAATGCCATACCTTGTATAGCTCAGTAAGTACTAAATATTATTAAAGTAACCCTGTATGTAGGCATTATATCAAGTAAGTAAGAACAATTTTGGTTAACAGGTTAAAAAGTTATTTAAATGTTTGTCATTTTGTGGTATGGGTTGACGCTACACTTATTGTGCACCTGAACCAACAACTTAGGACATTTCACTGTAGTAGATAAATGCCTTCGTATGATCTTGTCTTTAATGGGTGTAAAATTACTAACTCTCCGCAGAAATGTTTGTGTTGGTTTCTGTCTGAGTACAGTATTTTTGTTTTCTAGAAGATGAGAACTGTTATACTGTACATACTGTAGTATTTGGTTAGTTTGGTTCATTTTTTGAGCAATAGAATATACTACTGTATAATCTAACAGTATCTGGTACTTTGGGTATCTTAACTGTTACCAGCAGTTTCTGGTGGAATCGGTGGCCAAGGTCTGGGAGTTGTCTTTTGTAAAATGACCCAACCTAACATGAAATATTAGTTGTCATCTTTTATAGAAGAATCTCTCAATGAAAAGAACCATCACAATATCTCAAATGCACATGATGTAAACAGTTGACAGTTTTTCCCAAGTTAAATGCAAGATTATAGTTGCTCTTTTACCTCCTGAAAAGACCAAGAATTGAATGAGAAAAGGAGGTTACGTGCAACTTTTTCATTCCCGAAATTGTACATGTACAACTCGACACCTGATAAATTATAATAATTATTCCAATAATTTCTGAGATTATTTTATACAGTAGAACATCAATTTAAAGCTATTCAATATAAAATTATTGATTTAAAGCGACACCCACAAGTAAGGACAATGTACAGGTATTAATTGAAAGCGCATCTTTCCAATTTTACGCTAGTCAATCTGGCGCATCATATGGAAATACACACTATATTAAATTATGCGCCTATTGCTTCCCGCCAGACGCATGTATAGTTTGAGTTTTAAGACCAAATTTTTAGGCAAAAAATTGGGGGTCGTGCTATACATGCGTAATAGTTTTGTTAGGTTGAACCCGTGCATGATGGGAAGGGTGAGGAGCAACTTTTAGCTTCAGACATGAAAAATGTTTACCATTTACTGCCAGTAAACAATGGTAACGTAAAATATGTACCAATTAGTAATGAAAAGTTGTGCAGTTCCTTCAGCAAATGAAGCTCACCAACTTACAATAGGCTAAATTACCTTACAACGCGCTTTCAGCAGTCTATGTTGAAGTTCTTAGCACAGGCTAACTTATCATATCATATACGGTATCACAGTTCTCATTGATCTACAAAAAATACCGGTAATAAAAACCTTTTCTATTTTTCACACTTAATATAATACCCGGTAATCTACTTCAACCTCCTATTGTTTACAACGACGCATCACCAGCTGTTGAGTGTATCAGCTAGACGGTACACGTGTTTTTCAAATTTTTTCAGTTAAAAAACTGTTACATCACATGTATATTTTACCTTGACTGTTCCTGAATGAATATATACTCGGAAATAAATACAATAGTAGTTTTGCTGAAACGTGATGTATTTTAATGTAAAATAGGATAAAATACATGAAGAGAACATAAGATTTTACCTAACCTTCCAATGTTCAAGAGAAGTTGCTCGTTTTTTTTATAGCTTTTGGTGAAAATATTGTTATATTACAATGGTATTCTATTCATACTGTGCTTGATATAATGCATTCACGGAAATGTAATATTTTTGCTGAAATGACGTACATATTACAGTGGAAAGTGGGATAAAATCGTGACAAAAACAATGACTTTTGCTTTCTTTAGTTCAAAAGATGTTACCGTAATCGCTTTTTTTGAATGGTTTAGTTAAAAAACTGTTGCATTACAATAATATTCCCTCCTAATTGACTTGAATAAATACTTGAATGGAAATATACAATATTTTTGTTGAAACTACCCGCGTTTCTGTGTAAAGTGGTGTAAAGTGTCGTGTCGTAATAATAAATGGTAAACAATTTGCCTTCAGCACTCGGTGTTTCGGGCACGGCGAGCCTTAGTTTATAGGACGTAGAGCGTTTTTACTGAAGGTTTTGTTGCTCCATTACCCTCAAAAACGTGGGTCGACCTATAAACGAGGAATATCATAAATTAACGATTTCTTGGTAAAAAAATCAGGGTCGACCTATAAACGAGGGGGGGTTATAGACAAGAATATACGGTAATTAAAAAATAAGTTGGGAGGAAAGTGAAAGTGACTGGTGAGTCAGACGACAGGCAGGCGGTATGTGCGACCACCCTCTCACATCAGTTGCTCGCTTGTAAACAGACCATTTCGTGTCCCTTAATTTTAGCTGTGTTGATTTACAAGTGTTTGTTTTAGCATATTACTGCAAGAAACAATGTTTTGTTTATTCTAGGAGATGGGCTGAGATGCATTTGGGTAGACTCTGTCATTTTAGTATTTTGTGTTTCTCTCAAGTACCAAATTAAATTATTCCATTGAAACAAAACTTCAATTTAGTGCGAATTCGGTTTAAAGCGACCTCTCTTGGAACGTATCTCATGTTATATCGACGTTCTACTGTATAACTAATTTTTCTCAGAATTTTTAAATAAATTCCGAGAGTATAGCAGACATGAATTATCAAATGCCGAGTTGTCCAGGTTTTACTGTAATGTCATGTTGAACCTTTCTTGTGCTGTATGCCAGCAAGTGTGATATTGTGAATGTTTTCATATAATGGTAGATGTTTGAAATGTGTTGCAGATGGGGCTTTGACTTGTATCCAGAGCGACGGGGAGCGAAATACCAGCCATCCTTTACCAAGATTGCCCTTCTGGGAGAAGGCAGGGAGAACATAGACAAGATAAAGTGTGAGAAAAATGTATGGGGTTGTGTACAAAACAGTAAGTATAATCAACACTAATGTTGTGGGAGAGTTTCATATAGCTTCAAGATGACCTGTACTGTACTGTACAATCCTTACTAATATACATTTATTGCAAAGTTCCACAATACAGTAAATACAACATTAGTTTTGACCTAGTACAGTTGCAAGGCATAGCTTTACTGAATATACTGTACTCCTTTCAGTAATGGAATACTGTACAGTAAAACCTCGATAAATCGGACTTCAATATACTGTACGTATTGGAATTTGCTTTTTTGGGGACTGAGATGCTCTGGTCACCAGAAATACAAAAAAAAAATATACTTGTTGTAAGAAATGGGGAAGATTAATAAAAACCTCTTAATGAATGAACCACACTTACTGAATACTGTACAGTGGTGTAATAGATTTGTTATAGGCCTACTGAGAACTAAGACACTAAGCAGACTGGGGCTGATCAGGTGTTGCCACATTCATCAGGTTTATTTATTTATTGATTCAGTATTATACCTGTATTCTCATATGTTTGGCCTCTTATGGTTTATGATTCATCAAGATTAATGTAACATCTTCAGTAATAGAGAAAAAAATACAGGCTATTTACTCAAGATGCATTCGTGTGAGAGCTTTTAGTAGATCAGCTTACAACAGGGGTCACTATAACACACTTTTAGTATTTGGTATGAAGATACCTTCTTAAAACCATTATTAACTACCTTTAAGTGTTACGTGATGACTCAGTTTGGTTACTTGTACTTACGCCCGTATTATTAAATAACATCTTCCCTTGAAGAGAGTCGTCGTGCTACAACCCGAGTTTTAAACTAAATGAGTCCTGAGGGACACCGCAGTACAGTACTTAACAGGGTGGTGTGGCAGTAAAATTGACTAATTCCAATAAAATTTATTTATAATATTGGAATTAGTTAATTTTACCACCACACCACCCCGTTAAGTACTGTACTGCGGTGTCCCTCAGGACTCATTTAGTTTAAAACTCGGGTTGAAGCACGACGACTCTCTTCAAGGGAAGATGTTGTTTAATAATACGGGCGTTAGACAAATGATTAATGAATAAACCAGGGTATATGCCGATACATAATACTTTACACTACAGTATTACTTACCGAGTGATGAGAAATACAATGCAATAGTATTTATTAAGTGATGATAATACACAACTGTACTGTACTAATTTACTAAGTGGGGAAGACAGACATTGTGGTAAGCCAGCCAGCTGTTTGCTCTTTGTAAACAAATGACTCAGTTCAGTGTGGGATTCTTTTTTCAGGAAAGCTGATTCTTTTAGGATAATATTTAATCATCCTGGCACCAAATTATCCTAAATTATATAAGAATTATGATGAAAATGCATAAAGAAGTGTTAAAGGAATTGTTGGGGTTGGGAGCCACCCACTTGTGCTCCCCCCCCCCCCCCCCCTCTGCCAGCTGCTCCCAGATAAACACTTTTCTTCCACATACAATACACTCCTACACTTATTTGTTCCTATTTTTATCATTATAGTACTGTACAGTATACAGTTTTATCTTTATTCGTAAGACAAATTCTGTGGTTACTTACAAAAACACTTACAGTAAGTCCCCAAGTTACGTACATAATGGGGACCAAAAGGTTGTACTTAACTCGAAATGTACGTAACTCGATAATTTCCGCGAGTTTCTTTGGAAAATCCTGTGCTGTTTTCCAATCAGCACTCGCCGCCTCACCAGTCACTCGAACATTATGCAGCTTATTTCGCACCTTGAATCGGTTAAACCACTCATTGCTAGCATTGAATGTTACAGTATCATCAGGGTGATCTTTCTTTAGGTCGTTGAAAAGACTTAGGGCTTTCTCCTGAATCATACTGAGACACAGAGGCTTACGTTTTTGTGTGCAGTCCTCGATCCACAGCGCAAGATATTTTTCCATTTCTTCCAGAACCTTCCCTCTTCTTTTAGTTATAATCGTAGATTGCATTGGCACTGCAGATTTCACATGTTCCTTGATCTTTTCTTTGCCCTTATCAATTGTATTAACAGTTGACCGACTCAGGTTAAATTTGCGGGCAACATTGGTCAACTTTTCACCACTTTCAAGCAGTTTTATTATGTCCATTTTTACCTCTAGTGAGATTGCTTGACGTTTCGTAGCACTCCCACTGGCTTCACCACTCTTACGCTTTACACCAGTCATTGCACACAGAGTAAAGTGTACAAAATAGGGCAGAAATTCACAGGAGAAGTACTGTATGCACAATGACCACACTTGTTGTTTTGGTGCGTCTAGCGTGTCGTCTGCATGGTCAGTGATAGTGGCGGCGCGGTGCGGCTGGCTCGCCCGCCAAATTTAAAAATTGCTCGCCCTTTTAAGACAATATTTTTGCAATTAAAGACTTCAGAAACGATGTACGTATCGGCCGTTTGTACGTAATTCGGATGTACGTAATTCGGGGACGAACTGTATACAGTAAATAACAATCATCTCAGTGACAACTAGACTTTGTCTGTAGCCAAGGTTCAAATATGACAGAAATGATTACAGCAGGGTGAGGGAGAAAACAAGGAGCTCCGATTGGCTGGCCTAGCTTGTTCAACCATAAGGATGTGGATTGTTCCTGAAGAATCATTGAAACTAAAGTGAAATATTTGAGGGAAATATATGACCAAGACCATGCCCGAGAGTTATAACCAAGACCATGCCCGACAGTTATAACCAAGACCATGCCCGACAGTTATAACCAAGACCATGCCCGACAGTTATAACCAAGACCATGCCCGACAGTTATAACCAAGACCATGCCCGACAGTTATAACCAAGACCATGCCCGACAGTTATAACCAAGACCATGCCCGACAGTTATAACCAAGACCATGCCCGACAATTATAACCAAGACCATGCCCGACAGTTATAACCAAGACCATGCCCGAGAGTTATAACCAAGACCATGCCCGAGAGTTATAACCAAGACCATGCCCGACAGTTATAACCAAGACCATGCCCGACAATTATAACCAAGACCATGCCCGACAGTTATAACCAAGACCATGCCCGACAGTTATAACCAAGACCATGCCCGACAGTTCAAAAACACCCAGGAAACCTTTATACTTATATCAGGTGCAGAGTTTGACTGGCCATTGTGCATTTGTGTCATGGCCCCCCCCCCCCCCTTTCCTCCTCTTAAAGAAAAATTTGAAAGAAAACCAGGTACAATAACCCTGGTTTTTTAAATTCTAACCACTGTACTCCGAGTCAACAACATGTGCACAAGGCGATAGGATGGGGATGTTACTGCCATGGTCTCTTTACTCTATTGACTAATGATATCATGATGGATGGCAAAGTTGACATATCAGATGAGTGAATGATTCTTCTCAAAAAATTATAAACCTGGTGACAAATTCATAGGTTATAGATGACAATCAGTGCCAGTGGGGTGTAATAGGCCCCAACAATCAGTGCTAGTGGGGTGTAATAGGCCCCAACAATCAGTGCTAGTGGGGTGGAATAGGCTCCAACAATCAGTACTAGTGGGGTGGAATAGGTCCCAACAATCAGTAGTAGTGGGGTGGAATAGGTCCCAACTATCAGTAGTAGTGGGGTGGAATAGGTCCCAACTATCAGTAGTAGTGGGGTGGAATAGGTCCCAACAATCAGTGCTAGTGGGGTGGAATAGGTCCCAACAATCAGTAGTAGTGGGGTGGAATAGGTCCCAACTATCAGTAGTAGTGGGGTGGAATGGGTCCCAACTATCAGTACTTATTGTAACTGCTAATTTAGTTAGGGAGTTATATATATTTTGCTTTTAATTTAGGTTATATTTAGTTAAAGTAATATTTAATAGTTACCTGAATTGTAAATAATTACTCCCGATTAAAATATTAGTCTTGCGCGAGTCTGCATTCCTTAATCTGTACGCCCATCCTACCAGCTACCGTTGAATGTCCAATTACCTGCCATCGTCAGTTCCTTAATGATGCTGACCAGAGAAACACAACACTCACCACCTTCAGTAAAAACCAGCAGTCTTGGAGGGGCTCACCAACTAAGCTCAACCATTTATTCCTGACCTCCATCCGCATCAGCAGACCTTGAGTATCAATTTATATTGTAGGATATCCTAGCTTTGTATACTACTTTGTACTGTACCTAGTTTGATGTATTATAAACTCTGACATTGCAACTTTTGGTAATCACCCATTTTGAGTGTTTATTTAATACATATAATGTAATGTAAATATTTCTTGTCCTGAGGAAAAGTGGTGTGGTAAGGCACAGATATTATTATGGAATACATTACCAAAGGAATCACTTGTTCACATACAATGATAACTGAGGAAAGATTTGACCATGCTCATCACTTCTGCTGATCTGTGTGGATGGAGTTTGTTTTCTCCTGTATTTTGAATGTCTTAGATTTTAAAAAGGCAATAAGTGTTTGTGTAGTATTTAGTAGTGTGTACAGTTGTATTGGTTTATTGGAGTGGAAGTAAGAGTGTGTGAGGCAGGAAGGGTCTGGAGGAGTACAACACTTAACTTACTACACTCTTAGGGAAGTTTTCTCAATGTCCTCTCTCATTTATGGTAATTTTTGTTAAGTTTGTCTTCTGTAAACATTTATATTAAGATTATCGATTTTCTGTAATGGAAAATGAATGAGTCGGGTGTCATTTGCAGGTCCTTTGGTGAAGTTGATGATGTCAGCCCTCAAGTCATCTGGCTGGTGAGTTAGACACTAAAATCTGGCTTTTAAAGATTGGTATGGGAAAATTGGTTCACAATTTTTTCTTTAACCACTTGTGTATCGGCTCCCCTCTGAGCTGGATAAAATCATCTGGCATTAGCCAGATTGTTCCATTTATTAACATTAAATAATATTACTTAAAACATATATACAGTCATGCGCCGGTTAACGTCCTAGATACGATCTTGGAAACGTGACGTTGACCGAAATGAACGTTGTCCGATCATCACAAACTTTTTATTTATACTTACGTGTATGTGGAATACTACATACGTACATATACACTTTTACTCTTAAATCACTCCTGTAATGTGATACAGGTGATTAATTTTTATCTCTTGTGCTATATACATGACGTTTATATTAAAATTATTCACTGTTTTACAAGGATTCCAGCAACGCCAAGCAGATGGGGGAGAGAGAGGGTGGGAGCGAGCGAGGGGGCGTGGGGGAAGGGGAGGTAGTACGTTTGACAGTTGGCACAGGCCCAGGTCTAACGCGTGTACCTGTATATTTATCAGTTCTTAGGTGACTAAGCTTCTCTCTTTTAAAAAGCCAGTGAAATGACCTGGGTGAATATAATTAACATTGCTGGGATTCTTGTAACATACTGATTAATTTGAATATAAACATGCTATAATTTGCACTAGACAAAACAATTTTAGTACCGTAATCAAATTAGTACATGTGCACTCCAGCTTTGCACTAACGTCATTTATTTCTATTACGTTTCTTTTAGTATGGTGTGTGCATGTAAATGGATGAAAATAAATGAAGAAATCTATGTAAATCTACCCAAAAATACAGTTGAAAAACTTTCTTATAAAATGTACTACAGTACTGTACACTAATGTACAACAATTTTTATCTCTTGAGCAAAATATATGACGTTTATATTCAAATTATTGGCTGTCTTGCAAGGATTCCAGCAATACAAATTATAATCTTCTAACTTTAGTCTGAGATATTATATAAGATAAAAACTGTAAGCCTAAAAGCCTGGCGGGGGTGGGGGGGGGGGACTGATGGAGCCAGCTACGCCACCCAGCGAGGGGTTGGGGGGGTGGGGGGGTTGAGGTGACAAGTTTGAGGCGAAGGTCTCTGTGTTTATTTAACAGTCCTACTAAGCTTCTCTCATTTTAAAATGCCAGTGATATGACCTAGAAATATAGCTGGGATTCTTGTAAGATACTGATTTATTTGAAAATAACATGTTGTAATTCGCACTAGACATAACAATTTTAGTACCGTAATCAAATTAGTACATGTACACTCCAGCTTTGCACTAAGGTCATTTATTTATTTTATGTTTCTTTTAGTATGGTGTGTGCATGTAAATGGATGAAAATAAAAGAACATATTTATGTAAATCTACCCAAAAATACAGTTGAAAAACTTTTTATAAAATGTACTACAGTATTGTACACTAATGTACTACATTTTTTATATCTTGAGCAAAATATATGAAGCTTATATTCAAATTAATCTCTGTCTTGCAAGGATTTCAGCAATGCAAATTATATTATCCTAACTATAGTCTGAGATATTATATAAAATAAACATAAAGAAATCACCAATCTTTTATCTTGGAACACAAGGGTGGTGGGAAGATGGAGGGGAGCGGTAGGGGGCGGGAGGTGAGGTGACAGAATGTCTGGCGTTTGTTTGTTTATTTATTTGACATAAGATTTGACAGTTGGCGCTGAAGACCTGCCTGCGGGTTTATTTATCATTACAGTTGTACCCCGCTTTACGCGGTTTCACTTAATGCGATTTCTCATATACGCGGTGCCTTGCCAGAACCGAACTTTCGCTTAACGCGGTTCATCTACCCATATACGCGCGGAGTGTCCAGCTCGAGACGCTATTTTTAGATTCGCCTCACCTGCCACCCGCTGTTCCTGCCTGTCTCGCCTCTCCCTCCTCCTCCTCCTCCCTCCTTCCCGCCTCCCTCCGCCTGGGCAAGCCGCGCTGTAAGGTTGCGCAGTGTGTGTCTTCTACTAACGTAAGTGTTACACCTAACTTTTAGTTTTCCTAACCTAACCTCTTCTATATTATTTATTTGTTCATACCATCATAAAGTTAAGATAAAATTTTTACTACAACATAGTTGTGTATCGTCAAAAAGTGGAGTTTTGGGGTCGGGCCAGTCTCTATTGGAATTAATCCCATATGTTCTGTTGTTCACTTAACGTGGTACCCTGTGGGTTCAATTGACCGCATAAATCGGGGTACAACTGTACTTAAGGGTGACTAAGCTCTTCTCATAATTTGCCACCCAAACGACCTGGGTGAATAAAACTTACATTGGAGGGATTCTTGTAAGATAGTAATTTATTTGAATACCTGTATAAACATGCTATATTTGCAATAGACAACAATTTTAGTACCATAATCATTTAGTACATGTACAATACAGGTTTGCACTTGGTCCATTGTTACTGTACAATATTGACTAAATTCACTAGATAACGTACGCCTGGCCGCACAATCTACAAGAATACGCGATGCATACGTTACTGTGCCCGCTCTAGATCCGTTTTGGTTGCTAGGGAGGGGGGCACGGACGTATATGCGATCGGACGTTGTTTGGTCGGACGTTAACCGGCGCATGACTGTATTCATTTATTTACATAATTTTACTACAGCTACACACAGGGTCTTATTTTGTTATTTTTCTTATGTAGAACCATCTTTCCGTACTCCCGGCTGTAAACCATGGCATCCCTCTCGTCTTGTGTGACCATATTATTATTATTGATTTATATTGTATAAGGTGCATTCATAAACATTATTTAAGGAATATAGTTTGCATTTCTCATTAATTTTATTGTTTTGGGGGAAAAGAGGGTAAAAAGCCACACAAAAGATATGGAAGGTCACACTGGGGAACACATCTCATTATTATTGCTTTATTTTAATGGTAATTAATGATTCACGATAAGATGATTCACCATACACAGCAATATTGGAGGACACATTACCGTCGTTATTCGAGGCTTTACTGTACTGTATTCTGCAGGTAGTTTTATGAAATATAATTTAATCATTTTGGGTATAATATATATCATAAGATGTACACTACAGACCCAGAAAGGTAAGCAATCACCACCGTCTGTTTGGCATCTCCATGACTCCGAGGCGCTAAGCAGCTTGTGTCTTGCCTTTATTCATTACACATACAAACTTACCCTAGTAAACATTATGATATATGCCAAATTCAGTGTATTATCTACCACAAATATAATGAAATAGACTCGAATTTCAGAGCATTTCAGATAAGGGATACCCAACCTATATTGGAAAGTACTGTACTCTGTAAAGGTGTTATACAATCATTATCAATATTTTCATATACAGTAGACCCTTGCCATTCACGAGGGATAGGTTCCAAGAAATGGCACGAATTGGCAAAACCGCGAATAGCAACTTATATAATACCCTAGTGCACTATTATATAGGTATACCTGTACTGTGTATGAGAAACTTAAGTCACAGTACTGTACTTACATTCATATGTGGAAGACTGGAGCCTTCTCAGTTTTCACCATGTTCTTGTCACGAACAACCTGCACCACTTTAGCACTTGCTTGAACAGAATCACGAATTGCTTGTACATTCTTTCTTATGTACCGCACTGTGGATTCGTTACGCCAAACAACCAACCAACCACGGTAGCACTCATCCCCTCCTTTAATTTGTACTGGGTGAGGGCAAGCAGAGCGGGGTGAGATGCCGCGTGGGGTGACTCGTTGCGCTGAGGGAGAAGGTTCGCATGCTAGCCACCCGAGCCACCAGCTGCTTACCGCGAATCGTCGAAATCATGAATCATAAACCTGCGAATAGGAAGGATTTATTGTACATTGGCTATTCTCTTCAGTAAAGTATTTTGATAATTTCAAAATAAACTTTGTGTAAAATAATCTATCATTATTATTAAAGAAAAAAAACAATTTCAGGAAAAGAATAAAGTAATCCAATGATTTAAGTAATTACACAACTTCAAGAGAGAAAGAGAGCGAGAGAATGCCAGGTACAAAACTTGTTAATCCTATATATTGTATAATACAGTACAGCTCCTCCCCGACTTATGACCTGGATTTGGGTCCCTAACCCCGTCGTAAGTTGGGGAGCAGCTGTAATTGGTGGTGGAGAGGCGTGGCGAAACCATTTGATGTTCTGTTATTTTTTCTGTCTGGTTAATCAAGTGTAAGTAGTTATTCGGGTAAAAAGATGCATAACTATACTGTATTGATGATTTTGATACTTGTGTATTCGTAAACTATTTACAGTATGGTGTGATCAAAGCTTATTGAGTTATATACTCTACTGTATCATATTGATGATTTTCAGTGAAGTGGATCTCACACGACACATCTCCTGTGAAGTGTGCGATGTGTCTGTCAGTGGAGGCTATGATTCTGAGCTGAACCAAGTGAGTTCTTGTAATTAACCAAACCAGTGTTATTATGTTGATGGTCTCTTGTTTTTGTTTAGTGTGTGTATGTGTGGATGCCCGCCTTATGTGCATGCCTGCCTACTTTTGTGTTCAAGTGCCAAAAAGGAATTAAGTTGATGGGTTGAATGGTGTCTGAAGCACTTTTCATTTGTGAGAAAGTGGTTGTTTAATGTGAAGCAGAACAAAGTTGAAATAAGTAGTTTTGTAAGGAATAACTGTTTCCACTAAAATATCCCAACAGTGTCTGGGTCACCACTTGTGGACATTTCTGCCTCTTGAGTTATGATTATTACTTTGTGATTGACATTAAGTTATTTTAGAGATAGCGATCAGCTGAGGATTTAGATACCGTATATACTCGTCTATAACCCCCCTTCGTATATAGGTCGACCCCGATTTTTTGACCAAGAAATCGTTAATTTATGATATTCCTCGTTTATAGGTCGACCCACGTTTTTGAGGGTAAAGGAACAACAAAACCTTCAGAAAAACACTACGTCCTATAAACTTGTTTACCATTTATTATTACGACACTTTACACTGAAACGCGGGTAGTTTCAACAAAAATATTGTATATTTCCATTCAAGTATTTATTCAAGTCAATTAGGAGGGAATATTATTGTAATACAAGAGTTTTTTTAACTGAAAACCATTTGAAAAGCGATTACGGTAACATATTTTGAACGAAAGAAAGCAAAAGTCATTGTTTTCGTCACAATTTTATCCCACTTTCCACTGTAATACGTACGTCATTTCAGCAAAAAATATTACATTTCCGTGAATGTATTATATCAACCACTGTATGAATAGAATATCACTAATATAACAGTATTTTAACTGAAAACTATTAAAAAAACGAGTAACAAATCTTGAACATCGGAAGGTTTGGTAAAGTCTTTTGTTTTCGTCATGTAGTTTATCCTAATTTACATTGAAATACATCACGTTTTAGCAAAACTACTATTTATTTCTGAGAATATTTCTGTAATATTTTTGCTGAAATGAGGTACGTATTATAGTGGAAAGTGGGATAAAATCGTGACAAAAACAATTACTTTCGCTTTCTTTCGTTGAAAAGATGTTACCGTAATCGCCTTTCAAATGGTTTTCAGTTAAAAACTGTTGTATTACAATAATATTCTATCCTAATTCACTTGTGATGTAACAGTTTTTGAACTGAAAACAATTCGAAAAACACGTGTACCATCTAGCTGATACGGCAGAGCCCTGGTCGCGGAGGCTTTGTGTTTGCATCGGCCCTTCTTAAGCAGTTTTTAATTTTAGCGTACGTTGAAATTGTGTTTACCGGTATATTCTTATTTTCTTGCTTCTTATTTTCCAGAAATATGACAAGTTTGTATATAATACAATGTTACGGTACTTTTAATTTACAAGTATTCATTTTTAAAAATACAGAAGACACCAAACAAATACCAGTACTACGGTTATTTGCGTGACTCTCCCGCCAAAAAAGACCAAACAGCTGGTACTCTCTCCCTCAGCCCTACCAAAAATAGCCCAACGACATCTTTCTTGTTTATTCTCTTCCAATTTCTCACTTTAACTGGTATTTTTTACTTCATATTGCCTACATCAGATAAACTACAGTAATTGAGGTTAGACATTGTTATAAATTTGATTACCGGGTCCTGGCAGGTGCCGTTAGAACCACCTGATCCTACCAACAGTGTTGCAAGTCAGACAGCATTTTTTTAATCATCCATGTGCACGAGAAAGGATGGATGGATGAAAGCAGTATACAAATATGGCTTAAAAAAGTCTGGAACTTTAGACCAGGGGGACTGCGCAAAGAAAAAAGTCTTCTTGTGTGGGATATGTTTCGGTCACATCTTGTTGACAGTGTTACTGCTGGGATTAGGAAGGAAAACACTGATACAGCTGTGATTCCTGGTGGATTAACAAGTCTTGTCCAACCACTGGATGTTTCCATAAAAAAAACATTTAAAGATGTGGTAAGAGTGAAGTGGAACAACTGGATGATAGAAGGCGATAAGACATACACAAATGGAGGCAACATCCAAGCTCCATCACGAGCAACATTACGTGAATGGATTGTAGAGGCCTGGGATGCAATCAGACCAGAAATTGTGGTGAAATCTTTTAAGAAATGTGGGATTTCGAATGCTCTTGATGGAACAGAAGACGACTTGTTGTGGGATTATGAGCCTAATGAGAGAGTGAATGAGGATGAAGATATTGATGAACCTCTGGCTGATGATGGTGTTGATCCATATGACGATGCTGTTCAAGGAGAGGACTGGGAGGAGCTGTTTGGTGCTGCAGATGATGACAAGGAAAATGATTTTGATGGATTTTAATGAAAATATTCAGAAATATGGTATCGTAGTATTTATTCAAGTCAATTAGGATAGAATATTATCGTAATACAACAGTTTTTTAACTGAAAACCATTCAAAAAGCGATTATGGCAAAATCTTTTGAACGACGAAAGAAAGTGAAAGTCATTGTTTTCGTCACAATTTTATCCCACTTTCCACTGTAATATATACGTCATTTCAGCAAAAATATTGCATTTCCATATTTATTTCTGAGAATATATTCATTCAGGCACAGTTAAGGTAAAATATACTTGTGATGTAATATTTTAATGAAAATATTTATAAATAAGGTATCGTATTTTTCTTTTGTTTCAAATTTAATAAACTTTTAAAAATAAATACTTTATGTTTTACATCGTCCTGTGCTACCATACCATGCATTTGGCTACTTTGGGCTTGCTATGATGACGCAAGAGATCTGCTCTGGCAACTGTACCGACACTCACAGCGGGTGGTGCGTTGGTGCATCGTTTCCATTGTTTACTGGTAGTTACTGGTAAACATTTTTCAACCTAACGAAACTGTTACCCGTATAGAGGTCGACCCCCAACTTATTACCAAAGAATTTGGTCTTAAGAACTCGTGCTATACACGGGTATACAGTGGGGTATGCTATAACGAATCTAATTGGTTCTAGAACCTTGTTCGTTATAGCATTCGTTCGTTATAGGATTAATCCGTTCCAGGCCCCCAAATACAACCACTTAACACTGAAAAATATAATATAAAATTGTAAAAATTGTAAAAAAGTGCATAAATATGCATCTAAACCCCTGAAATAATAAGTATCATTAATACTTGTAATAAAAAAACAATAAATTAGTAAAAAAAAATAAATAAATAAATAAATAATGTTCGTTGTAGGAGTTTCGTTCATTATAGCATTCTCAATTTTATAGGTAAAACCGTTCATTATAGGAATATTCGTAGTAGGATCCGTTCGTTATAGCATACCCCACTGTATACGGTATTTGAGTTAAACATACATTAGATGATGATGATGATGAGGTTTTTATATGAGGAAATGTGGATCGCTGAAACCTGAATAAATGAGCTTGGTACGGAGTTAATGCAGCATAATACATATTATTTGTTCTTGTAGACTATTTTAGTGTTGGTCTTAGTTTCCAGTGTTGTGTCTTAGGTGAATATTGTTATCCTGTACATAATAGTTTTAACATGAATAATAATTGATTGATTTCTGGACAGGTTGTGATCTGTCAGAATGTGACGAGATCAGAAGGTATGACCCAGGGAGTGTTGACCCATGAGCTGATACACATGTTTGATTACTGCCGCAATAAACTTGACTTCAAAAACCTGGAGCACTTAGCCTGCACCGAGATAAGAGCTGCCAACCTGGCCCACTGCTCATTTCTCTCCGCATTTTCTCAGGGTGACGCTTCGCCTTTTAAAATTGCCAAAGCTCACCAGGTAAGATAGACAATAAGTACTGCACCAAAAAGATTATATGTCAGTCTCTTTATCACTTCTGCATGATGGCATTCAAGTCAAACCTTTGCCACATTAATTATTTTAATTTTGCCAGTGCTGTAGGGTAGCCAGAACCAAGAGCAAACACAGATTTCCTTTTCCTCTGTTGTCATTCATTCAATCTAATTGTTGTAACATCCTTTTGAACTATTCAAAACCAAGGTCTCCTGTCATTCATCTGCAGTGCTGCTTCATGGGTGTTCATCCTCCTCAGTTCTAGTACATGCAGTACAGTACAATACAGTACAGCCTTTACCTCAGTGCTGAATTAATCATGGTGCAGTTGTATGAAGGCCTCCCAAAATATGAAATGAGCATAAGGTACTAGATTTATAATAGTAATACAATTGGTGCAGAGCACTCCCAGGAATGAGAGATTTCTGGCTAACCAGGCGACTTTCTCAAACCTGGAAAAATTATTATCCCCGGAATCTATTCCGGTTACTGGGAAAAGTTTTTGAGTGTCTAAACTGGACATCTTTGCACAGACACACACTAGACCACTTTCCCAGAATGTTTCTGGGTGCTGGGGATGTTTCCCTTGACTCTAAACTACTGTACAGTAAGTCCCCAAGTTACGTACATAATGGGGACCAAAAGGTTGTACTTAACTCGAATAACTCGAAAATCCCCCAACCCTATAATGTTATCTGGAAAATCCTGTGCTGTTTTCCAATCAGCACTCGCCGCCTCACCAGTCACTCGAACATTATGCAGCTTATTTCGCACCTTGAATCGGTTAAACCACCCATTGCTAGCATTGAATGTCACAGTATCATCAGGGTGATCTTTCTTTAGATCGTTGAAAAGACTTAGGGCTTTCTCCTGAATCATACTGAGACACCACAACAGGGGTCAAAACCTTACCAGGTACCGGCGCGCCACAGGACGGTCTGCACTCACACCTCACTGGACGTGAGTTCCGACCGGCAAAAGTAGCCGATGCGTTGTTCCGACCGGCAAAAGTCGCCGATGCGTTAATTTCATGTTTATGCATTTCTGTAGAGATGTTGTATTAAACATACTACAAATTGTACTATTGACTCAAACTTTTAATATCCTTGTGTTTTAACTGACTGTTTTCTCGAAGTCTACTTTTAAATTTACTCCATGGATAAAACGAAAAGATGAACGAAATAACCATCGCTGTGCGCGAGACCTGGAGTAAACAAACGTCCTGTACAGCGCCGTCCTCTCTGGGACCGGCGCGCCAGAGGACGGTAAGCTTTTGAACACTACTCTGAGACACAGAGGCTTACGTTTTTGTGTGCAGTCCTCGATCCACAGCGCAAGATTTCACATGTTCCTTGATCTTTTCTTTGCCCTTATCAATTGTATTAACAGTTGACCGACTCAGGTTAAATTTGCGGGCAACATTGGTCAACTTTTCACCACTTTCAAGCAGTTTTATTATGTCCATTTTTACCTCTAGTGAGATTGCTTGACGTTTCGTAGCACTCCCACTGGCTTCACCACTCTTACGCTTTACACCAGTCATTGCACACAGAGTAAAGTGTACAAAATAGGGCAGAAATTCACAGGAGAAGTACTGTATGCACAATGACCACACTTGTTGTTTTGGTGCGTCTAGCGTGTCGTCTGCATGGTCAGTGATAGTGGCGGCGCGGTGCGGCTGGCTCGCCCGCCAAATTTAAAAATTGCTCGCCCTTATAAGACAATATTTTTGCAATTAAAGACTTCAGAAACGATGTACGTATCGGCCGTTTGTACGTAATTCGGATGTACGTAATTCGGGGACGAACTGTATACTGTAGTCCATAAATGCAGTTATAATTAAATTAGAAACTCCATTTCTTTATTATAATAATCCAGAATAATTTATCTAAAAGTTTTGTTAAATAAATATATTTGAAACTTCAAAATATAGGTGATATAGGTGTGAATGAAGCTGTGTGTTACAGCAAAGACTGGTATTTTCCACTCGCATGGAGCTGTGGGGGATTAGTGGGTCTTATGTAACTGACCTGACCTGACACAATGTCAGGTGGAGGTAGGGTGGGGGATTAATGGGTCTCATGACCGGAAGATGTCTTGAATAAACACGAAACCTAAAGTATATTTAGGGAGACTGTGATAAGTATAAATGAGAAAAGTTGTATCTCTTCAACATTACAGTACATTACATAACATTTTAAAATATGGAGTGAGAAAACTGTTCTGGAAAAATTCTGAGCTAATTTAAATTCCAGCTAATGGAGATTTCCGGTTTAGAGGGATTCCAGCTAATGGAGATATTACTACTACTAATAATAATACACACTGATATAAGGGAGACAACAAAGCTGTTTTTATCAGGCCTCCCCTACCGTCCTCCCCGAGACAGATGGGCAGAGACGTGTTTGTGAGCCACTAAGCCAGGCCGTGCACCCCTCCCCTACCTCCCAGTCACCCTCTTCCTTCCCCAGTGTTTGAAGCTGCTATCCCAGTTTGTCCGCTCGCACTGAATCCCATTTATTTACTGTCATCGCTATACTCGGTGCTCGGGAACACATCCTTATTTAACCCATGTATTATTCCCTCCATTACATGAGTTTTCGCTATACGAGCAGACTCCAAGTAAAGTATCTACACGTATTATCGAGATTTTACTGTATTTCAAATAAATTCTTTGTTTAGTTCCTGACATAGAGACTTGGGGATATAAACTAATAATTTGAGCTTATTAATACCGGTACCCTTCATATTCAGTGGTCCCTCGGTTAACGAGCGCCTCGGTTAACGAGATTTCGGTTAACGAGTTACCTTCCATAAGAATCAGCCTCGGCCTACACACGGCCCGGGGTCCCTAGTTCCCGCTTCTGTATCGGTCGGCTATCACGCCAAGTCTTGTACCACTTATTGAATATATCTACTGCTCGTGCTCTGGAGTTTGAAGAACCTTGTCTAGGATTTCATCCCACCAGTTAACAAGCAATCCCTCGATTAACGAGTTTCTTACGAGCCGACCTCAACATGCTTTCTCTTGCATTTGGCGGTCCACCAGCTGTAGTATTAGTCCGCCAATACAGTAATTGGTTCTTGGGCTTATACAGGTTGACAACCCTTTATCCGAAATTCCGAAAACCGAAAAGCTCTAAAAACCGAAAGTTTTTTTGTGAGGCAAAACTTTTTTTTTTTTTTTTTTTTTTAACAGGGATTATTAGCCCACCCAGGCATAGATCACTGACCCACATCGGGGCCTGGGGGGCGAAAATGTAATAGTAATAATAATTATAATAATAATTATTCATAGTAAATAAAAATTTTAATAAAAAACCTCCAAAATAAAATAATAATGATTACAATTAATAATAATAATAATAATAATAATAAAATATAATAATAAAATTAATAATAATAATAATAACAATAATACTGTAATAGTAAAATAATAATACAGTAAAGAAATACAAGAATGAAAAAAAGATCAAAAGTGAGAAACACGACCTAGACCTATGAATTATTATTATTATAATTGTTATTATATTTTCGACCCCGAAGCCCCAATGTGGGTCAGTGATCTGTGCCCGGGTGGGCTAATGCACACACAAAAAAAAAAACCTAACCATTCTGAAAACCGAAAAATTCCAAAAACCGACATGCCTCTGGCTCCAAGGATTTCGGATAAAGGATTGCCAACCTGTATTCATTACCATTTCAGTAAATATCAAAAAGTTTATACTATTCAATAGTTTTAAAAGTTTAATATTAAATTTTTTAGTCGTTGTGACAATTATTGAACATAATTGAAGTACAGGGAACTAGTTTTATGCGCGCCATCCAGCCTGGCAACACACCAAATAGGCGCCAGTCTCTCTGTCTTTTCAGTGGAGGTAACATCTTGCTTGAGATTCTTCAACTAAACACTTTTTTCTGTGTTTCCAAGCAAATTATTGGTCATTTTGAAATTTATTTTACATATTGACAATATATAATGCAGTGCAGTGTTGATTTAAAGAAAATAATCTTGAATTACACCAAGAGAACTAAAATTTATGGGTGAAATGGCGCCATGGGGTGACTTCTCTTCCACCCCATTGCCTTCTCTTTTTCCTTCTCCACCCCCATTCTAATTCCCATCATCATCATCATCCAGGAGCCTTCTACATACACACCTCAAAGTGAGTGTACTTTTCTACCTTTTTTGTTGAATTTAAGCAACTTTTGGTGAGCTGGAACCAATTACCCCAAAACCCATTGAAACAATGGTTTCGGTTAACAAGTTTTTCAGTTAACGAGCAACCTAGCAACCTTCTAGAACGAATTGTGCTCGTTAACCGAGGGACCACTGTGCAGTAAAATACTTATTATTACCTTACTATTCAGCTTATCATTTAAGGATATTGTAAGCGCCATCCGGGCGTTTAAAGGTTAATCAGACTCTTCACGTTAAACTCGAATGTTATAATTCGGTCAAACCTGTTGAATACAATTCATTTTAATATTTCAGATATATCATACATAGGCAATCATTCATAAATGCTTAATCCAATATATATTCACATAACAATCATAGCTATGTAATAAGTCTAATCATAACACTTATAATGAGTACTTAATTTGCCATATTTCTATGTTGTCACAATGATAACCGATGCAATGGACACAGTCTACCTGTGTAAATTTAAGTACCAATTAAACATATGTGTTGAAAGTCTCAAGAGATACAGTTTAGGTGTTGCCTCTATGATGGGGATAGCTACAGTGCCAGTCCCTGCCCAGCATCACATGCCCAGCCCTGGCTGGCCGAATTTGCTGGGTCAGGTGCTTATACACAAGCAAGCTCCTCTTCCTACCACCCATCACCTCAACCTCCTCTGGGTCTCTCCATCTCCACCATCTCAACATTATATACAGTACTGTATACGGGCAGGCACACCCAATAAACATGACATGACTTAATAATAATAATAATTAACGGTTTATTGAAAAAAATTCTGCAACCCGAAGGCTGAAAATATACATTGGACATAAATGACTTATTACATACATTGGTGGTTTAACAAAAGCCTTCATTAGAGAAAGGTAAAGGAACATACAGTGAACATACAGATTAATGTAGGTGTTGAACAGCAAACTCGTAGTGTAGTAACTCCCTCCCAGATGGTGTTAGGAGGAACTCACGTGGTGTAGTAGTTCCCTCAGATGGTGTTATGAGGGACCTGGCGTGGTATAGTAATTCCCTCGCAGATGCTGTTATGAGGGGCCTCACGTGGTGTAGTAATTCCCTCACAGATGGTGTCTGAGGGACCTCACGTGGTGTAGTAATTACCTCACAGATGGTGTTCTGAGGGGCCTCACGTGGTGTAGTAACTCCCTTACAGATGGTGTTATGAGGGGCATCACGTGGTGTAGTAATTCCCTCACAGATAGTGTTATGAGGGACCTCACGTGGTGTAGTAATTCCCTCACAGATGGTGTGATGAGGGACTTGACGTGGTGTAGTAATTCCCTCACATATGGTGTTATGAGGGACATGTGGTGTAGTAATTCCCTCACAGATGGTGTTATATGAGTGAGGTTTGGTCTTAGGCCTTCCTATCGTAGACGGATTAACACATCGCTGGTTGTTGTTGGGTCTCACGGGCCGTTATCACTGGGTACCTGGGACCTCACTGTGTGAAGTTTAACTTGGGTACGACTGTTACTGTCGAGTTGTTCTCACTGACTTAGGCACTGTTCACCTCTGTTTAACACTGGTTCCTTTCCTTTCCTAAATGAAATTGTAACTTCTGGCGAGAACTTGTTGATATTCCGGTGGGGAGGAGGGTTCAGGGAAGGGGGTTGGTATGGGCCAACTTAACAGTTGACCTGGCTGCTCCGAGAGGAGCGCCAGGTACGTCTTGACCCTTCAGTTTGTTTATGTGTCATCCTACTTATTACTGCTTGCGGTAACAGATATTATATTGTGAATGTCTTGAGAGAATTTAATCAGGATCATTATGGTATCAAATTCATCTCTCTAACACAAAGAGAAGTTTATGATGAATGCTGTGAGGTACGAAGGGGAAAGGGTTCATTGGAATGCCTGTACTGCACCCACCCCCCCCGTCCCCCTTCCGCCCCGCCCACCTTCTATACTATTAGCTGAGTGGTTCAAAGAAAATCAAACTAAATGTGTTCACAATTGGTGAGCAGACCTGTTATTATCTAAAATAATGTTAAATATGAACTATCAAAATGCAAATGATTTCAAGGCACTAGCACTTCAGAGAAGATGTTTGACATTTTTAAATACAGTGGTCCCTCGGTTAACAAGCACAATTCGTTCCAGCAGGTTGCTCGTTAACCGAAAAACTCGTTAATCGAAACCATTGTTTCAATGGGTTTTTGGGTAATTGGTTCCAGCTCACCGAAAATTGCCTAAATTCAACAAAAAAGGTAGAAAAGTACACTCACTTTGAGGTGTGTATGTAGAAGGCTCCTGGATTATGATGATGATGGGAATTAGAATGGGGGTGGAGGAGAAGGGAGAAGAGAAGGCATTGGGGTGGAAGAGAATTCACCCCATGGTGCCATTTCACCCATAAAATTTTAGTTCTCTTGGTGTAATTCAAGATTATTTTCTTTAAATTAACACTGCACTACATTATGTATTGTCAATATGTAAAATAAATTTCAAAATGACCAATAATTTGCTTGGAAACACAGAAAAAAAGTGTTTAGTTGGAGAGTCTCAAGCAAGATGTTACCTCCACTGAAAAGACAGAGTGACTGGCGCCTGTTTGGTGTGTTGCCAGGCTGGATGGCGCTCATGAAACTAGTTTCCCTCCCTTCAATTATGTTCAATAATTGTTAAAATGACTATAAAATTTAATATTAAACTTTTAAAATTATTGAATAGTATAACCTTCTTTATATTTACTAAAATAGTAAGGAATTTAAGCCCTAAAACCGATTACTGTATTGGCGGACTAATACTACAGCTGGTGGACCGCCAAATGCAAGCGAAAATATGTTGAGGTCGGCTTGCAAAAAGTTCGTTAATCAAGGGATTGCTCGTTAACCGAAGTTAAGAATCTTGTGGAAGGTAAATCATTAACCAAAATCTTGTTAACCGAGGGATCACTATATTTATCATAAAAGGTCGATATAAATACGTGATTATACAAACCAAAATACATATCATTTCAGGAATGTGTAAAAACAAAGGCTGCATTCTCTGTGATGGCTGTTCGGCGAATAAGTGAGGCAGAGGCACGAGAGGTGGTCGACAGAGTGTTTGACAGGTGTTACAATGATCTCGAACCCATCGGAAGACGTATACGAAGAAATTCTTTAGACATGCATAAAGCATATAAGGAGCGCTATGCTTATGGATATGATTAGGTTATGGATCTTGTATATAATCTTTAATATTTCCAGATGTGTATATTGTAACTAAACTAATGGTTATAAATATTTTGTAGTTTGATAAACCTTGTAAATTATCATAATTGTAGTTTTTGTAATACTGAGAACTGTAAAAGAATAGTTTTTTATTATTACACAGCCTTTGTGTGTGTGTGTGCATTTGCACTTATAGACAATCAGTGTTCAACTTTGTGAAAACACCAGTAGTGATTATGTCTGCCAACTCTTTTATACGAACACTGTGCTCCGTTAAGCTAATGGCCACTCACACTAGAGGTGGCCATGCTGAAAGAAAGAGACCAGTGGCCTGTTCTCGATAGTCTTGTCAAGGGCTATTTTGAAGCCCAGTACTGTTCCTGATTCTATAGTTTGAGCTGGTAATATGTTCCATAGACCTGCCACCCTCTGTGTGGGGCCATTTATCCGGCATGCATGGGACTTGCTGGATAGAAGTTTATTTAAAATGTTCAGTAAACCCTCTGTAACTTCCTGTGAAGACTTTTAAGCTCACTAGTTTCACCCCAAAATGTAGCTTTAACTGTACACTAACATTAAAACTTAAAATTGTAGACACATAGACAGCAATAATGAAAACATATACATAGCACAAAAAGAACAAAAATGATAGAAGTCAGTGTACAAACTGTGTTGCAGTCAACCCTGATAATTGCCTTATCACTGTTTTAACACTTCACAATTTACTCTGTGCTCTACTCACTCTTGGTGGTCCTTACATGTATTTTCAACAATCCATTTTTGGAGATTTCATTCTCATAGATGTCCATGTTACTACAGAGTCCTCAATCCAATCAATACCATTGCTGAAAATACACTGCATTAGTTCTCAAATACATATAGCACATTTATTAACAATGCATATACTGTAAGTCTACACTGTAAGAAATTGTAATGCAGTATGTAATAAAATTATCAATTAAAAGAAACATTAAAAATACCACACTGAAAAATCTAACACTAAACTTGTGTTATATCAATAAATTCAAATGTCACAAATTGATGTCAACTGGGAATTAAAACTCTTTCTAGTTAGTTCACAATTAAGGTCACTAGCAAAAGAAAAAATAATACTGTACTGTACACACAAAAAATCATATAACACTCAACTTGGGTTATATAAAATAAATTCAATCGTTAGAAAAATACTTCAAGTGAGAATCTGAACACTTTCTATTGAATTCACACCAATACTTCCAATAAATGCCACAGCTACAAATAAAACATTGGATTACATAACCTTTGTGCATATGATACTTCTGGTGACACTCAGAAATGAACACTGTTCATCACCTTCTTAATGGCAGATGTATACTGCCCACTCAATGTCTGTAAATATCAATGTATTATAATCCAATGGTCACAAAATAAAAATTACACTAACATGCAATTACCACTTTTCTGAAATTTCACACAATAAAAGACAAAAAATACAAATTAGGTAGGTTACCCCCAAAAAATGGTGCATTCCTAACTCTTGTGACAAAAAAAAAATCACTTTCTTCACTTAAAAAATGTGAAACTGAATCAATTGTTAGTTCCTCCTTAACTCTTCAAAAAAAAGCTTTGCACTTACAAGTACTGTACAGTATTGTACTAAGTCACAAATGTTTGTACTTTGAAGTAATCACAAATATATTTGTACTCTTAATACTGATGACAATGATTATACAGTACTATATTTTGAGAAAAAAATTTGCAGAGTAACACACCTCATTCCTTCAAATTGGCTCTCAAATGAAAATAATCCCACCACTGCCACCATTTGTAAGGGGGCAAAGTTTTTCTATACAGCTATACTGTACTATACTATTTCATCTTTTCATTCTTCAATACTTATATGCTTGCTTCATATCTATATTTTCTATTAATCTAAAATTGTATATATATATATAATATATATATATATATATATATTATATATATATATATATATATATATATATATATATATATATATATATACCTAGACCCCGACTTACGACGGGGTTAGGGACCCAAATCCAGGTCGTAAGTCCGACATAGATTAAAAAAAAAAAAAAAAAAAAAAATTTTTTTTTTATTTTTAATAAGAAATCTACAATGAAATACAGTACAGTAAAAGTAATGAATAATGATGAATGGATACAGTACAGTGAAAGTAATAAATAATAAGGAATGGATACAGTGTGACTGAGCACTTAACCTTTAATGTAGTCAGCTGAATGCACATGGGGTCCCCATAATTTTCTAATTATACATGGAGACTACATTAACTGGAAACGTTTCGGTGTAGAAAATGCGTGTCATTTAAATTTTTTTTTTTTTTTTTTTTTTTTTTTTTTTTTTTTTTTTAATCTATATCTGAGGCGGTCGTAAGTCCACGTAGTCGTAAGTCGGGGTCTAGGTGTATATATATATATATATATATATATATATATATATATATATATATATATGTACAAGTTGACAATCCATTATCCGAAATCCTTGGGGCCAGATGCATTTCGGATTTCGGAATTTTTCGGTTTTCAGAATGGTTAGTTTTTTGTTTTTTTGTTTGCGTGTTTTTTTCATCACACGGGCACAAGTCACTGACCCACATTGGGGCCTGGGGGGCGCGAAAATATATAAAAATTATAATAATAGTAATTATAATAATAATAATATTAATAATAATAATTCATAGGTCTAGGTCGTGTTTCTCACTTTTGATTTTTTTTTCATTCTTGTATTTCTTTATTATTATTATTTTATTATTACAGTATTATTGTTATTATTGTTATCATTATTATTTTATTTTGGTGTATTTTTTATTAATTTTTTTTACAATGAATAATTATTATTATAATTATTATTATTATTATAATTATTATTACTATTACATTTTCGTCCCCCAGGCCCCGATGTGGGTCAGTGATCTATGCCCAGGTGGGCTAATCCCTGTTTAAAAAAAAAAAAAAAAAAAAAAAAAAAAAAAGTTTTGCCACAAAAAAAACTTTAGGTTCTCAGAGCTTTTCGGAATTTCGGATAAAGGGTTGTCAACCTGTGTGTGTATATATATATATATATATATATTATATATATATATATATATATATATATGCTGATAACCACAAGGAAAGAAGAAAACACGAAGTTCCCAAGCGCTTGGGAACTTCGTGTTTTCTTCTTTCCTTGTGGTTATCAGCATATACTGTACCTAGATCACGCACACCTACAGTGATTTACCTGCATATATATATATGTATATATATATATATATATATATATATATATATATATATATATATATATATATATATATATATATATACTATATATATATATTGTTACGACCGTGTCGTATTTTTTCTATTTTTTTTTATATACCTGTATAACATGCTCCCATGTTCCATATTATTCCTGTAATGATGTGTTAAATTTACCATTATATATTCTAGTCACCTTACCCTGTGCTGTTAAGGTTTTAACTGTCATTATTTGTTCAAGCCCATCTTATTTCTTTATTTTGTATTGTAACCAGCATTCTTTGTTCTCTAACGACCATCTGCATCGTTAAACGACCCACCGGCAGGTACCGTGGCGGGAGCGGACCTTATATATAGGACCCACCAACTGATTTGAGTCAGTTCAGTCCTCGTGTCATACAGTCCACATCCTTTGAGTAACACTTGTTACTTGTATTTAATTTATTTGTGTTGTTCCTGTCGCCACCAATGTGGTATATCTATGTGAGTACCTATTTGTGTCTCTTTGTGTCCATCAGTATTTGCTTGGTTATATTCAAGTAATTCAGTGTTGTTTCACGTTAGTTAATTTCAGT